>JAVFHQ010000016.1:0-525548 GCA_035135055.1 Oleoguttula mirabilis | reverse complement strand
GTAAGAAGAGGGTTTTCCGTAGAGTCCTAGTTTAGAGAAGCCGCTATCGTAGAGACTATAGAGGTTTATTCTAGAAGGGTATAAAGGGAAGCAAATAATATAGTAACACTTTGCTTTAAAAGGTCTTGCTAGGAGACACTTAGGATTAAGCCTTAGCGATTTCTTCTATCGTTAGCTTGTTACTATTAGATATGCTTGTTATATAGGGTATTAGTTGTCCTAGAAGGTTAACCTTGTAGTAGTAACTATAATAGAACTTAATAGGTATAGCTTAGAGTCATTTATCTCCCTTAAGGCTGTGCTTTTATAGTATATTAGAGCGGCATTTGCTGTTATATTTTATAGAGGATCTATATCCTCCAATTATAGAAGGCAAGGTATCTTAGCTGCCTTGGTTCTTAACTTAAGACTATTAATGCTTAGGGCTTTAAGCTATCTTCCTATTAATGCCCTGTTAAGTAGCTCTATAACTATATCGTAATAGATAGGAAAGTGCCGGAGGTCTATGCTTATTAAGCTTTAATAAAATCTCCGGCTATGTTAGCTTTATTAGGCTCTATAGAGATTGCAGCCTGCTAGGCACTATGTTGCTAGATTCCAGTACCTGCTAATACCCTAAGAATGATAGTATTATAAGCCTTAATGCTCTATGTTATGTTTACACTAATAGCCTATATTAAAAGTATAGAAAGTAGCAAAAGTCTAGCTTGTTAATATGCTCTATATACTGTGTTGCTATGTGCTGTGTAGGTCGTGTATTATAGCCTAGTACAGTATACTTTCAACTATCTAATCCAGTCTCCTATTTGCCTAATAGCCTTATGCTTGTGTTAGTTAATCCTGTCCTATTTACATAGCCGGCCGGTCTATAGCAGCTTTGAAAGCTAGCTTCTTAGCTAATAGCAAGGCCTTTGCTACTAGTACACTAGTTTCTTAAGCTATACCTATACATGCTATATATGTTATCTTATTATCAATTATTAGCCTATTAAACTAGTACCTTTATAGTCTCGTTTAGGGTGTAGGTACTAGAATATGTCGGGGTATATAGATCTTAGCTAGTACATATAAGATAGCTACCTAACGAAGGAGCAGTACGTTAATAAGGTAGATAAAGGACTATATAAACTGTATTATAATGTAGTATTATAGCCTACTTGCTATATATAAGAGTGTAACTGTCTATGTACAAACAAGCCGTTATCTTAACTAAGGCTAGATAGCGTAGGCCTATACACTACGATAGTACGTGTAGGTAAGCTATACGAAGCCCGGTTATATACCTTTTGCTAAAATCGGGCAAAGCTACGTAGATAACAATAAGCTATACCTACCTAGTTAGTGTTTTAATTATCGTACCCTAAATATACTTTGCGATAAAGGTATCCTATACTCGCAATATATAGGGATATCTAAATAGAATTCGCGGGATATAGGTCGGAATAAGAAGGTATACTATTATAGACTCTAATAAGATAGTAGTATAATCTCCTACTATTTCGAGCTACTAATAAAGTTAGTAAAAGGTACTAGTACCAGTAGCCTAATAATAGAGCTTACTAACGAAGCATTTACGTACAACGACGAACTGGACGACGAACGCGTAGGTAATAGTATAGCCAAGCTCTAGGATCTCCGCTATAGTAATATAGATACGGCCTTAACTCTAACCGCGTAGGAGGGTAATAGCGAATCTCCTAATAGCTTATCTTATATACTATAAGTAAATATAGTGTACGCTATATAGCTACAATGCCTACTTGTATATATAATAGTAGGTTATAGCCGACTAGCTACGCTATTATACTTGCTAGAGTATCGATCTCCTAAAGCTTAAGGAGATAGTAAACGATTACTTAGTTAATATACGAAGTAGAATATATCGTAGGGTTTAAGGCTATATAAGAAGTGGTCTAGCTATAGAACCTTATTAACGACCTCTACGTCGCTAGTCTAAAGTAGGAGCGTACTCTACTATTTATCGATAATAACGTAGCTCTAAAGCTTAGTAGGAACCTAGAGTTCTATAATCGAACTAAGTATATCGAGCTAAAGTATTACTACTTCTATTAGATAACGCAGAAGGGTAGGATCGACACTTACTAAGTAAAGTTAGAAGATAACCTTATAGATATATTTACGAAGCTATTACTAAGAGATACCTTTTAGCGGTTAGTAAAGGCACTAGGGATAGATATCGCCTAGTGCGGCAGTAACGACAAGACCACTATGCTAGCTGTTAGTAGGAGAGTTAAAAGGGACAACCCAAATATAGGGATGTCTTTGTCTTAGTAGCAAACCGGCAAATTACGTCTACGGAGATATAGACGCGGCCGTCTCCCTTAGTTAGTTCAATCAGACAGTGATTCTCACACATTAGGGGACTCGTTTTCCACTGCTTCTCGCACAAGAACCACTCTCACGCACCCTACACGATCCACACTCCCCTCGCGTGGAAGTGCACAATGAGATCGATGGGCACGCCGACCGCTTCGGGACCGAGCCAGCTGTCTACCGGACGAAGAAACTTTCATATTACCTCCTAGGAGCAAGCTCATGACTTTGACCCACGCTTGGACTCTTTGATGTTCCGGCAGACAGCAATGCCATCCTTCAAGAAGGCAGATTGTACCTTCTATACCATCACATCTGTCCTCTTTCACTCATCCTGACTTCCCTCATCCTGACTTCACTTTGCATCCATTCGTGCACCTTCGAATCCTCGACACCGAAAGCAGACCCCCCCATCCACGACCCTGAAGCATCACCCCCCAGTACATCATCACCATGGTGCCGACAGCAAGGCCGTACTCACCACTAAGGTGGCCGAGCAGCAACATGAGGTCCCACTCCCGTTCGGCAGCATGCAGATGCTCTACATTAGCCACATGTTCCCACTGAACGTCAACACCGAAGCAGACATTGAGCAGTACTCCCATGATCGCACGAATGACCTGTCGGGTGGCGCCGTCTGCCCGCCGAACGGTACCAGCGCCGCCAATATCAGCCTCGCGCTCGAGGCTGCTACTCCGATGCTTCAGACGCTCACCCCAGACTATGTCACAGTCACCGAAAGGCGGGTTGAGTGTCAGCTCGACAGAGGCGAGAAGCGGGTGTTGGCGCCACGTGATTCTGTCCTGATGAGGGATGATATGCACAAGTCTGTCAACGTGACGTCGGACGCTATTCTTGAGTGTGATGTTCGACACAGCGGCGGCTCTACTTGTCCGCATTCCTTCCGGCAGCAGCATTCTTCCGCGGCTTCCATCGCTACAAGTCCAGACGGCTCATGCCCACAATACCGCAGTCTTCGACTTGAACAACAAGGCGTCCAACCAAGGCCAACGTCGCTCGAGTGACAGAGTGCGGACAAGGCTTGCTTGCGCTTGCAGCGCAACAAGTCAATGGCCTCTTTGTACCGCATTGCGCCGGATCCGGCCATACGGCGGACAAAGGTTCGCAAGCAACCGCGCTTGATAGGTATGGCGACGGCGTTGTGCTCGGCCGGGTACTGTGCCCAGACAACCGTGGGAACTGAGCAGCGAAGATATCATCAGCAACCAAAGAAAGCGAGATGTCGGACCGTGAGGGCACCGGAAGGCGCAGAACTCGAGCCGCAGTTCGCGAGGGAGAGGCCACGCCGCCTGAGCTCGTCGAGCTACCGCGGTCAACCAGAATAAGAAGACGTGGGAATGAGCGGGAAGCAAGCGCTACAACGTCGACGGCAGAAGCGAATGGGAACCTCAGTGGAGGACCGGCTGCCCCGAGACCCGAAGAGCCTTTGGCACCATCTACCCAAGGCACAGGAGCCATTGCAACGGCAGGGCAGGACAATGGCACCGCCACAGACCAAGACGACGACACGGGTACAGAGCAGAACAACGCCTCCGCTACGGAGCAGACCAATGGCGCCGGTGATCCGCCCGCCACCGGAGACGGGGACGCCACCCAGGGGGCCAAACACGACCGCCAGGATGACGACGGGAATGAGGAGCCACCTCCGCAAAGGCCGAGGCTTGACAGTGGTGCCGAGCAACAGGTCGAGCAGCAACAGCAAGCACCCAGAAACCCAAGCCGAGAGCTGGCCGACAACCTCGTACGGTGGGAAGAAGAGCAGCGACAGTCCACCGAGCCTTACGACCCAGTCGTGCGTGGCGCTATGCTGTGGCAAGATATAGCCTTCCAAGCAATCGCTTCAGTGTCCGAGGCCGTTGTCCAGACTGGGGGCGCAACATTCTCCCTCCTAGACACCTCTCGGACAAATGTCCATGGGACAGCGCCGGGTGCGCAAACGGTCGCAAGACCTGGCAACGAGGTCCTGTACCCGGTGCACCGAGGTCGGGGTCGGGGAGGGCATTTGGCCTTGTACGTCGTCCGAGCGAATGAAGCCGCGAGTGGCGAGGCAGCGACAACCTTCCGGGTGGAATGCCATGATAGCTCCCGTGGGACGCGTGCAGTTGCACATGGTGCACGCGCCTTCGCAGACGCGCGGCTCCAGCTGGAGAATAACGGCTGGACCGGGCCCAACACTGGGCCCAGCAATGCGAACCGGAATCTCATCCAAGGCGACATCACGCTTGCGCCGAGTGTTGTATACCAAACAGCCGGATGGAACTGCGGCTTCCACACGGTGTTCAACGCATGGGCGTACGCGCTCGGCGTTCAGACGGCCGATGCAGGAGTCAGACTGGGACTTCAGTTTGACACCCATTCCGTCCAGATAGTGAACCTCGCTTTGCGGGGTCTCATGGACGCCGCCACCATCGAAGCCTTCTTTCTGTGCTACGGCTTCATCGCACCAGAGCAGCGCGTGCCGCTCAACCGCCGCTTCGACAATACCATCCCGTTTCCGACCGGTGAGGAGTACACCCTACACGTGGCAAGAGTGCGGCTCGAAGAAGGTCTCGCCCTCCGGCGAGCGAACGGGGCGCCCGATCTGCCGTTGCTGGACCCAATGCTAGGGACTATTGGAAGGAGTTATCTTGAACAGGACGTTCCGCATCTATCTCTACTCAGTACTCGAGCACTCGAGGATTTGTACGAGTTGGCCATGGAAGAAGTAGCACGACTGGCGGTGGATCCCCTTGCCTCAAACCCCACGGACTTGTCGGAGGAGCAACAAATGGCGCTCGCCATGCACAACAGCTTGCAGACAGGCGGCGAAAACGCCGGACACACCAACGGCAGCACGACCGAGCATCCGATCAATACCGGGGAGAACAGCCCGCCCGCAGCACGGACAGGGCAAGGCAACGTGCAGCAGGCCTCGACTACCACACCGCCGCCGCCGAACGCAGGCGGGCCCCAGCCAGGCGCAACCAGCACGCAACCACCACAGCCTCTTGGCTCCACAGCGCCGACATGGACGCCAGCCTTGCATTCAGCGATGGAGCGATCGCGACGGCTCTTACAGGACCGGTACACGAGGGAGAGGCGAGCTCAACTTCCGCGACTGCCCCGCAACGCCACTCAAAGGCCCGCGACTACGACAGCCCTACCGGCAGGCTCGTCCGCTGAGACTGCGGAAGAAAATCCAGTGCGCCAGAGACTCTCCACGCTTCTCGAGACCGCGATCAATCTGCACGCCCAGTACGGGGAAATCGGGCGCGACATCGCTCGGCTGCAGCACGACGCTGGCGCAGAAAGCCTGTCGCTTGCGCTCGAGGGAGCCCAGCAGCAAAGCGCGGATGCTTCCACAGTGCGCGCTGCGGTTGCAGCTCGCGAAGCCGATCTGGCCCGGGTGCAGGCCCTGATCACCCAGACCGGCGCCTTGATCGCCGCGGAAGACGCTCAGCAGGCCGAACGGCAGCGCACGTCCGCCAACAATGCCGACCAAGGGCCCACAAGCACGACAGCTCCGTCTGCAGGCTCATCCGCTCAGACTACCGGTGGGACGCTCTCGCAACAAGCCGGCGGCCAACCTGGCGAGCCTGGTGCTCCTGACCCGGGGGCGCGAGACGACGACGGCGACGAAGCTGACCTCGCTGAATCACTCTCAGACCATCGCGCGACGGCCGGCAGGCTACTCGCCTCGCGTGCCGAGGCCGAGGATCTTCTCGCGCGACGACTGCAGCACGCTGGAGATGAGCCTACCGCCGCCATCGCCATCGCGGACCACGAAGCCTTCTTGGTCACGCTCGATGAGCTGACCGAAACGAACAACGCCATGATGCACACGCTGGAAGCGGACATTGCACGCATCGCTGCCGCCAATGCGCGGACCGCGGCGGCCGAGGCGGGTGTCCTGCAGGTGCGGCAGCAGAGTATGCTCGTCTTACACGAGCGACTGCGACTGCTTGGCACCTCTCTGCTCGACAACCTCCCGGGCGCGACGGAGCCGCAGCTGCAGGATATGGACGTGCTGCTAGCGGAGACCCGGAGCGGGATTAATCTGGAACTGGGCAGGCGGGCCGCACAGGCGGAAATGGCAACGCTCACAGCGTGGCGGCGGCAGCAGGATCCCGCCGCCGGACTGCTGCCTGACGCGCCGCCGACGCTGGATGTGGGGCGGGTGCTCGCGCGGCCGGAGGAGGCAGGCGACAGCGCACTGCGGGACACGACGGCATTCCTGCGGGAAAACGGGGCGGGCGAGTGGGAAGGGGTGCAGCGGCTGGGGGACGAGCTCCGCTCGAGGTTTACGGATAGCAGGACCAGCGGGGACAGTAATGACAGGCGGGCGGGCGACGACGAGAGGGACAACATCGAGCTTGAGAGTGTGACGCACGGCGGCGTCACTTTCGGGGTTGCGATGCCGGCCGCTGCCTGGCGGAGGCGGGAGGCACGGTACCGCAGGGCGGGCACGGAGGGGGATATCACCATAGCCGACAGGATCCGGGATGATCTGGCGGCCGCGGAGCAAGCGTAGGCTCCCCCACGCATCCCTCGCGTCCGCAATACGGCGCTCGTGCTTGAGGAAACGTACGATGACGAGGTGGATAACGGAGCGCGACCGGGAGGGAGGACTACGGCACCGCCTCGTCGGCCACGACCCGATGCTCCTCCGGCTGCGCCTGCAAACACAACCAACACCGCCGGAAGCAACACCACCGCACCAAACCCAGCAGCTCCCGCGACGCAGCCCGAGCAGCCGCCAGCGACCCGCCCACCCTGGATGCCCGCGCCCAGAAGCCGGGAAGAGACAATTGCGGAGCTGGAGGCGCAGAACCAGCGGCATCGCGCACCTAGGGCGGCGTATCGCAGTCCTTCCTGTTCGTCCGCCGATGACTCGGCGACGGCTGCGACGGCGACGGCGAGGGTTGGTGAAGCTGGTGCGGAGCCGAATCCGAATCCGAGTCCGCAGCTTACCGGTTTCGCGGGGATGAGGGCGAGGTTCAGGCGGGATGGGCAAATACCGGGCACGCCGGAGTTTGCGGAGAGGGAGGCGGCGAGGGTGGCGGATGTGATGCGTGCCGCGAGGGAAATGGTGGGGGAGGCGGGGGATACCGACCTGCCCGACTACGACTCCGAGTCTGATCACCTGGATGCGGGTGCGCCGGCCGCCGGAAGTGCCGGCACACCACTGCTCGACTCTGATGAGGAGAATGGGAGCGATAGGGACAGTTTGTTTGGCGAGGTGAGGCGGCAGCCTCGCGGGGGTGGTGGTGGGGCGACAGACGAGGATGAAGATGAGAATGGAGGCGAAGGCGAAGGTGGTGGTAATGGTGATGGGGAAGAGGGAGGGCAGGGGAATGGGGAGCAAGGGGGCCGGGGGGAATAGTGGGTGAGGACGAGAGAGTGGACGATCGGTCTGCTGTCATAGATCAAGCGGATAGACTGCGGATTTGGTTGCCGTGCCAATAAGCCATCGGGATTTGCCCATTTCGTCGCTTGCTCCCTCGCATGCACTGAAGTGTGTTTGTTCAGGGGCGATGTTGGGGACGAGGTCGTGCGACGTCGCGGTGGAGTTCGAGGGCCGAGGTACCGCCGAGTCCCTGCCGAGCCTCGGGGCGGATGATGCCGCAGAGCCGCATCGGCAACCCGGACTCGCACTAGCCAGCCCAAGAACTTTTTTTGCGCCGTCTTCCACCGTTCACGAAGCAAGCACGACTCAGTCTCTTGCCTCAGTCATCCGCCCACCATGCCCTCCAAGAAATCCAAGACCAGCAAGAGCGATGTCGCCGCCTCGGTCCCCTCGCACATGTGGACCGACACGGACGCGCCGGCACCCGCCCTCCGCGACGTGCTGAGCCAGGTGGCCCACTTCTTCGACCAGCTCGGCTACACCCAGACCTTCACCGCCCTACTGAAGGAGGCGACGGAGAACGGGGTGGGGCTCGATGTGGCCGAGTGGGAGCGCGGCATCACCGAGGAGCATAGCGCGCCGTTGCTGGAGCTGTGGGAGGAGTGGTGGCGGCAGAATGACGGGTTCCCCATGTTGCCCGAGGCGAGCAGCCCGAAGAAGAAGGAGCGGAAGGGGAAGAAGGTGAAGGAGGTGGTGAAGGCGGACAGCAGTAGTGAGGAGGAGAGCGAGGACGAGGACGGGGAGACGGAGGGCAAGCAGGTGGGCTTGGTGGACGACGAGGCGGAGAGCACGAGTGACGATAGCTCGGATGAGGACAGCAGTGACGAGGCGGACGCGCCCGAAGCTAGCAACAAGCGGAAGAGGGTGCTCACGCCTACGTCTTCGTCGGAGGAGGCGGCGGCGAAGTCGGCGGATGCGGAGAGCAGCGCGGCCAGCGACAGCGACTCCTCGGATGATGACGATGCTGCTGCAGCTCGGCCGGCTAAGCGTGCTAAGACAGCGAAGAGCAGCGACGACGACAGCAGCAGTTCTTCCGACTCCGAGTCCGAGTCCAGCGCGGAGGAAGCTGGGAGTGCCGAGGTGAACGGCGGCGCATCTTCGGACTCGGACAGCAGCAGCAGCGACAGCGACAGCGATTCCTCCAGCTCCGACTCGGACAGCGAGAGTGAGAAGAGCGAAAGCAGCAGCGACGCCAGCAGCTCGAGCGACTCCGACTCCGACGCACCCGCTCCCGCTCCGCCACCCAAGAAGAAGGCCAAGAAGGACAAGAAGGACAAAAAGACCGCAGCGGCTGCACCCGAGAAAGAGAGTGTCGGCTCCGCAACTTCGTCCGCCACCCTGGACGACGAGTCCACCCCTCCCCCCAGCAAGCCCACCACGAAAAAGGCCAAGAAGGACAAGAAATCACAGCCCGCATCCGCGCCGGAGCCCACCGAGCCACCAGCCGAAGACCTCTTGGCCCCCGCCGCCGCCGTCGCAGCCGCCGAAGGAAACCCAGAAGAGGACCCAACCAGCGGCATGCACCCGGACCGCCTCGCCCGCCTCCCTTCGGACAAGCAAGGACCACCAGCAGCAGGCGGCCTAGCCCGCCTCCCCGCCACCCCGGCCAACATCGCCAAACTGAAGAAGGGCAATGTCCCCTTCAGCCGCATCCCGGCCGACACGAAGGTCGACCCGAAGTTCGCCAGTAACGATTACGTGCCGTACGAGTATGCCGATAAGGCGTTTCAGGATTTGAGCGTGACGAGGGGGAAAGGGTTTACGAAGGAGAAGAACAAGAAGAAGAGAGGTACGTTTGCTCACTCTCCTCCTCCTCTCCCATAGCAGCTTGCTGGTGCGCAAAAGGAGTCGTCGGCCGTTGCACGTCGTCATCGCACAGACAAGCAAGGCAACGTTGTCTCCCAGATGTCGGCCGAGGAGCGCGCCTGGCGCTGTGAGATGCGCCCGGACCTGTCGCTCTCGCCCGACCCGGCGCTCGAGCCGCGGTCCAAGCGCTCGTCGCGCCGAGGTCGCGGCGCCGCCGACGGTGGTGGTGGCTACAACAATGCTTTGGGCATGAAAGACGACACATTTGACTTCACGAGCGGCTGCGGCTTCAACCCCATGGGTGGGGGTTTTTCCTGAACATTTCGGGCTGACGGACGTGATGTGTTTAGGTGCGTACCGCGGCGGCGCGATCGATTTCACACCCAAGGGCATCAAGTTCGAGGACTAGGGGGTTTGAGATGGTGTGGCCTGGGAATGGGTGGGCGCGACCAGTGCGACGGGCGGCGATGCGACGGTGAGGTGCGCCGTGCGTGTCTTTGGGTAGAGGAGTAAGAAACGCCATGCTGGTGGTTGTGGTGGTGCGGCATTTTCTTTTGACAGCGCTTCGCTCGCATCTAGATGGGTGGATACAGTGTCTAGTCGGTATCGATACCGGGAACCGCTGGCCTGCTGTTCTGTTTCGTCTACTTCCTCGCTTATTTGTCGCCCAGCATCTAGAACTGCTGTTGTCGTCGTGATGGACTCTCTCTCTCTTTCTGCTTGTGACACCGGCGCTGGGTGTCATCGTGCAAGCATCGGAGCGACCAGCGTTCGCAATCTCATGACCCCGATGCGCACGCAGGGATGGTAAAGGAGCTAGCTAGCTGGCCTGGGTTGTGATTGCGGCTTGAGGAACTTGGGTTTGCGGATTCGCAATGGGTCTCGTGAGTCAACGCTTGCGCAATCTTCTTCCTTACAACATTCGCCGCATCCGACTCTGACCGCCCGATCCCTTCTGTTACCAGGACGTCCAGCCTGCACTCCCGACCTTTTGCTTCCTCTACCAATCCATGCTACCTGACTTTAGACCTCCGCACCACGCCATATGGTATAATCGCTGTCCCATATCAACGTCGACCTTGCTCACGAATCGACATCGCTTGTCCCAAGACGATCTCGCCGATACCACGACACTCTGTCTTTCCGCAGTCCTGGCAACGCAGCTATAGCATGTCGTATTCCTTCGGCTGTCGCAAGCGTCAAACCATGCTCTGCTACGCAATCAGAGGCCATCCGAACCCGCAGACATGCAAGCCTCTCCTTGTTCGCCCGGTAACCCTCGACTACTACTGCAGCCAGGCATGCGTCGATAGAGCGGCATCGTTCACGAATCAACCAAATCCGGCGCCGCAGTAAGCGATGCCTGCACCGCTTCCATGGGCGCCGTCAGGCCAGACTGCCATCTGGCAAAGTCAGCCGCAGCTTGGTTTCGACGCCGCCGTGCAGCAGCAGGCTATCAACACCACCCAGACTCAGCACCGACGACCTCGACGTCTTACAGCAGTGGAGCACAAGGACAGTTTGGTCAAGTGCAACTCCAACAACCTCAGCTGGCTCAGGCGATGCAGCAACCATTGGTTGATCTGCCTCCGATCCAAGTACAGCCTGCAATCGGCTACGACTCCTTGTTAATTCCCATGCCGTCAACAGCACAGACCACCCAGCAGGAGGTGGCTACAACGACCGCCACAGAGCACTACACAAATGAGCATGCCGGCGGGGACGAACTCCAATTCTGCACGACGGAAGTCTAAGCCCTTCTGCGCTGGATAGGTTCACAGTACCCCTGCTTCAACACGAGACACGACTTCCTATACGGCGATGGCATCCGCTTCATCAATCACGACAGAGTCCCAGAAATCCTCCACCGCGGGGTCATTCTGACGGTTTTGGCAGTCAACGATGTTAACTGCGTACGTTTCGGGGCTGGCCACCTGGCCCCAGCAGTGCATCCCCCTGACGTGGCCCACCACCTGCCCATGCACGGGGTACACCGCCCGTACATGGCCCACGTGGCGAGCGTGTCTCCTCGGATGCGCTTGCCGCCGGTGACAATGGCAGCATACGGCGGGCGGTGCGCATGCTTCGCTAGCAGACTCCCACGCCACGACGACCGCCACGTTGGCGTGTGCTTCTAATGTTCTCGAGATATGCAAACAATGTCGGCGTGGCAACGTAGGCCTGGCCTCTAAATCACTCAGGTTTTGCTCAATACTGCGGTCAACGCTTCCAGGGTGCAGTCTCACACTAGGCTTGCGGAGATTGTTGGGCGCTCGGAGAGAAACATGCAGTCCGAGACTACGATAGCTACTCCGTAGGTAGACCGTAGGTAGTATCCGTAAGCCATCAGTACCTGGTACGGCGCCCCGTTGCTCCTCTTCCGATTGTCCCAGCCTCGATTCGCAATACGTTCTCCGTGGCCGAGCTCGGTCGTCGCAGAGGGTCACGAGTCTGCTCCGGTAGAGTTCGTCACTCTTGAGCTTCCGTGAGGCAGACATCTCAGCTCCAGGTACGCTGTCTCACCAAGCGCTCATGAAGCAGACGTCGAGCAAGTCGATGGGTATCGAGATTCGCAGCGGTGCTGTGCAGGTCCGTCCAGGGTCGCCAGAGCGCTCACAGCGGTGCACCACCCTTTTCGCCGGCGTCAAGGCGCCGTTCACAATGCACCTGCCCGGCCTCCTCCCCATTTTCCACTACACCCGACTTGCCAGGGCATCGGTCCCGATAGCTCCCACCGGATGCCAACGACAGTGACCGGGTATATACGTCGCTCGATCAAGCACCTAGGCGTATGACCCTGTCCAACGATTCACCTACTCCGGGCACCTGCTTTGCTGATGCCCGGTCTTCATCGTCCTGCAAGCCACCGTCCTCGTCATAGTAGCGGCTCTGGTATCCCAGCCGCGCCCTGTGCCTTCGTGTAGGCCTCGCTCACTACGCTCTTCGTCTGGGCTTTGTTTTCACACGTGCCAGCACACGTGCTGGCCAGCCATACATCACAGCTACTAGCGTGAGCGACTAGAACCTCCCGTGCATTTCGTGCGGGTACCTGGCAACCCGTTGCTTCTCATATGCACGAAGCCGTTCCTGGACCCACTTTTTTCAGCGCCGTTTGTGATTCTGTTTGTACATCGCTTTTGGGAAACGAAGAACGTGCAGTATGATGGTCGAACCTTCTCGACTTCCAATGCAGAGAGTTCACCCCCTCCAGTTTCCTGAGCCCAGCATAAGATCTGTGTGTTCAGCTCATCAACTTTCTGGCTCCAACAGTCACTCACTCCGACACCATGGCTACTCACAGCGCAGAGCCATACGGTCTCGGCGAGCCGCTGATGCTGGAGAAGATTGACAAGCTCTTTGCATGCGGAGTTGGCGAACTGGTTGATCTGCCACAGATCGTTGTCGTCGGCGACCAATCCTCGGGCAAGAGCAGTGTGCTTGAGGGTCTGATCAAGAAGCCGCTGCCACGAGAC
Source organism: Oleoguttula mirabilis (assembly GCA_035135055.1). Classification (NCBI taxonomy): domain Eukaryota; kingdom Fungi; phylum Ascomycota; class Dothideomycetes; order Mycosphaerellales; family Teratosphaeriaceae; genus Oleoguttula; species Oleoguttula mirabilis. The sequence continues at coordinate 512,528 of JAVFHQ010000016.1, read as the reverse complement.
AGTGGCCTTTGCACTCGCTTTGCTACCCAGATCGTCTTCCGCCGAGCAAATGTGGAGCGCATTCTCGTCTCCATCATTCCCGACCGTAATGCTTCGTCAGAGCATAGCAACCGCCTGAAGGCTTGGGGAAAGGCTGTGCCGTCCCTGGACTCCAAGGCATTCACCAACATCATGAAAGAGGTGAGCTGTCCGTCCAAGACGTGGATCTGCACAAGCTGACTTCCATTAAGGTACACCATGAGATGGGCCTCTCCGGAGACAACGATCAGGGAGAGCGGAAGCCGACGTTCTCTAACGATGTGCTCCACCTGGAAATTTCCGGTCCCGATCAGGAGCACCTCAGCGTCATCAACGTTCCCGGAATCTTCAAGAGCACCACAGCAGGCGTGACCACCAAGGCGGATATATTGCTCGTGAGGAACATGGTGAAGGGCTACATGGACAACCCGCGATCCGTCATGCTCGCCGTCATCCCATCCAACGTCGATGTGGCGACACAGGAGATCCTGGAACTTGCTGCAGAAGCCGACGTCTATGGCGACCGCACTCTCGGCGTACTCACCAAGCCTGACCTCGTCGACAAGGGCGCGGAGTCACGGGTCGTCGACTTGGTGGAAGGTCGTGCTCGTGTGATGAAGCTCGGCTGGCACATGATCCGCAATCCTGGCCAGATGGAACTGTCCGACAAGTCGCTCAGCCGTGGTCTCTTGGAGACAGAGTTCTTCCGCTCCACTGCGCCCTGGAGCAGTATCGACAAGGAAAAGGTCGGCGTTGAATGCTTGAGAGGTCGTCTCAAGGAAGTGCTCTCCTCGCTGGTGAAGAGAGAGTTTCCGAAAGTGAGTTGCTCATCCCTCTCTCTACGGCGGACCATCGGGATACTGACATGCGCACGAGGTCAAAGCCGAGATTAAGAGCAGACTGAACAGCCGTCGGAGGCGGCTGAGTGATCTAGGGCCAGAACGTAAAGGCGCCGCAGAGCAGATGGCCCACCTCACCAAGCTCGCCACCAGGTTTCAGCGTATCGTGTCTCTGGCACTGGGTGCCAACTACGGCGCTGACGACGTCTTCATCACGGACTCTGCACTCCGCATTGCTCCCGCAGTCATGGCCCGGATGAAGATCTTCTCTGACGAGATGACGACATATGGTCAGGCCCACTCTTTCCTGCCACAGGATGGGTTATCACCACCGGTGAAGGCGACCACCTCGTCTCCAGACAAGAAGTCTTTCGATATCCGGAAAGAGGACGACCTGGAGGCGCTTGTCGACATCCTGCATCCTCAAGACAGCCTACCGCAACCGAAGACCGGAGAGATCAAGACTTGGCTGCTGGAAGTCTTCCAAGGCAACAGAGGTTTCGAATTGGGCACCTTCAACGCTTCCATTTTGGCCACTGCCATGAAGGTGCAATCCTCGAAATGGATGGACATCAGCCTGGGCCATGTCAGCGATGTTATCGTCATGGTTCACAGGTTCATCACCACGGCTTTGGCATCCATCTGCAATGACCGCGATATCCGGGATGCGATCATCAACTCGATCTACGAGGACTTGATCAGGCGGTACCAGAAGGCGGCCAACAGCACCAAGTTCCTGCTCGAAGTCGAGAACAGTGACACGCCAATGACACTGAATCATTACTTCAACGACAACCTTCAGAAGAGGTGAGTTGTAATGGCGAGTGCTGTGACACCTGACGTCGGAACTGACGGTGTGATAGTCGCCAGGGAAAGATCGTCGCCAATCTCAAGAAGCATTCGTTCCAGGACGATTACACCGGTAAAGGTACCCTCATCCCGATCGACCATGCCATTCAAGCTCATGCCATGAGTAACGATGAACACATCGTTCACGACATCCACGACATCCTCAAGTCCTACTACAAGGTCAGCCGCAAGAGGTTCGTCGACAATGTCTGCCAACAGGCAACGGTCCACTACCTTCTGACCTGCGATGAGAGTCCCCTCGCACTCTTCTCGCCCATCTTCGTGAGTCAGCTCTCCACCGCCGAGCTCGAGGAGATTGCTGGTGAGGCGCCAGGGGTGAAGAGGACCAGAGCGCAGCTCGCCAAGGAGATTGCGAGCTTGGCTGAGGCCATGAAGATTCTGGCGAGAGCTTGAGGTATCTACAGCTTTGATGGAACGATCGTCAGTGCCCAGTCCTGTCGGTATCATCAGTATGTAGCTTCATAGCTCAACCTTGTGATACCACGCCAGGAAATCACGTTGCTACCTACGCAAACCTATGCGTTGAGACAGCCGTACTGTGATGGTGTCAAGCATCGTCATTGAGAGCGAGGTCGGAGCTCCTCTGTAGGTTGTGGCGGAGTACTGGAAATTATGCTCGCTGAGTTGGTGATAAAGACTGCAGCTTTCACAAGGCTGAGGCCTAACCCAAGATCCACAAGACGCAAACTTGAATCCGTCACGTGCCCCCTTCCACTCTTCGAGAAGACGCTCGTCGCTGTGTTACTCCCCAAGCCTTAGTACACTGGCGAGAACCCGATGAAGCCGAACAGCAGTGTTCAAGGAAGTCGATGTACATGCATGCGAACCTCTAGATAGAGTGTATATGGATACCACGCTGGGAGCCTTGAGGTCAGCGGGGCGCCCTCTACGCGGTTACGATGGAGCCGCAGAAAGACTTGCGTGCGAGTCGTGGCATGCACGTGGGTCACTTACCGCCATGCTCCTAGTCAGCTTGGCGCTGCAGCTGCAGGTAACGCCGTCTCAAGTCTTGCCGAGTATAAGCTTTCTGCCGAGGACGGTCTGCATTGTTGGCAGGGGCCGAGCCCTTGACATGAGCCCCCAAGACCTGCAGTTCAGATACCGGCAGTGAATTCGGGAAGGTCTTGCCACGCAGTCTCGTGTCCTGCAACAGAAATTCGATGTCCGACTTTGGAAGCTGGCGCAAGATTATGATCTTGGGAGTATCGTCCTAGGGGAAATTTCGTTAGAGAGTATACAAGTTATTTGCTAGACGACAGCTGTCGTACCCGAGAGTAGGTGTAGGATAAATTATAGAAGTCCAGGGTCTCCGTGCAGAGCAAGTTCGGGTGAATACTGGGATAGACCGGCAGACCACACACGCACATCCCGTCGTCCTGAACGCAATGCTCATGACGATCGGGCGCAGGATGTCGCGAACGGTGCGGAATTGCAAGTGACGACTGCCGGGATGGAGACAGGTCCGTAAATGCACGTGCCAGTGGACGGTTCGGGTGATACCCTGAGGTTGCATTCTTCAAGATTCCTCGAAGTGGCGGATTGTCCGCAAAGGAGACTCTGTGTGGAGTCTGCGGCCGATAAGCTATATTGGAACCAACCGGAGCGTCGCTAGTACGTCGTGCGAACGATCCTATCTCGGAGGGCTGGGGCCCAGGCCTGTGGAAGTTGACTTCAAGAGATGCCAGTGAGGACTCAAACTCCGAGTCCGAGTCTACCTGAGCCCCAATAGCTGCCCGATCTTGGGCCGCGAGCTCCCTGCTCACGGCGACCGCGTCGATTTTGTGATCGCCGTATCTGGTGACGCATCAGCTTCTATATGCAATATGCGCAGACTGGATTGGTACCGACGATCTGTTGACTTCTTTAGCGTATCTCAGGACGTTTAGCACCAGCAGCAACGTAGTCTTTACTCTCTCCAGCTCTGCGGACATGTTCACGATGTCCTCCTTCCGCACCAGCTGGATCGTGCGGATGGAGGACGTCGAGGCAGCGATTTTCGGTAACAGGTGTAGGGCGACCTTGATGTGATGGAATGCGTCGCGCACTTGCTCGATAGCATCACTTGCCTCTGCAATGGGCGTGGGCCTGCTTCGGTGCATGGCTTTGTCCTTCCTGAGGTTGACGCCTAAATCTCGTAGCGTCCACGACAACGTTCTGACGTCCGACGCTATGTTTTTAGTGTTCCTAGCGGCCATTTGAGAGTCAGGAATGTCATTGTCCAGGACATGATGGAGCTCAAAGCCAGATTCTGCAGCAGAGAGGGCGCGGCTAGCGACTTCGAAGGTAGTGGCGACTACCATGCTGGCTCTGCGGAGCCGAAAGAAGGTTCACAAGACGGAGATGAGATGAAGGTGATGAAATGAAGGAAATGATACGAAGGAGATAAAGAGAGCAGAGGACAGCTAGCAGTACCGATCTTGTGTAGTCGTACGTGGTGGTAAGCAGACTGGACTCGAGGCGAATTCGGAGGAAGCACGGGTAGACGCAGTCGGCGGTGTCGCCTTCGGTTCGTCCTGAACCACAGATTGCGGGCTGCCGACGCTGTGATCGCGCGTGAAAGGTGCGCTGTGGACTGCTCCTTGGTCATACGCTGATGTCGCTACACCGCAGACTGCTGCACGGTACACGTCAGATGTTACGAGGGCGCGTCAACAGCCAGTCAGTTCCGTAGGGTTCGAAAGGTACCATCTCACTCGTGGGATGGGCAGTTTACTAGCACGGGAGTCAAGTTGCATCCCCGACACGGCGCTTGCGGTCCAAGTGCAACTAGTAACGTTGTTATGACCCAGGGTGTACCCGACACATGGTCCCGGGCTGATGGGAGGTTGGACGTGTGGATGGTGTTCCGCAGTGAGGTGGACACAAGACCCAGTGAAATCTTGACGCCAATAACGGCAGGCCGCTCTAGTCTCATCTCCGAAGTGCTTGCTCTCTGATGAATGTCGATGTCGTTGCCTCCGAAATGGGAGTTGAGAGGGTGGAGGTGGACTCGGTATCACCGGCTTTATTGCCGAACTTGCCCCGGTCATGAATTCGAGGCGGACCTTCTGCCTGAGCTCAACCTCCAACACCTCGCCTAGATCTTTCAACTTCAGCCGTCTACTCCGCGCTTCACCATGACGCCTCGTAACCACCACGATCGTCCAGACTACCACCACGCCCCGTGCCCGCGGTGATGCCAGCACAGAACGAGCGCATCGCCAGCCTACAGTCCAAGATATGGAGCGGTTCACTACCTCTCGAGATACGGCTCGCTGCTTCGGATTGTCGTACGTACAATGAGTCGGAAGCGTACCTCGTACAATACCCGAGACTGTCTTACCTGGCCTTCGTACTGCCGCGCCTGCACGCCTTCTTCGCCTCCTCCCTCATCAACCCTGAAGTCCCGGCCCACGAATCATGGCTGTCTTTCGAGGATGTGCCGCTGAAGTGGCATTACCCGCTTGGTCTGTTGTACGACCTTTTCTCCGGCGCAGAGCCTGTGAATGTGGAGAGGCAGCGGCGGGAAGAGCAGATCGGCGCATCTGAGGCTACAGTAGAGACGAGCAGCGGTGTCGTCCCCATACCATGGCGCTTGACGATACACTATACGGACTTCCCGGGCGACCAACTCATTCAGCTTGATGCTGATGGGAGAGCCATGCTTGACTCATACATCAACGGCGTCAAGGAGGCAGACTTCATCCGGAATGGCACGGCGAGGACAGTGATGTCTCTCAGCAAGGAGGATTCGGACAGGCTGTGGCAAGCTGTACAGACACGTAGGTATCCATTCGTGCCTTTAGACGTCGATGGAAGCTGACGCATGAGTAGACGATTTGCCACTCTTCAACACTATCAACAACAAGCTTCTGAACCCACCAGGTCTCGAGCTACGGCACGTCCCGATCAAGATCTACCTGCCGACCTCTGCGAGCCAGACAGCGTCGGAGACGATCCCAGAGGAGGCGAAAGCTGGCCACATCCGAGTGGTTCAGGCTCTGGTGCCACTTCGATTGCCCTCGAAACAGCCGCAGACGCTAGGTACAGCGCTGAACAGCATCTTGCCAACTATATTCCCAAGCCGTAGGAACCCACTGTTAGCGCAACCGGTACTGCATGGAGCTGCCGTTCCAATGGGTGCTGTTTTGGAGGACTTGGGCAGAGCGGCGGCATATACGGACGGGTTCTTGCATCTTGCGGTTGTCATGTTAGGCTGATGGAAGCAGTATGTGATTAGATTTGACCCATGCATCTTTCTCTCAATAAGAACTTGGGGCCTGAAGCATGTGTGCGACTGGACTCTAGCGCTTCCCAGGTCGACAGGTGAATTGCTTCGCTTTTCCAGTGATGATCTTGACATCAGGTGAATAAGTTCACTGCGGGCGCTCTTTCTTGATTCGGCTGCTTGCCGCGCTTGGCACGCTAGCGGTGGCGTAGACTTATTTCTTCGTTCTCGACCGTCGCCAGAACCCCCGACACTCTCTCGTATCCAGTCAACCCGGGAAGCATCCCGCAACGCTGTGGTTCTCGGCATACTGGTACCTGGCACATCCGCTCAGGGTGCGCAACGCGACCCCGAGACGCTTCACTTACTGCGCAAACGTTTCTCCAGCATTACGCACACTCACGCTCAAGGCATACAACAGCCACTTCACCGAACATCAAGATACAGCAGTTAGGGCTCACGGTCCGGCGGACTCTGCAGTCAACATGGCACCTCAAACCGCTACGACTTCGCAGCAGCCGAGCCTCCTGACCCTTCCGCAGGAGCTTCAGGACGTCATCTTCGACTACGCGTACCCGTCCGAGGTAACCGTGAAGCACATATCGCGCGAGCAATGGGAGTACCGCGAGAAGTCGAAGCACAGGGATGACATTACCTACGGCGAACGGCCCTTTCCTACTCCCAAGATCAACGACTTCACAATCTCTAAGCAATATCTTGTTGCGGCAGCCAAAACATACGTCGAAAACCAGAACTTTCATGAAGGCTTCGATCTCCTCTTCGACGGTACCGATGCTGTACTACAAACAGGCATCCTCTTGCAGTGGCTCACCACGATGACCACGAGATGGCCAGACGCTTTCTTGCTCAGCATGCTTCCGAATCTGAAGAATCTCACGATGAAGATAGACGAGATGGCCTTCGAAGCGGCGGAGCCGAAGTATGTGTGGCATCACGTGCTTGAAGAGGAGGATCTCAAGAAGTCTATGGTGTATGCGGAGATCATGCGGTGCCCAAGCCTGCAAGTGTTCAAGGCGGTCGCGAGCGATGGTAGATACGCCAAAGGAGAGCAACAGAAGCGCATCTGGAAGAGCAACGTCCAAGCTTTTGAGGCGCTCGTCATCAGGGATTTGAAGAAGAGCAAGGCGAAGATGACTCGGCGCGGCCGCGAGTGTCACAGTGCGTGGCCACCACTGTACCCCAGGCCCAGAGTGTGCTTCGATACCTCGAACCTTTTGGGTCCCGCAACCGCACAAGACATTGGGAGGCTGATGCGCAATACTGGTGGTGCGAATGAAGACTATATAAGCCTTGTTGACAGAATGCCGAACGCAGATGAGCTCAACGACGATGGTGACTCTACGACGTCGTCTGAGGATGCTGCTGATCATAGGTGGATTGCTCCTAAGTGGAGTCTGAAAGACCGCGACATCCCGGAGACCGCGAACGGACTCAGAGTGCTTCTGCGCACCGATCCAGACGCCGTCGTGGAGTGGGTGCGTTATGCGAAGGACATGACATGTGGCAAGCCGCTGGAAGGCCGGGCGTACTGCACAGACCGTGTGCGCCCAAGCAGCGAGGCGGGGCTGCGGACGCAGTCGGCCGTGGAAGCGAGCCAGAGTATGAAGGCAAGCACGCGCGGGACGACAACCGCAATCGATACACGAGAACAACAACCGCCCACGCTACACGCGATCATTGCAGCCGCATGGGCATGGCGCGGTACGGACCCAGCGGCTACGCATTCCGGAGGACGTCACGCAAAGGCCGCACTCACCAAGCTTCGGGGAACGACGGCACGCAGTGAGCAAGCCAAGCCACCGGCCAACGTGGGGTCTCGCAGAAGCGAAGCAGCTTCCGGACTGAGTGCGCCACCAGTCGACTGGGCCGCTGACGTGCTGTACCATGGCTTAGTGCTCGTCTTCTTGGTGATGCTCTGGTATGCGGTCACCGGGAGCCATGAGCGATGAACGAGGGCGCGGTTCGGGAGGACTTTCATATTCAGCGATTCAGCGGTGTAGAGCCTTGAGCAAGTAGCAAACACTCAATAAGCCTGTCTCTGGTATAAAGTTCCGTTAGAGCGTAACGTGAAGGACAACCCATGACTTCCGCTCATCCCGAATCCCCTGCTCTATACTACAAGTCTTGGTGGCGTGCTGCTTACGCGAGATCAAGTGCGTGAATCGAGTCTTCTCGCGCTCTTTCCGCCTTCGGCTAGCTGCATCTCTTGGCGCGCTTGCATACGTCGCAACGCAACTTTCGTTTCCGCTTCGATGCTCCTTCCTCTCTCCACTGCCATTTCCGATTTCCATCAAACATCAGCAGCGAAGCACCAAGGCCATCCGGTAACATGGCTGACTCGGATGCCACTATCCTGGGAGCGAACACACTCTTGACGTCGCCACAAGAGCTCCAGGATCTCATATTTGATTACGCATACCCTGCTCAGACCGACTTCCGGCCAGTCTCGCGCGGGTTATGGGACTCGCGCGAGAAGCGCAGGCGTAGAGATAACCACGATCGCGTTCTTCAGCCATTCCCGGTGCTGAAGGTGAATGAGCTGCTAGTGTCGAAGACCTTCTTTGTGGCAGCGGCCCGAGCGTTTGTGGGAAACCAGCATTTCGAGAACATCGATGAGCTGCTGTCCACTAATGGCGGAATCTCGACAGGCATGGCTTTTCAGTGGGCCACCAGCGTGACTGTCTCGACCTGGGAGAATAGAGTATATCGCCTACCGAGCCTGAGATCTATGGCGCTAAAGCTTGACCAGGCGATCTTTGAGGTGCTGGAACCGAAGTATGCTTGGCTTGAGACCTGCGACCAAGACGAACTGAAGCAGATCGAACTATACACCCGTCTAGTGGAGTGTGAGACTCTACGGGTCTTCAAGCCGCTCGCTAAGCCATGCATATGGGCGAAGACGGAGGTGGAGAGACAGACGTATCTGAGCAGCGTCGTAGCGTTTGGGGTACTGGTATGCGCAGAGCTCAAGAAGCCGAAAGACCAGATACGCAGTCCCACGCCGCCATGTCGAGGAGAGCCCGTACCAATCTATCGCAGCTCCGAAGTACATCTCCCGACGACAATTCCAGCAGAACCTTCACCCAGGCACAAGCACAATACCAGCGCACACGAAGGCCAGCTGAGGAACACCGAAAGGCAATACGAAGGCTTTGCAAAGGTCAACGACAACGAGAATATGCTAGCTACACCCGCTCTCGAAGTCGACATTCCATTCCGCACCATGCCAGCCTCCGCAACGCCCCTGATCCAGGTGGCCGCTGTCTCAAAGGCAGAGCCTTCGAGCGGAGATATTCACAGCACAGTGAGTACGGCTTCCATGCATGTAGTTGCCGGAAAGCACAAGCCGACACTCTCGAGGATGGACATGGATACCTTGGCGGTCATCCTCTGGCTCGCCTTCCTCGTGGTACTGCTGTGGATGGTCACTGACAAAGCCTGAACGCACGAATGAGAAGGTGGTTTCCGACATGAGAATGCTACTTCGTCAGAACGCAGACTACGGACACGGATAAGGCTAGGAAGCAAACTAGGAGAGAACTGTGACATTGAGCGAGGCACATCATGGGAGAAAAGTCTGCTTACGGAGCGATGAAGCAGACACGATCGCACACTACGGGGCAGCTGGGGGTTCAGTTCTATCGGGACAGCGTGCAAGTTGAGGCGCGATGTACCAATGACTGATACAGTTCTTCGGTGCTGTCATGTTGTGAAAGGCGGAGCCACTTCTTCAATCGTCAATTGCACTGAAAGCGTCTCGATACATACTACCACAACCTGTGCACTCTCCCTCGCGGTCTTTAAAACACAGCATGCATGCCAGCAATGCTGTGATTTCATGTCCACCTAAGTCTCGACGCAATGCGTACCAACACATTGCACTCCTCCAACTTCCATGAATTCGTCTGCCTAGCCTCCCTCCAGCCTGCCTTGCAACCTCGCTAAGCACTTGATAGAAGACGCTTCTTCGCCTCGCAGATCCACTGCACCATGCCTTGTGGATTGGTCCACATCAACACCTCTACCTCTTCTGCAGTCCCCGGAATATCACTGTCTGTAAGCGGCGCACTGGATTCAAAGCTGGAGTCAAGCTCATCTTCGCTCCCATCCGGCATCTCCGAGAAGCCACGCTTAGTGCCTTTGAGCAAGCGAGTACCGGCAGAGCAGACAGTGGAGCCGGGGTACAGTGGCAAGAAAGCCCACTTCCGGGTGCTCTTCGGATCCTGGGGTTCCTCCCTTGACGTGGGCTTCCAGGAACGCTTTCAAGCCGTCCATGTTTGCTTGCAGTGTGTGCTTTTGATCGTCACTGACGGCCCTGACGTGCAAGACGCTCTGCACCCGAACCTCCTGCAGACCCCGGAGCTTGGTGATGTACTCGATCTCGTTGAGTTGGGCGAAGTCAGACGGATCCAGCTCATCGATGAGTGGGTGGTTCGTCTTCACGACGTCGAAGTCCGCCGGGCTCATGGTCAGCGTCAAGCGCTGCAGCTTCGGGAGCGAAGGAAGTTGGTTTGCGAGCATAAGCAGGACTTTGACGTGCGTAAGGTACGCCGCTGTGATACCGCCGGACATCATGGTCATCGTCAATAGATAGGAGGCGTTGTCGCTGATGCTGGTGCTATTGTTCTTCATATAAGCTTCTGCAGCAACGGCGAAGAACTCCTTCGACACCATAAAGTCATTGACTTTAGATGATGGAAACGGCGCGACTTCGTGTGTGTTGCTTGCTTCCATCCGACGCTGTTTCTCTCTGAACTCCCACTGCCTTCTGTCGACCAGCTTCAGATCCGCGACTGGTGGGTAGGCATACTCGAAGATAATGTCCTGGATTTCGCGTGGCAAGCCGTGAAGATGTACGTTTGATCTGCCACTTGTGGTGGTTGTCGCGAGATCCATGTTGTCTTTTTCTTCCGTGTTGCTGCAGGTAGTTGCGTGAGAGAAGATGATGCTTGCACGGCCAGTCCTTTTGTTGGACGAAACAGAGAAGTAAGCCACCTGGATATGTGTTACAGCAACCGGCGTGTGTGTTACAGCAACAAGTGAAGAATTTCTCGTCAATGTCCCAGTAGTAAGCGGAGTGAGAGGCCTGTATGTAGTCGAAAGCCAAAAGCACGTCCGCTGCAGCCTATCCGGCAAGTCCATATGTGTTATGTACCGCCAGGTGAAGCCCGGTGGTGCTGTGGCTGCAGTGTGTAGTATGCGACTGAATTCCAAAGGCGCGGTGTGTATAGAGGGTGAATGGGTGTACTTCCGACTAACGGACAAAGGCACTGTACATTGTCATAGCCTTTGTCACCGCCAGCGGAGCCCTGGGCGAGTCAGCAGTGGTAGGTTTATGCATGACCGATCTTTCCTGAGGGCTAGCTGCGCAGTCAAAAGAAGGGTGCAAGAGGAGATCGCGATGTAAGAAAGTCTGGAGGTAGACAGTTCATAGTATAGGAGATGGTTTGGCCAGGGATTACAGCCGTTACTGTGGTTTGCTAGGAGCACCACGCTTGTCTCAGAGTCGGCGGTCTCACTGTTATACAAGAGATCGATGCGGATCACGCTGCCTTGCAATGACCACTGCGTCAACAGACACGTCGCCTTCCCGCGCTCCTGCACGAGCTTGACCCTCCTCGAGAACCGCTCTCCTCCATGCCACAACTCGACCATGCTATCAGCCGACTTGAAGCATTGCCGTGGGCTCGATGCGACTGATCAGACTCCGTAGGCGAAGGTCAGCGAACATATGCGTACAAATGAACGGGTGTTGTCAGCGTCGTCTTTTACCACCGTAGAAGCCGGACACGGCATTGCTCAAACGACTTATTCTGCTCGTCATCCCTGAACGTGAAGCCCATGAGCGTGCCATTAGTTTAATTCGTGAGCTTAATATCCGTCCGAACTCCTCGCCATCGTCGGTGCGGCTGAAGATACGATGAGGCAACGTCCAGCCACGAGTTGGTCCAACGAGCTTTGTGTTCTGCAAATATTGTTGTGAAGCGTCAGCGCTGCGCACATGGCCGTCTCGGTCGCCAGAAAGTGTGGCGCCATGCCTTCTCTGGGTTCGATAATACACGAACAGCATCCATGAGCTATCCAGCGGTCTGCTGAAAGGAGTATTAGTAGGCGGGCGTCACGATAGTGGAGAAGTACGAAGGCCGCCAGTACCATTAGACCTCGTAGCAAGACCACCGGAAGCTGCTGGTTGCGCCCACATCACGAAGCGGATCCTACAATGCCGCGCCCAGAATGGTCTTCACCCTCGCTTGCTGACTGTCATCCACCCCACAGCTTGCCAGATACTTCTCAACACCCCCATACTTCTCATTGATCCACCCACTGACCGTGCCAACCCAATCAGCAGGACAGTCAGCAAAGGCATCTGGCAACCCAATACTCCGCATCTCAGCCAGCTTCTCCTCCCGCTCGGGCTCTAGCTCCCTCTCACTCAACACATAGTCTTTCTTTACAGCCTCTGAAGGCACACCGAGCAACACCAGCGCAAGCAGGACTGTGAGTCCCGTGCGATCCTTGCCTTGCGTGCAGTGCAAAAGCAAAGGGTACGCCTCCCGGTCGGCCAGGACATCGAAGACAGCTTTCACCTCAGCGGTGCAGTGCTGCAGACTATCCTCCGCTAAGCCCGCAAGTCCGCGTTCGGCCATGACGTTCTGCCCTAGGACGCTGATGGCTTCTTTGCGGTAGCCAACACAATATAGTGAGAACAACTTGGCAGTCTGGGACCAGGAAAGCTGTTTGATCAACGCCTTGGAGTACGAAGAGCCATTGAAGTTGATGTCCTTGTAAGTCATGCCAGGGAATCGAAGCGGATGCTTGGGATCCGGTGGGGTGATTGCGGGCGCAGTTGGGATCGCGTCGGCATGTTTGCGCCGTGCTTCGACGTGCTCGGTAGGTGTGCGGAGGTCGATGATAGTCTTGATCCCGTACTCCGAGGTAAGGCGATCACGGTCCTTGGGTGTGGCGCCGTCAGGGCGTGCGCTGCGGAAGAGTAGGCCCGTATTGAGGAGCTGGCTGGCTGCCGTGTTGTTGATGAAGGCTCCGACGTCGCGGAAGTTGAGTATCTTGTCGAACGGTGTGTCTTGGCCCGTTGCTACGACGGCTACACCGTTGTCGTCGGTTTTAGAAGACATGGAGGGTGACAATACGTAAGATCCTGCACCGCTTTTGCTGCCTTCTCAAAGACGTGCGGTACTGTTTGGAGCTGGGTATCGCGGTGGTCGATGTGATAGAAAATAGGAAATGGCAGTCGCGAGGTCTCGATCAAGGAAGTAGGAAAGCTCGTGCCAACCTTGTGCAGATCCATGCAAACCAACCCGCAGCGGATATCTCATCCATATGAACATGTCGGCAGCTGCAAAGGCGCGCGCCCGGGTTTGGCGTCCAGGCGGAGATCGACGTGGCGGAAAACGTGCATCTTCATTCCATATCAAGCTGGGCAGTGGAGCCTCGGTGGACGATGAGAGAGATGGATGTCGTCGGTTGGGTGGGCCGCTGATTCAAGCGCTTGTGGCACCACGCGGCGGGCCGCGGAGAGGAATGACGTCGCTGTGGCTCGGTGACGAGAGGGAGGACGGACGGCTCAGAGTGAGGTGTCATTGTCATTGTCGCTCCACCCTCACCCTCTGCGGCTTGCTTGCGCTGCCATCCTGTCGACAGTCACCGACGACTAGCGTTTGCGCGCAGTATCCCTGAGTACGCGCGGGAGAAACACAACGTTTCGTGATCGCGTGGGGCCTTGCGCAAGCAAACAACAATGGCCGCAATGCCATCATCCGCCCGCGCCGGCGAGGTGGCCTGTCCGGACCCGTCGGCGCATGAACATAGTCACAAACTGTCCGAGCAGGCATCGACCGCGGCACTATATGTCACGGATCCGGCGAGACATATGGACCAAAAACATATGGATCCGAGGAAGAACTTGTTCGATGCGAACGGCAAGCTGTCCTCGAGCAGTACGTGATGCGCTTGTACAGCTCAATGGCACATCGAACAGCGCGCTGACACTGCTGAACAGGTGCCGCGACATCTCTCAAGTATGCGCGACCGCAAGACCTGCCCAGCTACCCAAGCTCTGGCCTCAACAACGCAGACTCGGCCGGCAAGGCCGCAATGCTGGCGAAGGACTACAAGATGAAGGACCTGTGGCAGCCCGAGTTGAGCTCGGCCGGCTCGAAGGCTGCATTGATTGCGCACAGAGATGGCGTGAAGTTGGACCTATGGGAGCCGACTCCGAGCAAAGCAGGCAACTCCGCGGCCGTCATCGCAATGCGCAATAAGAACCTGAGCCCACAGCTCGATCGCGGCTATACGCCGGATGGCAAGCAAAAGGCACTCATGGCAGCCACCCTGTCGATCAACCGCAGCCGTTCCGGGTCCCAACCAGCTGCCGTGACGGCAGCGACTTACCCCGACCAGCACAACGCCGCCTCCAACGCTCTGAACGCAGCCAGCGTCTCCCACCGAAACTCCGTCAAGGCTGCGCCAGACGGTTGGGACTCTCCAGCTAATCAGGCGGCACGTATCAAGAACATCAAGGGCCACGTCAACCCAGCAATGTACGGCGAGCACCCACCTGTCCAGATCGAGGAGGATGAGAAGGCACACGATGCTGCTCTCCGCGCCTCTGCCGTGTCAATGGCGAAGCAGATGTACCAGTATCAGAATCGCACAATGCTCGAGCCTGGCCTCACTGGCGGCAAAGCGGGCGCCGATGCAGCCAATGCGCGCATGCAGCCATCAGAGCAACTGGACGTGAAACAGGAGGCTCTGCGCTATATCCATCTCCAGGATGCCGCGCACAAGCTCGCGCAGGAACGCCTCGCAAAGATTGACAAAGACTCCGAGAACGCGAAGTACCGTGAGTACTATGGCTACCCCGACAACCAGGCGCCGAAGCCACGCAGCTCCATGAATCGCCTCTCCATGGGTGGCCGCAGTCGCAGACGCGCTGGCAGCGAAGGCACCGCCGATCTCGACGACTCCGATGATGAACAGCAAGCGCGCCGCATCCGCTCCCAGATGAATCAGCTCAACAGCGGCCTTAGCAGCGTGGACGAGAAGAAGCGCACCGATGACCGTGCGCGGTTGATGGCAGCCGCCGAGAAGAAGGTGCATGCTCAGATGCACAACATGGACGAGAAGATCTTCGCCGACACCGGCAAGGTGCCACCGGCTATGATGGAAGAGTGGGAAGCCAAGGCCAGGAAAAGGGCGCAAGAGGATCGGGACTTGCAGTCCAGGCCGGAGAACAAGGGCAAGACCCACATCGGCGGTGGGAAATTTATGGATCAGAGCGAGATTGAGGCCATCGCAGCCGCACGCCTGAAGCCCACGCTAGACGAGATCAATGATACGGCGGAGAAGAAGCGTGCGCGTGACGAAGAGATTAGAGTTGACAAGGACAGGGAGCACACGAAGCAGATGGAAGAGAAGATCAAGAGTAGTAAGCAGAAAGAAGAGTGGAAGCGTGTCAGAGGTGAGCTGGACACGTCGCACATGGTTTCGTTTCAACATCATACTAACAGTCTTATAGACAGTGACAAAGCGGCTGCGAGAAAAGAGAGGGACGAGGCGAAAGCGCGTAAGGAGGAGGAGAAGCGTCTTGCGAAGGAAGACAAGCGCAAGAGCCGGGAGACGAAGCGACCAGAGACGGCCGAGCTTGTAGGTGTAGCGGCAACATGCACAGCAACCGAAGACGGAACGCCTGGAGAAGAGCCAGAAGAGAAAAAGCGCGGTGGGCTCTTCAGCAGGCTCAGGCGTAGTCGCAAGGGTCGGGAAGAGAAGACGATCGAAGACGACAAACCCGCGGGTGCTGTTGTGGCTCTTGGCGCGGCCGGAGCGGCTGCCGGTGGTGTGGTGGCCGGCGAGGCCGCTGACGAGCCGAAACTAGATGACTCCGATAACGAGGACGAGCTCGAGAGAAAGGGAGTCAAAGACGTGGGAGAGGAGCCGACGTACGAGGCGCATCCGGCCATAGCAGTTCCGACTATTGCTCATGACGAGCAAGCTCTCGAGCCGACGATCTCTAATACTCGGGCTTTGCGCCCTAATATCGAGAGGCACCTTACGGAGCTCGCGGACAGCGACGAAAGTGACGACGACAGTCTGTTTGACGATGACGATGACGATGACGAGTTTGATGAGCCGGAGAGAGCCAGGAATGAGGAGGAGTTGGCGGAGAAGGGCAAGAATCACTTCGCTGCTCTGGGTGAGGATAGCACTGGTGTTATGTCCAGCACTCTGGGCGAAGAACAGACTGCTCCGCTTTCCAGCACTTTCGGCGAGGATGAGTCTGACGCCGTCCGCGGCAATCTGGGTCAATACGAGGCTCACGCTGTCGCTGCTAGGATCGGCGCTGCACCACTGGACGGCCCGGCTGAGACTCCTTATGCGGAGAATGACGTTTCGCCGCTTGAGAGCGAGCACCATCATGGCCGTGATGCTGCGGTTGCTGGCGGCGTTGGTGCGGCAGGCGTCGCTGCTTACGAGCCCACGAGGGGCGATGAGACTGGTCCAGCTCCGCACACAATAGGTCCTCACAAAAGCGACATCGCGAACGTCGTCGATCCACGCGTTCTGCCAGACCCGAAGCACCTCGGCAATCAGAAGGAAGCAGCAACAGGTGCGGCTCCCTCGCCAATCGTCAAGACAGGGCCGGACGAGCAGCTGCAAGCCCAAGAGCCCTCGGACCAGCAACAGAAGGGCCTCCGGGGCTTTTTTAGCAAGCTCAGACGCAAGCAGTCCATGGCGGAGAGCGAGATGGAGAAGCCCAAGAAGTCTTCTTCTGAAGCTAAGTCTAGCGAGCGCAATGTTCTGAAGAAGGACGCGCGTGTGGGTGCTGCTACCGCTGCAGGTGAGAAGCCCGTC
Organism: Oleoguttula mirabilis; assembly: GCA_035135055.1. Lineage (NCBI taxonomy): Eukaryota > Fungi > Ascomycota > Dothideomycetes > Mycosphaerellales > Teratosphaeriaceae > Oleoguttula > Oleoguttula mirabilis. Next base: position 495,704 of record JAVFHQ010000016.1, on the reverse strand, counting down.
AGCCGCCAGGTGCGCACCGACGGGCTCGTCGGCGACGGTCGCAAGACCAGTGGGCTAGACTCCAACGACAGTGCCACCAGTCCTTCGAGCTTCAAGCGTGGCGAAGGCGACCTCAAGGACCCAGAGGACGCTTCATCTTCCGGCGCTGATGAAGACGAGCTTAACCGCGGTCGTGGCAGCGGCGGTATCGGCTCACGCATGAAAGACTATGCCAAAGCTGAGTTCGGCTTCGGTGACCTAGACAAGGGCCCGCACCCGAAGCTTGGTGGTGGCACGAGAGCGGATGATGACGAGGATCAATTCGAAGAGGCGCGGGATCACTTTGATGAGCGACTGGCACCGCCGCCCTCGTTCGCCGGGCAGAAGAAGAGCGAGAGTCCCGTACGAGAGACGAAGTTCCGGGAAGAGGTGTAAGCGGCTGCTTTTAGGTGGGTTGAGTCTCTTGATACCACTTGTGTAACGGCAGAATAGTTGTGTTCCGATGGGTAAACTAATGATCTGCGGTAGTTCTTGTCATTTAGCCAGCGCTATGTAACATGGTCTCGAGAAAGCTAGCAACATATGGCGTCCACGTGACAGCATGCGTCACACAGCTGTGATAGTAACTTTCAACCCTCTGGCGCGCAAAATTGCAGTAGCAAATCCCTTCCAGCCATGTCGCGATCCAGTAGCGATAGGCTCAACCGCGAGTGCTACCACCAGCGCTGATCCTGCGGCGACTATCGGCATTCGAATCGAGTTCCGTGGCATCGATATGCTCGATCCCATCGCTGTCCCGGAAGATCTGCTCCTGCAGTTCTTGCTTCAGCTGCCTGTCAGCCTGCGCTGGGGCGGCCGTGGCCTCTGCCACAGTAGTGACACCTCGTTCCGACTCCCCGTCGTCATGGTCGTCGTCCTCTTCGTCAATACCAAGCTCGGCCTTGCGCGTCTCCTCGTCGAGAGCGCTCATGCGTAACACAAACTCCTTCTGTAGGTCAATGAGCCACTGCTTCAGGTTCTCATCATCCATACTACCGTCCTTGGCCTGGAAGATATGCTCCTTAAGATTCAGCAGCAGCTTGCGACGACGAGCTTGGATGATAGCGAGGGAGCGCTTCTGCTTCTTCTTCATCTGCCGCTCGAGCGTGTGGGCGACGTGCTCAGCATGCTCGACCACGTCTGCCGGCAGCGGGACGACCTTGGCGAGCTTCAAGCCGTAGTGCTCTTCTTGCACGGTGCCGGACGAGATACGGTACAGCATCTCCATCTTGTCCTCCTCACTCGAATCAACGGCGAGGTGCAGGTTCACAACACCGTTGCGTTCGGACATGATGTTGGCTAGATCACGAAAGTGAGTGGCAAACCACACCAACGCCCTGCTCTCCACAAGCGCCTCGGCGATGGCTATAGCGATAGCCAGACCATCCCTGGTACTTGTACCGCGGCCAAGCTCGTCGATGATAGCCATGCTCTGACGGTCAATGTTGCGCAGGATGAAAGCTGTCTCACGCATCTCAGCTGCAAAGGTGGAGACATTGGCCTCGATGTTGTCATCCATGGACACTCGAGCGAACAGCTGCCGCATGATCGGAAAAGTTGCATACTGCGCGGGCACGAAGCATCCAATCTGCGCCATGACCGTCATCATGGCGACCGAGCGGATGTAGGTGCTCTTGCCGCTCATGTTGCAGCCCGTGATGACCTGGAAGCGGGTTTGCTGAGTCGCGTACACATCGTTCGGGATGAACTTGTTGCTCTGGATCTTCTCACGGATCGGATGACGGCCGGCCCTAATGGCGAGAGTCTCCGTGATGACTGGACGCACGTAGTCCTGGCTTGTCACTACTTGCGCAAAGGATGCCAGCATGTCAAGCATCGCAATGCCTTCGCAGATCTTGAACAGAACGGACATGTGCTCTCTGGCGTTCCCAATTAGATCTTCCACAGACTTATCGCTCATCAACAAGACCTCGGTATGTGAGTCGGCGATCTTCTGGTTACGCTTCATGAGGTCGAGTGTTTGGCACTCGATCATGTCCTTCTTGCGGAAGACATTGATGAAGATGGCTGGTAGATCGTGTTGCTCAAGCTCACTGGCAGGTAAGCGCATGTAGAATTGGCGGGTGTTGTCGAACTTGGTCTGCAGTGGCAAGCCGTGCTCCTCGGTCAGGTCTTTAATGTGCTGCAAAGCGTCCGTCATAGCCTCCTTGTATGTCTGACGCGCTACGTCAAGCAAGCCATTGACACCGGACTTGACGGCGTAGGTACGCTGATTGCGGAGATCCAGCGGCTGGCTAGCATATGTGGTGTCCTCGTTGATGGTGTTGTCGATGAGCTCATAGACTGGCTCCACGTGCTCATTAGCGGACATACTGCGTATCTCCTGCAGCATCAAGCAGCGAGCACCAGTCAACGCTTCGAATACAGGCTTGATGAGGTTGACGAACTGCTTGAGCATGATGACGTTGTTGATAGCCTGCTCGGTGTCCTTCACACCCAGCTGCACCGGAATCAAGATCAGCTGCGTCAAAGTCTTGTCCACGTCGAGGAATGGCTTCAATGCCTGCCTCACGGCGAAGAACATCTCTTCCTTGGTGCTGAGCTCCTCAAGCGCATCATAGCGTGTGTTGAGCGTCTTCGGGTTTGTCAGAGGCTGCAGAATATTCGACCGCAGCAACCGGCCTCCCATGGGCGTCATAGTCTCGTTGAGTAGGCCGAACAGGCAATCCTTGGACTTCGCATTGTGCAGATTCTGGACCAGCTCCAGTGAGCGAATGGTCGAAAGGTCGATCATCATCGAACCTTCAGACGGCTCGTACTTGATGCGAAGCGAGCGGAACGGGAATGTCCTCGACATGCCCAGCTCCACATATTTGAGCACTGCGGCGAAGCAGCAGACCGCGTAGTAGTTGCCGCTGACTGCGGTCTTGATCGACTCCACATCATCAGCGAAGGCGAGCTGCTGGATATACTCTAGCCCGGTCGTCTCCGCCCAGTATCGACGATCGAGCAGCGTGATGTTGCTGTCAATCTCTTCCAAGCTGTCTTCTATGATCGAGAACAGCTTCGACCTAGGGCTCGCCGCTGTCGAGACGATCAAAATGGCCGTTGGGTTGTAGACGATCAACTTGTGGATGGTCCGAACATACGTCTGGCTGTCGCTGATCTGGCTGAGCACGGCTTCGCCAGTGTCGAGGTTGACGAACGCCAGACCGACAATCGGTGAGATGCCACGGGACTCGCTTACGGCACAGATGATCTCTTGATTCTCGGCTCCGAGCGTGGAGACGCCGGTGCGTGGCCTGGCTGTAGTCGGCCTCGTCGTGCTTGGCCTGCCTGTGCTGCGTCGCCCAGTGCGTGGACGCGAGACTGAGGTTGCATAGTCGCCGGTGGTGTAGAACGGATTTGAGGTGCTCACCAGCTGGTTGGACGTACCCAGGCGATTGGCGGTGCCGGTTGCGGTGGTCACGCGGTTTGTAGGCGTACCGGTAGTGTAGGACGTTGATGTACGCCTGTTTGTCGCCATCTTGAACAAGTTGAGTGGGGATGTGGTACTGTAGTCGACCGTTGCGATGTCAACCTTCGTTGGGATGCTGGAGAGATGAGGTCGATGGAGCGCGCACGCGACGCGTCTATCACGACCTCACCTCATGCCATGCTCGTCAGCCTTGCAAAGCAAAGGCCATCATGTCTTCCCATGCACACAGCAGTTCTCTTACAGACGACGTTAACGTGATACACAAGTGAACATGACGAACGTAGCGAGACTCGAGAACGAAGCATGCCTACCATCGGCCTTCCATCGCCAGCGACCAAGGTCATGACGCTCAGATTTAGGCCGCATAGAGCACCTCATAGCATCTTGGGCCCGCAAGATGCGAAAACCAAGGCTGCGCCCTCTGGTTGCCTCTGGACCTTCAGAACGGGCATCAACGAGTGGCAATCCAGCGTAGTCGCGTCTTTCGTCTCCCACCGTGCCATGGTCTCTGATTCCACAGGACGGCACCCTGACGGATATTGCGGTCATAGCATCTTCTGAGTGATGAACTGATGAGATGGACTTCACAAAGACTGAAGACTGGAGTGCTTGCCCGGATCCACGCAAGGGTTGTTGCCCGCCGCTGTCACCGCCCTTCACAAAGGCCGAGGCGGTGCAGGGAATTGTCGGCAAAACTCCCCGCTGTCTCCAAAAAGTTCGTGCCCTTTGGTGGAAGTTTGAGAGAGCGCAGTGAAGGGTCATACATCTTCGAGAGAGCCCGCAACCATGACTACCGTCCTCCCACCACCCTCGAAGCGCCAAAAGCGCGAAGATGCCGAACGAGCCCTCCACCCAATCGTGCAGCCCACCATTCCCGAAGGTCTCCAGCCGATCCAGTTCCGCGATGCAGACACCGGCGCCCCTCAAGGACCAGTGGTCACCGTCTCCCTCGCCGACCTGAGCGCAAAGAACCTCTCACTTCTCCTCAACGGCCTACTCGGCAAGACAGATCCTAGCGATCGCCTCCCCTACCATTTCTACAGCCCACTCGGCGATGGCGAGTTCAGTCAAGAACAGGTCATAAAGGCATACTTGGAGGGCAAGACGTCGACCGAAGTCTCGCTCAATATACCATGTCGTGCGGAAGCGGTGTTCAAGGTCAAGGCCGTGACGAGATGCTCAGCTAGTGTGACGGGCCATGGAGAGGCCATCCTCGCGACAGCCTTCTCGCCAGCTTCGTCTTCGCGGTTAGCGACAGGCAGTGGAGACAAAACGGCGCGGATATGGGACTGCGATACTGGCACGCCAATGCACACTCTGAAGGGTCACACAGGCTGGGTCCTGGCCGTAGCGTGGTCACCAGATGGCGGCATGCTCGCAACGGGCAGCATGGACAACACAGTCCGGTTATGGGACCCAGAGAAGGGCCAGCCTCTCGGTGGACCACTGAAAGGACACACCAAGTGGATCACAAGCATGTCATGGGAACCCTACCACCTGCGAGAGCCCGGCCGACCACGCCTCGCGTCCGCCTCAAAAGATTACACAATCCGGATATGGGACGCGGTGGGCAGACAGACGGACATGGCGCTGACAGGCCACAAGGGTTGCGTCTCCTGCGTCAAATGGGGCGGCACCGGCTGGATCTACTCCGCCTCGCACGACCGGTCCGTGAAAGTTTGGGATGCGACAAAAGGCACGCTCGTCCACACGCTCAATGCCCACGCACACTGGGTCAATCACCTCGCTCTATCCACCGACTTCGTTCTCCGAACCGGCTTCTTCGACCACAACGGCAAGAAGGACGCGCCAGACACCGTGGACGCCAAGCGCCGCAAAGCGCTCGAACGCTACGAAGCAGCTACGAAGGGCGCAGGCGGCGTCGAGCGTCTCGTCACTGCGAGCGATGACTGCACCATGTACCTCTGGGAGCCGTCCAAATCCACGAAACCGCTCGAGCGCATGGTAGGGCATCAGAAGCAGGTCAACCACGTCACGTTCTCCGGCGATGGCGTGCTGGTAGCATCAGCCGGCTTCGACAATCACGTCAAGCTGTGGCAAGCCAAAGACGGCAAATTCCTATTCACACTCCGTGGTCATGTCGGGCCCGTGTACCAGTGCGCCTTCTCACCCGACAGCAGACTGCTCGTCAGTGCGTCGAAAGACACGACCCTGAAAGCGTGGGACGTACGGACTGGCAAACTCGCCGAGAACCTACCGGGGCACCAAGACGAGGTCTTCGCCGTGGACTGGGCTCCCGACGGCCAGCGAGTAGGGAGTGGAGGACAGGACAAAGCGGTGAGGATCTGGCGAAACTGAGTTCTATGCCCTAGCAGCGAGTGTAGCTCTTCTCTATCGCTTTCTATGTGCGTTCAAGCGAGGCGCTGGTGGTCGAGCAGCTATGTACACTACGTAGGCTGCAATGACGACTGTCTATTTGGTCACCGGGAAGCTGTCCTTGTGCACTGCCTGGCTGGCCTGCAGTGCGCTCTTCAAGCCGAACTGCGTCTGCACGCCCTCGATGCGGTGGGTAGAGTTGATGTTCTTGACCAGCGTGATTTGGTAGCACGACGCGCTGCCCTGGCGAGAGATGATGGTGCTGTAGGCGAGGAAGAACTCCCAGATCTGTTGTTATTGGATAAAACGTCAGTCATGCATACTGGCAGTAAAGGCGGGCAGCGGAATGCGTTTCTTACCCTGAACCAGCGGTCACCGTACTTGCCGACCACCTTGTCCTTGTTCGCCAGCCAGTTCCTGTACCACCTCCAAAGCGTAGCCGAGTAGTGCACACCAATGGTATCCACACCCTTGATCTCGAACCCAGCAGCTTCCAGCTGGTCGACGGTCCAGCCGAGCGGCGTTGAAGCGTCGGCGCCCGGGAAGATGTACTTGTTCATGAACAAGCCCCAGATGAGATCCTCGTACTGCCAGCTCTTGCGCAGCCCGGCGTACTGCATGAAGAAGATACCGTCGTCGTCAAGCATGTCGTGCACTTGGTGGAGGAAGCTGCTGAAGTGGCGCACGCCGACGTGCTCGGACATCTCCAGGCACGTGATCTTGTGGAAGCCGCCTTCGGGCGCTACGATGTCGCGGTAATCGGAGCAGAGGATGCGGCTCTGCTCTTCACCCACGCCGGCCTTGCGGAGGCCGGTGTTGCCCCAAGCGGTCTGGTTGCGGCCGAGAGTCACACCGGTAACCTGCGCGCCGTAGTTGGTGGAAGCGAACTTGGCCAGCGTGCCCCAGCCGCAGCCGATGTCGAGCACGCGCTCGCCTTGCTTGAGGCCGATCTTCTCGCATACAATGGCGAGCTTGTTGTCCTGCAGTTGCTCCAAGCTCTCCTCCTTGTTGACATCGGAGATGACACCGGACGTGTAGATCATGCGTGGGCCCAGGAACCAGCCGTAGAAGTCGTCACCGCGGTCGTAGTGGTCACGCACTTGCTCCTCGTCCTGAGACCTGGTGTGCATGATCACCTCAGGCATCATGCCCGTCAAAAAGAACCAGAACAGCGACGCGGTGAAGCGGAAGTTGGCCCAGTCGTGCCTGTACTCCATGACCTCCAATGCATCGCCGTTGAAGTCGACCTCGCCGCGGAAGTACATCTCGTGGAAGGTCTCCATCGGTATCCTGTTCCTGCCGCGGTACTTCATCTTGTCGCTGTCCTTCTTGAAGGTGAGGTAGTGCTCGATCGGAGCGCCTGGGTAGCGAGCCTTCTCGTTCCTGCGAGGCGACATCGACGAGGCGATGGTCCAGAAGGCCAGAAGGATGGGCAAGAAGGTCAGCACGGCGAAGAAGATCCATGTTGGCAGACCGCCGTTGGCCTTCCACGCGAAGTAGCCAGGAATGGCGATGCACAGGACGATGAGGGTGGTGGTGTTGAAGGTGTCGCTGCCCGGTCCATCGGCTGGCAGAGGCGCGTTCTTGATTGCCGGGTACTACAGCGCGGTCAGCAAAGCCATCTCATTCCTCCAACGAAGTCGGTTTGGAAAGATCCCTACAGAAGTCGTCCGCACGCCAAAGTCGCTCGCTTCAGGTGCAGGCGATGGTGCAGCCGGCGTCTCGACGAACTCGAAAGAGTCCTCGGACACGGCGGCGTCTTCACTCGACATTCTGAAAGTGTTGCTGTTGCTCAATGGCACACAGCAGTAGTTGGGAGTGTATGGAACGGGGTCTCACGAGCTTCAACGCTTCAACTTGGCCGAACATTTTGCGCGTCCCGTCCCTGAAAGTGGGGTCCAAGGATCGTCAGGAACGAGACGGCATGCGGCCAATGCGTGTATACATAAGGTACGTATAAGGTACGCATACCTACCGTATGTACGGTATCTTCGAAATTCGAGATTCCCACGTAATACACTAGCACTATTGCATGCATAAAGCTGCGGAGACTGCCTGCCAGAAGTCATGACCAACAGATCAGCCTCGCACCGTTCCGCCAGGGATCCAAAGACGGGCACAGACAACATCCTCTCTGTCTGACTGCAGCACTCCCGATCCGCCTCGCTTGACTCACATAGATGCAGGTCCTCCCACTCTGAGTGAGACCTAACACAGACACGGTAGGTTGGTGGCCCTCGGTAGCTGTGAGCCCAACGATGAACTCACATGCTCGCCTGCCACCGTCAGCTTATTGAAGCACGCATGGGGCGAGACTCATTTGCGGCAGTGAGGGACATTGTTTGTGGTGAGATCCGCTTCCACTAGATCATCCTTCTGATCCACATCTATGGAGCGCGACGTGGGTGCTCTGTACTCTACATATACTTCCCCTTCTCCTCCCCCTCACTTGCTCTTCTTTCCGGTCACCTCTTTCTGAGGAACTGCCTGTTCTCTGTCAACATGCTTTCCACACTGCTTCTGGCAAGCACGCTCGCCTTTACGGCTTTCGCCCATCCTCCACCACCACGCACAAGACCAGATCCCGACTGCGCCTCACGCACCACAACACATATCTCCTCGGCCATCACCAATACGACTTCCACGGTTGAGTGGATCTACAATGGCACTTCCCTTGACGGCCCCAAAGTCCACCCAGTCAACAGCACAACCTTCGATTGGTGGTACTTCGACGCTGTCTCCTCGGATCTTGCCTCCGGCGATCTCTCGAGCGTGGTGATCAATTTCTACACCGCCAGCCCAGGCGGCTTCGGTGCGTTGTCAAACAACAAGAGCACCATTCTGGAGACGACCATCACGGGCACATTGTCCGACGGCACGCCCTTCGGCTTCGGCAAGTTCCCGGCCGACGCGACGGTGGTGACGGATGGCGAAGGCAGTGCCGGGGTGTGGGGCGAGGGCGGTACGGAGTGGAGTAGCTCGCCGGACCTCAAGCACTGGGTCATCAAGTTCGATGATCCTGAAGACAACGTCAGCGGGCAGATGACGCTGCAGTCCGTTGCGCCGCCTCACCTACCTTGCGGAGCTGTGGAGGCCGGAGCGACGGAACTGCTGATGCCGCATATTGGCTGGGCCAACGCTGTGCCCGACGCGCTGGCGCAAATCGATTTCAACCTCAACGGCACAGCGCTATCCTTCACCGGCCCAGGCTATCACGACAAGAACTGGGGCGACCAGCCCTTCTTCGACACCGTGGGCAGTTGGTTTTGGGGCCACGGCCACCTCGGACCTTACAGCATCGTCTGGTTCGACGCTCGTGACATGTTTGGCGCGGAGTACTTCAGCTCGTACGTCGCCAAGGACGGCAAGATACTCACCGGCAGCTGCTCCAACGGCACCGTGATCGTCAGGCCGTGGGGTGGCGAGGATGCATACCCGCCGCCTGCAACGGCCGCGAACCCGGACGGCTTCATTGTGACGTTCGCGGACGTTGAAGGCAAGGAGTTGGTGGTCAATGTCACGAGCGCGTTGGCGGCTGTGGCCTTGGAATATGTGTATGACCGCTGGATCGGCACACTAGCGGGCGGGTTCGCGGATGGGACTGGCAATTGGACGGGCGTGGCGCAGTACGAGGAGTTCAAGGTGTAGTGTAATAGCAGTAAGCACCGCAGACCTCTCAAGCAATCCAACCAGGCACGAGCATGCTGGGCGTGTATGTTATGAGCTTCCGTCACCGAAGACGTTGCGCGCCACGTGGTTGCGTCGAGAGCAGTCGTCCCAGTATGTTATTGCTTTAGGGGTTCTGTGGGGTGATAGCTGAAAGAGAAGAATGGCATGTTATAGGCAGGCCGGCAATGTGATCCAAATGTTGAGCAGACAAGGCTACAGCTAACTAGCGTGCCTGTATCGTGCTGCGTCGTATTGTCTGTGATACGAAAAGCAGCTGCCTAGGCAGTAAGTGTATCACAATGCTAAAGCATACCTCATAGTCATGCTGAGCGAGCAGTCATGCATGCCTGTTTTCCCACGCCGCGCCACGACGCCAACATCGAGGCATCCCGAATCCCGAAAAACGCCGGGAATCGCCGTCCGCCTGGTACCGTATCACGGCAAGCAAGCCAGAATCAGAGCTCGATCGGCTCGAGCTGGAAGTCCGGAAACTCCAGTTCCTCCTCGTCCTCTCCTATCCCTGGAGCGTCGGCGCTATCACCGAACCCACCCAGGTCGTCATCATCACCCTCACCCTCACCCACGACCAAGCTCTGCAAGCCAAGCAACTCATCAAGCGTTGCCACCCCTCCAAACACAGGCCGCACCTTAGCCGGCGAAGCGCTCTTCTTCTTCACCACTTCGTACTTGGACATCGACATCGGCTCGTGAATGCCTGCAAGCGGTGTGCGAGCCGTCGCTGACACTGCCCTGCCCTTGGAGTAGCCGAGGGTGGTGTTCGAGGCCGCTTTGGCTGCTGTGTGGCGAGCGTTGCCTCCTGGTGCTGAAGTAGTGCCCAATGCAGGCTTACTGGACGCGAGGAGGGCAGAAGGCAGGCGGGCTTTCGCCGCTGCAGTGGGAGCGGCGAAGCTCGGTGTTACTCTCTGCTGCTTCGGGGCAGAAGAGAGGGCGGAAGCTGCAGTTCTAGACCTGAGCGTAGATGGTGGTCTCGCCATGGCAGCAGTAGTCGTCGTCGGCTTCCGTGCCTGCTGCAGACCAGCGGGCCTCACATTCTTCCGCGCGGCCTTCCTCTTCTCCCTCTCCTCCACCTCCTTGAGCTTCTCCTCGAAATCACTCAACTCCTCCTCCCCATCCACATCCTTATGCGGCTGCACCTCCGACCACCACCCTTTCGTCAAATTCCTGCCCTCGAACTGCGGGTACGTCCGATCATGCGGAAAACAGTCGTCCGGGTGATCCGGCAACGGCACGCCACGGGGTGCCATGTACTCGATCTCGCGCTCCTCCACTCCATTGTCCAGCGGGTCGGCTTCAGCTTGGTGGATCTTGACCTTGGCTCGCCGCATGCGAGGGCTGGTGGGTTTCGCCGATAGCTTCTCTTGGGTCGGTGGAGCGGCGCCGGCTTTGGCGTTTGTAGTCTTGTTGCCTAGAGGTGCTCTGGTGCGTGGGCCTGGGCATGATCAGCATGCTGTCCAAGTGAAGCACAAGTGTTGCGAGCAGCGTACCAGCCGGCGTGACGAAAGCGCTCCTCTCCGCCTTCCCGCCTTCACTCTTCCCGAACAAGCCTCCATCTTTGCCTTTGCCACCCGTCTTGCCATTCCCAAACGCAGCATTCTCGTCGTTCAGCGGCACCTTGAACGGCGTCTTCGGCGCCTTGTTGCCGGGCGTCTTCGGAGCCAGGCCCTTCACCCCCTGGTTGAGCGGTTTGGCGGCGGCGGCAGTCTGTTGGTCGTAGATGGCGTTCTCGTTGTGGCCTCTGGTCGCGAACATGCTGCCGGAGTGACTGTCTGCTCATTCATGTGTCTTCAAACATGCTGCGTTGCGATTACGACGGGTTGCGACTGCGTGTTGATCTATTTTGCTGTTTGTTTGGCGGGACAACGGTAGGACCCTGCTTTCGCGTGCGTGGGATGTGCAGTCCCACCGCTAGGCGTGAGCACGAGCAAAGGCAAAGGCAACCACTCCCGCTGCACACCCACCCACTACAACAGAGAGACTCGACTTGGACACACTCACGCCTCTGCGAGTACACCACCGAACCCACCTCACGACACCACCCCAAACGCCGCAACCATGGACGCCATCAAGCAGGTAAGCATAGAAACATACCCCTCAATCCTCTCAATACCCTCCGCCGATTCCCACTATTCACACACACCGACCGCACCCACCCTCACCACCCTTACAAACACAATCCACTAACATGACCCCACCGCCAGCGCATGAACTCCCTCCGCCTCGAAGCCGACACAGCCGCCTCCAAAGTCGAAGACCTCCAGTCCAAGGTCAAGTCCCTCGAGCAGGAGAACCTGCAGAAGGAGCAGGAGATCACGTCGCTGTCGCACAAGAACAGCATGCTGGAGCAGGAGGTCGAGAAGCTGGAGGGCCTGCACAAGACGGCGAAGGATGCGGCGGATGAGAGCGCGCAGCACGGCACGCAGAACGAGACGTTGCAGCGAAGATTGCAGCTGCTGGAGGAGGAGGCCGAGGAGAACGACAAGAACCTGCGGGAGACGAATGAGAAGTGCGTATCCCACTCGTTCACCGCTTGCACGATCGAGGAGTGAGGAGATGTCACGACTTGTTGATGGCTTGCTGACATGTGATGATAATCAGGCTCCGCCAAACCGATGTCAAAGCCGGCCACTACGAGCGCAAAGTGCAAGCGCTCGAAGCCTCGCGCGACCAGTGGGAGACTAAGTACGAGGACATGTCGAAGAAGTACGCCGAGGTGAAGAAGGAGCTGGATGACTTCGTGGCCGAGATTGGTAACATCTAAGCCCCACCCGACCATGTATACATAATCAGGCACGCAACTATGCAGACGGGGGTTGTGCGTGCTGACATGGGTTCTCATGGAAAAGGCACGATGTCGACGGCGGAGACGTGCTCCTTTGGCAAAGCGAGCGGGCGCAAGGCGGGCGCGGTCCACACGCGGGAGGCGCTCACGCAGTCGCCCAGGATGCTTTGAGTGTTCTCACTACTAGATGGATGATTGATGGTGGAGGGTGGGTGCGTTTCGCCTTGAGACTCAGCACAGCACTGGAGCACACCTTGGTGCATGCATGCATAACACCATCTCCCCGTCATGGCAGAGCATGTCATAGAAACCCAAGCAAGATCGGATCTACAAGGCATCAAACCAATCAATCAACCTTTCATTCGCCCTTGTCACCCTTCTCGCGCCGCGCCTTCGCCGCTTTACTCTTGTTCTTCTGCTTCTGCCTCGTCTGCTGCCGCTCCGCCTTACTCTCATAACGGAACTTGGGTTTCTTGGGCTTGGGCTTGCCGTCAGGGCCAAGCTTCGACCATATGCGTTTCTTACTGCCGGCGTCATCTTTGCTGGCCTTCGCGGCAGCCGCCTTCGCTGCATCCTCCTCTGCCGCGTGATTGGCCTCGTCGGCTTTGGGGTCGCCCATGGCTTCGACGGTCACGGTTGTGTACTTGTCTTCGTCCACGTACTCGGCGTCCTCGTCCCCAACACCGTTCCAGCCATCGGCTTTTCCGCTCGCGTCTTCGGCATCGGACTCTGCATCACTCAGCATATCCGGGTTCTGCCTCCGCAGCACCTCGTCGACTTCCTTGACATGCTTCTCCAGATCCTCTTTCCGCTCCTTGCGTATCTACCATTTTCACGTCAGACGAGGCTCTCCCCACTAGAATTCTGGTCCTACCTGTTGCCGCTGCGTAACCTTTTCCTCCTTGTCCCGCTTGATCGCTTGCTCGCGCGCCGTCTCTTTGCGGGCCACTTTGCGCTTGTGGAAGCCGGTGAGGTATTCTTGCCGTGCGGTGGGATCGAAGGTGATTTCGTCAACTTGCTTGGCGTCGATCTTTCGGCGCTTGAATACGGGTGCCATGTTGTCGGCTGTGGCTGTAGAATGTGTGAAGTAAGGTGGAGGCCGTGGACTCGCATGTGCCAGCCCAAAAGATTCGGTTTGCGCCGGGGAAAGTTCGGGGATGGCGACGTCAAGCGGCGAGGTCAGGCAAGCAGATAGCTCACCATCCCCATTGCAAGAGATCTCTACAGACACCATATCTTCACGATGTTGTTACGGACACTACCCGCCCTGCTCCTCGCAGCGACCTCAGTACACGCCCTGAAGGATGCATCACCCTTCCTCATGTTCTCCAGCGAGCCGTAGGTCTATCAAAAGCAAAGCAGAGCCGCAGACGCTTGTTAACACCCCTCAGGCTTCCGCACAACCAGCTCGAGAGCAGGCAAATAGCCACCGCCGCCTCGGTCGAGAGCCAGTTGCTCAGCACCCTGTCACGCTGCTCCGAGAGCCTCTACCTCCTCGTCTCCCAGCCGGGCCTCAAGGCCGCCGACCTCCAGGATGCCACCGCTATGCCGAAGATGCGGAGACGGATAGCAGATGGACCGAGTGACGCGTTGGTGGAGATAGCGAATGTGGTTGGGGCTGTGGATGTGAGGGATGTCGCGCGGCGGCTGGATGACAAGTGCAGCGTCAGGGCATATAGCTCCTCGGAAGGCGATGCGTGGGAGACAAGCAGTGTGCCGGTATCTTTGCCGCTACTGCCTACCGACTTTAGCAAAGCGGGCTCGGCGAAAGAGAGGGCTGCTGTGCTGCAAGAGACTGGTGCGTACATGCAATAAGTTTGCGTCCCGATGACGTTCCCGTGCTGACTGCAGCTCAAGACAACTACATCGACACCCAGCTCGCGCGCCTCGAGAAGCAAGGCCAGCCCTACGTCCTCGTCTTCACATCAGGCGCCGTGGATGCCCCGAGCACGAGGGTCGCCACCGAGGACAAGCACCTGCCCTACGAGATGGACGAGCCTTACCCGTCAGCCCTGCACACAGACCTGCGCCGCGACCTCGAGCACAACAAGCAGAGGCGGCAATCAAACAACGGCACGGACAGCTCGGTTCAGGTCGGTCTGCCGCTGTTTGAGACGTACCAGTTCTTGACGCCTGGTAAGCAAGCATCCTCTACAAGTTCTGCGATAAAGAGCAAAAAGCTGATCTTGTTCCTGCATAGCCATCTTCATGGGCCTCTCCGTCAGTCTGCTTCTCTTCCTCATCCTGTACGTCGGCGTCTCGGCCATTGCGGGCTTGGAGGTGTCGTACATGGCTTTCTCCAAGGAGATGGGACCGAGTGCTCAGAACAAGAACAAGCAGTAGTAGCGGTAGTCCTGGGTTCCAAACAAGGTTGAGTGTAAATTAGAGACCTGACGATTGTCACACTTGCTCGGCGTCCGGAAGGAACGGGGGCGTGTACTCCGTATGTAAAGACGCCGCGGACCGATTACTTGCAAACTGCTTTGCTGTTCATCCCTCAACCCACAAGCAGATCACGTCGAGAGCGTTCTAAAAACAGCGGAAGCATACTGTAGTCTTTGTCCTGCCTGTCCTTCACGATTCGGAAGGCACGGCCACAGACGACGTATGGCCGAGAGCCTCGGCATCAATTTGACCTCACACCCTCGACTGTTCAAACATCATGCGTCAACCGCTTTCGTATTCTTCTCAAACCACAAATTCCCTCCAGGTACATCGATAACCTTGGCTATCTTACACCTTCACTATAACCCGTACATTCGTCTTGCACGATGTCCAAGCAACCAAAATCACCCCAGCCCAAAGTTACCCGCTCCTCGACCTGCCTCTGCAACGCCGTCCAGCTGACGGTAACGGGCGTCGACAAAGGCGCGGTACTCTGCCACTGTGCAAACTGCCAAAAAGCTAGCGGCAGCGCCTTTGCGCATAACTACCGCTTGACCAAGGCTGAGCTCACATTTGAGAAAGGTGAAGATGTGGTGAGGCGGTATGCTGATGCTGATACGAAGACGGGGAACACGGTTGCGAGGCACTTTTGTGGGACGTGTGTACGTACTCATCTCCCTCCTTTGTTACACTTTGCTTCACTTCGACGTAACTTCCAAACAGAGGGGGCCACGCGGAAGTGTCAAGTGTGAGGACTGATGTGTATACCGCAGGGCTGCCCGCTCTACCTGATCAACTCCGCCTTCGAGGGTCTGGTGATCTTGCATACGGGCTCTATGCAGGATCGGACACAGCCGAGTATGGAGCTGTTCAAGGAGAACAAGCATGCTTGGGTTGGGGAGGTCACTGGGAAGGCCAGGCTGTAACGCCAGCCTGGTCTCTTTGGTCGGAACAGAGTTATGCACCGTAATCGTCGTCAGGTCATATTCATTCCATACGTGTGCTCAAGTCTACATGGCTGGCATCGCTGAACGAGCGGCGAGTTTGATGGGAAGAGCCGCAGTGCCCGCGTGCCGTAGCTGCTGTATAGGATTAACCAACCAATCCGAGTCGACGGCGTACGATTGCTGGCGCCAGTAGTCCGCTCCTGGCCGAAGGAAGGGTTGAAGATTGGAAATGGTTCCGATGAATTTGAGAATTAGTCGCATCATTGTCTCAATGACCATTAAGTCGGCGAGCCGCAACACAGCCGGCTACCTTCATCCCTGACCTCCGCATCAAAGCCAAAAACGCCTCCCAGGGTATATACTCAATCTCGCTCGCCTAAACGCCGTTCACAGCACCCCACCCTCGCCTGCTGCTGCATACACCCTACTCAACAATAGCAGCTCCATCCTTCTCGCTCTGCTGCTTGCCCTTTCCCAATCCCAGCAGCTCCTTGCCCTTGTCCAGCACCCCCTGGAAGCTGCCTCGGCGCCCATCCGCCGCACCCTTACTGCCCTTCCGCTCTTTGCTCTTGGCCCGCTGGGCCTGGCCCTCCTTCTCCGTACCAACGGTCATCACATTGCCCTCCCCGCCGCGGCCCCAGTGATAGGTCCCCTTGGCCTCCTTCTCATGGTGCGCCGGCGCCTCGACGTCCTGCGCGGCGCGTGCCATGGCGGGGTCCTGGTTGATCTTCATGTTGCCTGAGTTTGACGTTAGCGACACTGACATGTTAGGTCGAGAAGTGGTCAGGCACACCTTGACCGCCGCGACCTGTGGTATATGTCTGCGACTTCAGCGTAGGTGTCTTGAGGTCGGCGGCTTCGATCGTGCTGCTAGGCCTTGCGTTGATGTTGCCAGCGCCGCCTCTGCCGTGTGAGGCGCTGCGCACGCTCTCGCCGACCGCGACTTTCTCTTTGAGTGTTTGCGCCATACCTGGCCGGAGGTTGCTTGGATGATGTTTTGGAGGTGTGAGCGGCAAGCTTGACTTAGGGATGATGAAGTAGGATTGGAAGGTGACCCAGTTGCTTTGAAGAGATGTCGGAGGATGAGAGAAGGAGGGGGTAGAAGTGGGCACGAGGAAGCGGTCACAAGACGTGCGCCAATACCTATCGCGTGCTACTGCAGTGAATAGCTCACGGGTTTTGAACCGCTCTTGGCCGTTGTCGCCAAGGGCCGAAGACGTCAGGAGCAGAAGCTTTCGCAGGCGGAGTCTATTTCCATTACTAATGCCAATGCCTGGCGATCGTCGCGACATCTAGGAGGTGATGGCACCCTCACTCTTCCAGATTCGACAATTTTGGGATGGTGAGTGTCAAAGCTTGAGTCCATAGCAACAGCGTAAGGTTTGCCACTGCTCAGGGAGAGCGAGGTGAAGTTGAGTTAGAATTGGGAAGGAGGCGTGATAAGGAAGCTGCAGGTCTATGATTGGCTGACGGCTGAGGCTCGGAAACACTTGTGCGTGCATCCGGCCTGCTGGTCCCGTCGGACTGCAAGGCGCTGTATAGGTACGGTCTCCACGAGAGCATCTCATACCACACCAGTCACATCACCATGAGCGTAACCGCCACGGCCAACTCCCTGCGGGCTGCCCAACGCCTTGCATGGACAGCAAGCGCCGTCTGTCCCAGCCTCACGCACCTCCACACACCCTTCCTCCAACCCAACCATGACAGCCGCCGAAACTCGGCAACATCAGCCTTCGCGCAAGCCCAATGGGCCGAGCGCCGACGCTCCCAGCAGCCTCGCGTACGACCATCGCCCATCCAAGCCACCGCAAAGCGCGCCTTCACCCAGTCCGGCAAGCGCGCCCGCGACCACCACTTCGACACGCTCAAGTTCGTGCAGCGCCTGAAGGAGGAAGGCTTCACCGAGGACCAAGCCGTGGCCATGATGAAAGTCCTCGGCGACGTCATCGAGGAGTCCATCCAGAACCTCACGCGCACAATGGTGCTCCGCGAGGACCAGGAGAAAGCGACCTATACCCAAAAGGTTGACTTCGCCAAACTACGCTCGGAGCTGCTGAGCGCGGACAGCACCGAGTCGAGTCTGACGCGCGGCACGCACGAGAAGTTGACGAATGATCTGGCCAAGCTGAATAGTAGGTTGCGGGACGAGGTGCAGCGGACGCAGGCGAGTGTGCGGTTGGACTTGAATTTGGAGAAGGGGCGGATAAGGGAGGAGGCTAACAGCCAAGACTTGAAGATCAAGGAGACGGAGACGCGCATTGAGCAGGAGAGTGCGGCGTTGCGGGAGCGGTTGGAAGCGGTCAAGTTCAGTACGCTGCAGTGGCTGATGGGCGTGTGTACTGGCACGGCGGCGATTATTCTGGGTGTGTGGCGCTTGTTGATGTGAGGAAGAAGGTCACCATCATTGGTGCTATGAGGGTAGTAAAAGATACAGATGGCACAGCCACCGTTTCCTTCGAGATTACGTATTTATGAGCACCAAACGCCAGCCAACCCAGCGGCTCTTTAGTGCCACACTCATCTGCACGCAATCAAGCGGCAGCGAACGTGCCTACAATTTCCGGCTCTTCGACACCTACCGCAAGAACGCACCGCTCAATTCATCACCGCCACCCATCCTAGCATCTCGGCCATTCGCTCGCAGAGTGAAGCACACCGTCTCCTTGCTCACCTGGTACCCGCTCTTCTTCCACCGCGCATTCAGCCAATCGGTTAGAGCGTCAGAGGACTGCTGGAACTCGTGGCTGTCGTAGCTGTCTAGCAGGACTTTCACCATTGGGGAGGGCAGGGGTTGGTTAGTCGCGGAGGTTGTGGAGGGGGTGTAGAGGGAGGAGGAGGAGGAGGAGGGCTTGGGGGTGCGTGTGCAGTGGAGGCCTAGCATCTTTGCTGGCTCTCGGGATGATGTGAGTGTTTGAGGGATGGTACCTGACCTGACCTAATCCTTCTGGACGAGGAGATGACTGTTCGCTTAGCGAATTGTGCTATCTCGATGTCCTGAGTAGGTGTTCTGCTCGGTTTTTGGGCCGAACTGATGCTGTCAGGGACCAGTACCTGGCCAGACCGGAATCCCTCGACTGCGCGCTCAGGCATGGCTTATGTACTCTGGCCCATTGTTCTTTTGTTGGTGGGGGTAGAGGACAAAGACCCATTGTGCTGCCTTTTCATTGGGAGAGCGGTGGGTATTGTACGCTGCAACGCAGTGCCCCCCTTCTTTGTCAACGCGGACATTGCCGTATGCCCGCCGTCTCGATGTGCAGCAGTGGCGTTGCATGTCCGAATGGAGTGAAGCTCTCTCTGCACCATCTCGTTGTCGGCCCGCTTTTCTGTTCGTCTGCATTGAACAGCACATGCGATGCATTGCATTGCATTAGTGGAGTTTGCTGCTTTTCGTTTGTCCCAGCTGTCTGTAAACGAGGCTTCCTCTGCTTTTTGTTCTACCAGACCACCATCAACTACAACACACATCCACCGCACCCACTCACATACACGAAGCACCCAGCACCCCGCAGCACAAAGCACAAAGCACAACCCAAACCCAAACCCAAACACCAAACACCAAACACCAAACACCAAGCACGTTCGGCATGTCGCTCAAAGCCACTGTCGAGATCCCGCTCAAGGGGCAGACAGCTCGCTGCACTATCGAAGTGCCGCTGGATGCCATTGGCGCTACTACCAAAGGAGTCCGCACCAAAACCACCAACGACATCATCACCAGCTTCACGTCCAAGGCAACGGCAGCCGTCATCGAGGCCGTCAATCCAGGTCAAGCCAAGCCCGCCAAGCTATCCTTCCTGACATCGACATCTCCACGCCAAGTTTGGATCCCATGGTTGTCAACTTCCGATACTCGGATGGGGTGATCACTACTTGCAAGCTCAATCGCTGCCGTGAGCTTCGCCAAGCGATCGATGCCTACGGAGCCACGATTGTGTTGACTGCAGGCAGTCTGAAGGTCTGTTACGGAGGAAGCGAGATCAACCTTCGATCTACTCCAGAGGAGGTACGTCAACTTGTCACCACTCAGACACCCGTGGCCGCTAACGATATTCAGATCGGCCTGATTGAGGGCGACAACCTTGACGTTTCGTGGCAGCAGAGACGGTGACGCTGTTCAGACAAGAAATGCTCACGGATGCTGCAATGGCGTGACAGCAGGTCTCGAGGTTTATCTGGGGACGCATTGTAGGCTCACCGGACAGCATGCTCACGTTCGCGGCACTTGCCAAGACGGTCGGTCTGGTGGCAAGGCAGCCGGGCACAGAGATTGGTACCAGGTGTGAGGCAGGCGTGCAATTGGATCACCGAGATGTCATGGGTAACCTTGCTCCATTGACCATAACATTGAGACAGTAATCGTCGACACTTGCATACCCAGCCAGCTGTCACATGGCTGGATATTTGCAACCTGTGCCACTGGCGCCTTCCCTTTCCAGATCCGTGAAATCTTGGCATGGCGCTAGTTGTAGCTCCCTCCATATGACGTTTCAGCTTCTTGCAAGAGACCCGTGTGCCTCCATCCATCGATCGTCGTCGCCATCATTCAGGCATCCCTTCAAAACTTCGTCAAGACAGAAGCGCCATCACAATGTCGCTCAAAAACACCATTGACGTCCCGTTCAATGGGCAAACGGCTCGCTGTACCATCGAAGTCCCACTCGAAGCTATCGGCGCCACCTTCAACGGCGGTCATGTCGACGTCACTGACGGTCGCATCGCCGCCTTCACCGCCAAGACGATAGGAGAAGTCCTCAAAGCTGCATCCGGGGCGGAAACCAAGACTGTGCCAGAGAAGGAGAATGTGGCAGTGAACCGCTTCGTCGACCTCACGTACGGCGAGAACAAGACCACCCTCACAGTTGTGATCGACAGCTGGAACGGTCCTATGTACTGCACCATCAACCCGGACACCGACCTTTACTACACTCTAGCGGCGTACGCGGCCCGTAGCCAGAAGCCGATCAGCATCCTCAGGATGTTCCTCGATGGAGGGCTGGTGAGGCCTGGGCAAACCGCGCAAGACGTAAGTCAAGTCTCTAGCCATAAAAACAGGAGAGGTGCTAACATTGTGATGTATAGTACTGCATAAGAGATGGCGACACGATCGCCGTTCAGCCGCAGCACATTGGGTCTTAGACGGCGTTACCGCAATATGCTGGTCCAGCAGGAAGAACTGTAGTGCCTGGGTGTGGAGGCTCTGCAGACGACCAGGGCTCGATTGGCAATTGGGTCGCTACTTCGTCACACGACAAGCGCAAGACATACCCAAGGAGGACAGTATCTTGCGGCACGGTAGTAAGGTAGAGTTGATCTCAGGCTGTGGTCAGGGCGTACCCACCATTGCTTCTTCGCATGCGACGATGCGTGCTCCGGTCAACTGCTTGTCAATTGCTCGTACCGACTTCTTTCACGTATAGCGCATCGACCTCTCAGCTCCCATATCTCGCATCTCATGGACCGTAGCGTACCGCGTGTTCGTGTATCGAGTGGACGTCACCCCGATGTTGGCAACAATCTCGAGTCCACACCACCTTGCTGGGGTAGCTTTGCGTCATTGCCTGGAGATATCTGTAGTAGTATCAAGGTCGATGAGCGTCGGCACTTGGAAGGGTGTAGCAACTGTGCCACTTCCACCTCACAGAGTCACAGCGCGCGTACGTAACGTAGTAGTGGCGAACGAGAGGATGAAATAACAGCAGCCCACGTTCATACCACTGACGTCGCAAAACCATTCCGTGCTGGTCAAGGCTCAAGCTCCGTCAATTTGAGCAATGAACATGTGTTCGAAGGTCGTGGCGAAGTGGGTTCAGCTTGACTCGCGCTGAAGGTTTGTCATCTTTCGATATCCTTCTCCATCGAAAGTACATCGAGGGTTGTCGCAAGCTCTCCCGTTCGCATACGCAGCATCATGGAGACTGACCTACCACCTCCGCCTCCTCCGCCAGATTCAGTGCCGCCGCCACCACCCCCTCCCACCTCAGATTCGATACCACCACCTCCGCCAACATCTGACGTCCCGCCTCCGCCGCCAAGCGATCCGATCGCAGAACCTGTGCCAGAGCCCGCAGCGAAGAAGAGGAAGCTAGGATGGGGCGCGGCGAAGACCCAGCCGCTGAGTATCGAAGAGCTACTGGCGAAGAAGAAGGCGCAAGATGAGGCGGCAGCGAAGCCAAAGTTTCTCAGCAAGAAAGAGCGCGAGCGGATAGCGCTTGAGAAGCGCCAGAAGGAGGTCGAGGAGCAGAAGAAGCGAGAAGAAGCCAGCCGCCAACCAAACGGGCTTGCGAACGGGCACGCGAGTAGCCATGCGAACGGGCAGGCGAATGGGCACGGCTATGGACGCGATACATCTCGCCCGCCAAATGGACCCTCAAATGGCTATAGGGCGCCTCCTGCAGGTCCGAGAGGCCAACGGCACGATGGTGAGAGAGGCGTACCTACAGGCCCAGCGTCCATGCGACACCTACCGAACAAGGGCTACGACATGGCTCCTCCACCACCTCCAAAACCGGTAGCCATCACGAACGGCCCGCAGACCAGCAAGAAGTCCTCCGAGACAGACGTGGAGGCCGACATGATCCGACACCGTTACATGGGCGCCGACGCCAATACGTCTACGTTCTCAGCCAAGAAGAAGCGCAAGAGGACAACCGAGAAGAAGTTCAACTTCGAGTGGAATACCGAGGAGGATACATCGCCCGACTTCAATCCTCTCTACGCAAATCGTTCAGAGTCCAACTTCTTCGGCCGCGGCCGATTGGGAGGGTTCGCAGACGATGCGAATGATACGTTGGCGCGACAGTACGCGAAAGCTATTGCAGAGCGCGACCCAGAAGCGGGAAGTCAGCGTGCGGCAGAGATACTGGCGATGCAACGGCGCATGCGCGAAGAGGGTGGACGCAACGGTATCGACAAGCACTGGAGCGAGAAGGAGCTACAACAGATGCGCGAGCGAGACTGGCGGATCTTCAAGGAGGACTTCAACATCAGCACCAAAGGTGGCAGTATACCAAACCCAATGCGCGACTGGACAGAGAGTGGACTACCGGAGCGGCTGCTCAAGGTCGTAGAGTCAGCTGGATATACCGAGCCCTCCGCGGTCCAGCGAGCGGCTATACCCATTGCGCTGCAAAACCGCGACCTGATCGGTGTCGCCGTCACGGGTTCGGGTAAGACGGCGGCGTTCTTGCTGCCGTTGCTTGTCTACATCTCAGCATTACCGTCATACACCGAGCAGACGAAGAACGATGGACCGTATGCTATCATTCTTGCGCCGACGCGCGAACTTGCACAGCAAATCGAGCTCGAGGCTAAGAAGTTCGCGACGCCACTTGGCTTCACTTGTGTCTCGCTTGTTGGTGGGCACAGTATTGAGGAGCAGAGCTACAACATGCGCGATGGCGCCGAGATCATCATCGCCACGCCGGGTCGTCTTGTCGACTGTATCGAGCGCCGTGTTTTGGTGCTCAGTCAGTGCTGCTACATCATCATGGATGAAGCTGACCGCATGATCGACCTGGGCTTCGAAGAACCTGTCAACAAGATTCTGGACGCACTTCCAGTGACCAATGAGAAACCGGATACGGAAGACGCGGAGAACGCTGAGCTCATGAAGTCACGCCTGGGTGGCCGCGACCAATACCGCCAGACTATGATGTACACGGCCACGATGCCCGCGGCTGTCGAGCGGATCGCGCGAAAGTACCTGCGTCGCCCAGCCATCGTCACGATAGGCAACGTTGGTGAAGCTGTCGACACGGTCGAGCAGCGCGTAGAGTTCATTGGTGGCGAGGATAAGAAGAAGAAGCGTCTCAACGAGATCTTGCATTCTCGAGAGTTCGCAGCGCCCATCATCGTCTTTGTCAACATCAAGCGGAATTGCGACGCCATCGCGCGCGATATCCAAAGGATGGGCATGAAGAGCGTCACCCTCCACGGCAGCAAGACGCAAGACCAGCGTGAAGCTGCCCTGGCCTCCCTTCGAGACGGCACCACCGAGGTCCTGGTTGCCACCGATCTTGCCGGACGTGGTATTGATGTGCCCGACGTGTCGCTCGTCGTCAACTTCAACATGGCCACCAACATCGAGTCCTATACGCACAGAGTCGGACGTACGGGCCGTGCGGGCAAGACTGGTGTGGCGATTACGTTCTTGGGCAGTGAGGATAATGATGTACTGTATGACTTGAAGCAGATGATCTCGAAATCGGCGATCTCGCGCGTGCCGGAGGAGCTGAGGAAGCATGAGGCGGCGCAGCAGAAGACTGGGAGGGGCCAGAAGAAGATTGAGGATAGTGGTGGGTTTGGCGGGAAAGGTGGGTGGGCGTAGATACACAGGGAGCTATGTAGTAATACAACCCGTTGTGGTACCTCTTGCGCTGAAATCGACTCTACCTGTTACCCGGCTCCAAGAGGCAATGTCTTGGTTTCCGTCGGGTAAGGCTCATGGAATGGGATATCATGACGCTCTTCCTTGGACGACATAGCGGAAAGCCAAGCTGTGCTTTGCTTTGAGGCTTGAGTGGACCCACGAGTCTGACGCCTCCTTGAGGCTCCTTCTTTTGAGCACAAAAGCTACACGTGAAGCTACGATACTCTTCTATAAATGTACAACTCCGCAAACCATCGCACATCATCTGCACGGATGGACATCTCGGGTATGCTACGCTGTTGTGGCAGGGTTCCAATGGCTGAGGTGGTTGTGGCGGTGAGGCAACCAGAGCCATTACCCGACAGGGTGAGTATTCCGCCACTTGGACACACCAGCGAACAGTATACTGACACCTCCAAAGACCTGATCGACACTCGATGCCACCTTTGGAGGCCGAGGGAGATAACGGATCTCATCTTCGACCGCGTTTCCAGCGAAAGCGTCACCTACTGCCGCACAGATGTCGCGCGCGCAAGTACCGGCGACTCACTCGAATTCCAAACAAGGCCCAGTTGTCAGAAGCTCAGGGCCAGGCGAGATTGACCGTCTCTTCAGTCATCGTCTGTCGACAGTACTATCAGGAAGCCGGCGCGGCACGGTACCGCAAGAGCGCTGTCGCCTTCATGTACACCACCTTGACCCAATCATTCCTGAACGCAGAAGATAGCCTCATGGCAAACATCCGCACAGTGGCTGTTGACCTCTGGAACGCCGATACCGCCATTTTACATCTCCTGGCGGAGACGTGTCCGCATGTCCGGGGTGTGCACATCTTGGGACCCAGTCAAATCTGTGACTGCCGTCTTGAGGGCACGGAGCATGATGCTTGGCGGCAGAGGTGGGCAGCTCCTGAGATCTGTTGGGACACGCTCAAGCAGGCGATGATGGCATTTGGCGGACTGCGGTATCTCAGGCTGGAGACTCGCTGCTCAAAGGACAAGGCGAACAGGAAGTGCAAGTCGGTCAAAGCCGTGAGGAGGTTCGAGCGACGGGTGATGGCAGAGGTTACGCGCAGGCGAAGGCTTGGAGAGGTGCCGAGAGGCTGCATGTACACTCCAAAGCGGTCATAGCAAAACGCAGCGCAGTGAACGTCAGAATTTGAAGTGAAGAAGGGGAAAGAGGCCAAGCACTGCGCAGACATGACACAGGTAGGATAAGGATGGAAAAACGACCATGTTTGAAAGTCTTTGTGATCATTGCTTGCCTATGCTCGCTCGCTTACTCAGTAGAGACCGTCGTGTGACTGCGCTGCAAAAGGCCAGCCGATTGAGCCGCCTCGCTGCCATGCCGCCGTGATATTTGTTGTGAGTGAACACCGATACTTGCTAAAGAACAACCCGATGATGAGAGGTACATTGAGCACCTAGGGGGCCTGCTGAATCGCACAGGAGGATGATGTCGTAGGAAACCATCGCATTTTGCTCGCTCGAGGTAAGAATCTGCTCGCGCTTTCCCACCTCGCCCAGCTTTCTCCGTCCGTCAGTCAGTCACCAGAGTGCATCTTCGTTGCTAACCCACGCCAACGCCGAAAAGCGCTACGCTGAAGTTGACCACGTGACGACGCGCTTAGGAAGCGGCAGCCGGCTCGGTCTCGGCCTCCGCCTTCTCCTCGGTGGCGGCTGGCGCCTTCTCCTCAGCCTTGGTCTCGCCGCCGGTGCCACTCTCCGGCTCGCCACCGTCCGAAGAGGTCCAGAGGGTGAGGTTGTCGCGGAGGAGCTGCATGATGAGCGTGCTGTCGCGGTACGACTCCTCGGACAGGCTGTCCAACTCGGCAATGGCATCGTCAAACGCCTGCTTGGCGAGGTGGCACGCGCGGTCCGGTGAGTTGAGGATCTCGTAGTAGAAGACGGAGAAGTTGAGCGCGAGACCGAGGCGGATGGGGTGGGTCGGAGTGAGCTCGGTCTGAGCGACATCGGTGGCGTTCTGGGAAAGTGTCAGCGCCATGTCGCATACTCGTGTATGCTCAGGAGATGTGGTTTACCTTGTAGGCCTCGTGCGCAGCAGTGGCAGCGGTCTTGCGCTTCTCGCCGGATGCGAACTCAGCCAGGTAGCGGTGGTAGTCGCCCTTCCTGTAGACAAAGGGTCAGCATCTCGCTTGCGGAACAGTGTGCAGACCGCGGTACTGCGTCTCCATATGGAATGCCACGTACATCTTATGGTAGAAAACCTTGCTCTCGCCGGTCTCCGCCTTGGGGATGAGGCTCTCGTCGAGCACATCGAGCACATCCTGGCAGACGCCCTCGAGCTCCTTCTCGATCTTCTGGCGGTACTCGCGGATGATGCCGACGTGCTTGTCCGAGCCCTTGGCCTCCTCTTTCTGCTCGATGCTGCTGATGATGCGCCACGAGGCACGGCGCGTGCCGACCACGTTCTTGTAGGCGACGGAGAGGAGGTTGCGCTCATCGACCGAGAGCTCGCCACCGATCTAGATGTCGAAGGTCAGTATTTGAACCCTCATGGGGATTCCGGCGCCTATCGGTCGCTTATCGCGCGATCGCGGGCTTGCCGGGTGGTTCGTACCTTCGCGACTTCCTAATCACATGTCAGTAAGCAAACTCTGCCACAACGCCGCATACTGTCATTCGCACCTTCATGAAGCCAACCATCTCTGCAGAATTGCTCGTTAGCCGTTGTGCCACGATAATCGCGCTGCCATGACGTACCATCGTAACGCTCAGCCTGCTCGCACAGCCGTGCGAGGAAAGTCTTGCTGTATGGAAGGTTAGAAGCTGCCTCGGATGCAATCGCGTCGCTGCGCAGGATGCGTACCTCTCGCGCTGCAGAGTCAGGAGTCAGCATAATGTTCGGTATGAGGGGTACGGCGTTGACAGGTTTCGTTGAGGAGGCATGCGCAATCTGCGCGACTTCGCTCTGCCCCGGAAAGCCACGTACCTCGTTCGCCATCGCTTGTATTGATTTAGGTCTTGTTTGGAAGGTTCACTGAGGTCCGGATAAGGTGTCGTCGTCGGAGGTTGGAGGATCTGCGGTTTGTTGACGGGTGTATGGAGTTGTTGTTTGAGAGGTCGAGGTGGGCTGCTCGTCGAAGTTCGGGCCGTCGCGTGGAAGGGTACATTACGCCAAGCCTTCGACCATCATCTAAGCCTCGTCACGTGGACGTGAAACCGAGCTAAGTTTACTCTTGACACGTTCGCAACTTCTTCAAAGGGGACGGCCAAAGGTGGCAAGGCCATATCATTGATGGTATGAAGGCCTAACGACGCCGTCTTCACAAGAAGTATTGAACAATGCCTGATACCGTGCTGGACGGGAGACTACACCTCTGGATTATCTATCTATCTCTATACGCTCAATTCCCGTCTCCGTACTGTCGCTATGCATGAGCGAAGTGGTATCTCTTACACCTATCCAGCGCCAACGCTATGTATCGCAACGATTCCAAACGCCAAAACATCAAGAGTAGAGTGAGAACCAATCAGGCAGCAGTCATCTCAATCTTCTTGCCTTTCACACTCTTCCACTCAAAGGCCAACGAGCCGAGGATGGAGAACGACGCCATTGCGACAGCGACATAGAAGGTGCTCATGACACTGTTGTTGTATGCAACCTGCACTCCGGGTAGGTACTGCTCCGGTATGACGTCCCTGAGCGAAGTGGCGCCAGTGGAGAGCACGAGCGCCAAGTCCACCCCCGGTGCCGCCTCCTTCAGGTTGGAAAGCAGGCGATTGGTGAAGACGTTTTGTGCTACACTGATGAATAGCGCTCCACCAAGTGTCTGGCAGAACATCATAAGCGCGGTGCCAATCGGGACGTCCTCTTTAGGCAGCACAGTCTGTACCGCGATGAGTGTTTGTTGCATGCCGAAGCCCACTCCCGCGCCAAAGATGATCTGGTAGCCGATCCACTCCCCAGAGCTTGAGGTGGTCTTCATGGAAGAGAGCATGCCAGCGCCAACGGCCATGAGAACTGACGACATGATGACGAATGGGGTGTAGTAGCCGACCTTGGTGATGACGAGGCCAGATATCATGGAGAAGACGACCAGGCTGAGAATCATGGGGATATTCCTGATGCCGGATCCGACAGCGCTCACGCCTTTGATGGCCTGGAACCAGATGGGCAGGTAGTAGACGAAGATGAAGAAGGCCGCACCGAGCGTAGCGCCGAACCAGGCTCCCGCGCCGACGGAGCGCTGCCTGAGGACGCGCAGGGGTACGGTGGCGTTGTCCTTCTTCCAGACCTGAATCGCGCAGAAGACGATGAGTAATAGTGCGAAGATGACCAAGAGCGCAATGATGCGGCCGTTGTGCCACGGGTACTTCGAGCCTCCCCACTGCAGCGCAAGGAGCAAGCAGACTATCATTGGGAGGAAGACGATAGTTCCGTAGAGGTCGAATTGGTCAAGCTTCGCCTTCCAGCCTATGGCCATGGCTCTGGCATTCTTGGTCGGCTTATAGAATATCATGATAAAGAGAAGCGTGACTGCGCCGATGGGCAAGTTGATGTAGAAGCACCTGTGTCCTCGCGTTAGCCCCAGGTATTCCAAGGTGCAGTGTGTTCGAGGGTGTACTTACCAGCGCCAGGAGACCTTATCAGTGAAGGCGCCACCCATCAAGGGACCAGCCACACTCGCCAGCCCGTACATCCCGCCAATCCCTCCCATGTAGCTTGGACGTTGCTTAAGAGGTACCGTGTTCGTTACAATCAGGACAGCGCCCGAGAAGATACCGGCCGATCCCAGACCTGCGACCGCTCGGCCGATGATGAGAGTCATCGAGTTGGGTGCAGCGCCGCAGATGGCACTGCCGACTTCGAAGACGAATATGGCAGAGAGATAGACCCACTTCAGTGACATGAAGGTGTAGAGCTTGCCGAAGAACAGTTGGAAGGCGCAAGTCGTGAGGAGGTAGGCACTTCCATACCAGCCAACATCGTCGATGGCGTGGAACTCGTCCGTGATCCTAGGGATGGCGGTGGAGATGATGGTGTTGTCGAGGGCCATGCAAAAGACAGACAGGCATAGTGCGATGGTGATCAGCGTAAGCTTCATGGCCTTGGGATATTCGATCCCGTCCTCCTCCTCCAGCTCCTCCTCATCCCTCCCCAAATCCTCAATTTTCTTCTCGAGAGCGTTCTGTCCCTCATTATCTCGTGATTGTGTTCGCGACTCGGTCGGGTCGACGGTGATTTGTGCTGGCTCGATCTTCTCTTTGTCAAGGACGGAGGGAGCACCGCTCTGCACAGGCGTGGTGTCATTGGAGCCCGGGCGAGTAGTCTCTGTTGTTGCAGGGGCATCCTGCTGCTTCTTGCTGAAGAGACCCATGGTGGGTTCGCCGGTCCGAGTCCTGGGGTAACGCGTCGCCAAGTGGGGTGGTGTGTTGCGCCAGTCGACCAAACTTCGGCGACTGTTGACGTTTTGTTGACGTTTTGCTTCTTCCGGCAGGCACGGTGCAGATGACGTCGAGGAAGTTTGTTGTGCGAACGTGGGCGAGTTGTGTCAACGAGTGGCGAGGAAACAACCTTATACCAAGCAACAAAGGAGAGGTCCTGGAAACGGGAAACGGCGTGATAATCGTGTTCCGGGGGTTCTGGACTCCAAATGGGGACGTAACAAGGAGTGACGATTGGGGAACCAAAGTTGCGCCGATGGCCGCATGCGAACGCCACCAAATCGTGGCAGAAAGGGAAAGCGCTCATTGGCCCAAAAGCTTTCGGCAAACGGGTTCTTTGCGTTCCGGAAGCAATAGCATGACTTTAAGCGGCGCTGCCCAGTGAATCGCGCGGAATGCGCGATACATGTTAGCGCTAGCGGAGTCGGAGTCAGCGGCTTCTGCGGAGTCTGGAGTACAATCGCTGGGGCTCTCCCGAGATATCAGGCAGCACGATGGCGACGATGTTGTACGATCTGGCCTCACCGTCACGATGTCATGGAATGTCGTCTACCTTCTGCTTACCAAACCGTACGCCAAATCCTTGAAAAACGCCAAACTGCCAAGGCTCCGCTAGTTCGTTTGTTGAGAACTTGAGATTGCCTTTCTCGCTTTCGGGCCTAGGTTGACGCACCGATGCCCTCATCGCGTTATTGCGGACACGACGCGACAGCCACGTGCGATACGCCGATACCTAAATTCGTGATAATGACATGACTGATGCAGATCCATGCAGGTAAGTTCCTCCGAGCCGCATCCTAAGGACCGGGACCGGCCACAATGGCACAATGCTCCTACCGCTCCTCTTCCTTCAACCAACACTGTACACACTGCTTTGTCTTCAGCAAGCTTTCTAAGCAACTACGACATGACCCCGCAAACATTTGGGAGGACCTACTCCACAGACGCAGATCATCGAGACGGGGAGAATGGTTGGGCCAGCATTGGTCGGTTGAACGGGACCGGCGACCTCCTGTCATGAGACACCGCGCATGCGAGAAACTCCGCGTCGATGATGTGATGTGGTATATGTAGCTGACTGCAGTATGATGCCTGGCATTGATCTCCTGAAGACTCTCGAGTATCGGCAGCACGCACCACTGACGCGAGCGCATTCGCATTGCGACGTACATTCGTCGCTACTCACCGTCATGCATACGCAATGATCAAATGCGT
Source organism: Oleoguttula mirabilis (assembly GCA_035135055.1). NCBI lineage: Eukaryota > Fungi > Ascomycota > Dothideomycetes > Mycosphaerellales > Teratosphaeriaceae > Oleoguttula > Oleoguttula mirabilis. Next base: position 465,115 of record JAVFHQ010000016.1, on the reverse strand, counting down.
GGGTGTGGAAGACCTCACTTGCGATGATAGGAGTGGGAAGCGAACCCTCAGCACCACGCATCGCAATGTCTACACGGGTGTGCTGTTACCTCGCTGGCGAGCAATAATAGGCGCCAACGGACCACGCTACATCCCCCATACTCTGTCCTGTCAAGCGTCGTAGAGTCGTATGTTACATTTGAGTGATGTCCGCTCGTCTGCGTTAACGCCGGCAGCGTGGACTCGCTCATACCGGGGTCGTTTAAGGCTACATCCCTTGGCACTGTGGCACACACGAGCTCGGGGGATGCCGGACGCGAGCAATGCTATTCTGACTCCCAGGCTTAAGCCATTACGGCAACTAAGGCTGGACATGGTGTGCCATGACCGTCAAGCCACCGATGTGTGCTCGATGCTCTCTCAGGAGCCCTATCGTGCAGTCATTCGCACTTTGCCCAGCCGGCTGGGTACTCAATCGGCGCCCCAAATGGTCACCCGGTATCGCCCTGCGCAATTGAGGTCCTACAACGCCGGCTGCAAGTCTCGTATCCTCGTCCTACGCCCCGAACAAATCGCCGTGCACATTGGCACGCAAGGCTTCATTGACCGCATCAGACTGAGAGGCCATATCAATCACATCCAGCCGATCGCCATCCTCAAGCTCTAGCTGCGCCGTTTTAGCATGCTGGACGGCAACAGTGCCGGCGTTCACTTGAGATCTTACCTCTTGTGCGGTGCTGCCGTCGGCAAAGGCTGACCTGTAGAGCAGTCCCAGTCGAGCCAGGTCGAGGCCAGTCACCTGCGCAAACGCTTTGACGGCTTTGGAGAGTTTGGTGTGGCGTTTAATCGTGAAGTACTTCTCCTGGTCGAAGCCTTGCAAGATGATCTCCACTTGTTCAGGCCTTTGCTGACCCGCTAGTCCGTTGTCAGAGATACCAGTGTTCATCTGCTGTGGTTGCTGGTATGCTGGTATGATCCCGAAACCATCACGGTCGACCTGCTCTTGTGGTTGCTGGTACGCTAGCTGGCTCCCGATCACGCCGGTATTCGTGCCATACTGTGGAGGATGGTGAACGGCGTACAAAGGAGGGTTGTGGTCCATGGTGACAGTGCCTGTAGGAGCGTGCCCAGCTATCGCAGACCTAGTGACTGCGGTGGCGATCATCGATGTCAAGGATGCAGCGTAATCCGCATTGCCGCCCGCGACGTTGAGAGAGACTTCGATGACGCAGTGTACGGTATAGCCGTCGCTTGGGATATTGAGGGTGGTTTTGATCGACATGAAGGCAGATTTCTGTTGGCTCTCTTATGAGTGCTCTCAATGCTCAGACAGCTGTTGAAGAGGGTCATGCCAGCAAGATGCAGAAGGTCGTTCTGCTTGTGTATCACGAGTGGACGGGGGCAAGAGCGCGGGTGTTCGATCGCAGCCAGCTGTTTGCATGGTTCTTGCTACCTGGAGTGGGCAATGGAACCAGCTTTGGGCAACTGCAGCACGAAACGGAAGGCATGGCTCAGTCGCTCGGAAACTAGCTGCGAGATCAAAGAGATTGGGAGTGTGCAAGTGCAACGAAGGCGAGACGTCGGAAGTGGTGGCATCCAAGTCAGGGTGAGGATCGATCGGGACGACAGTCGTCTTTGACGCTCCAGTGCGGTACTCAAGGAACACGACACAGGTCTCTGAAAAACATGTATATTATGTACCATCGCACTTATTGAAGCCTTAGCTGATGCTCTCGAGTAGACCAAGGTAGCGGGTGGGGCGGTTTTTTTGCAGCCGTCTATACTACTCATAACTTCCTTGTCTTCCGGCCAGACGAGACGTCTCCATCTCCGTCCCCGCCACAGCTTCGGTCGATTAGTACCAATCGCTGTAGGCGCAATCGCTGAAACCTGTGGCGAGAGACCCAGCACGAGCAGCCTTCGGAATGTTCGACACGGGATGGACGTTGATGAAAGAACCGTCTGTGATGCGGAGCTATCAAAACTGTCAGCCGTGAGTCTGTCAGCTCCATCCTGCGTGGACTTACGGTCTTGATAGATCGGCAGTAGATGCTGGAGCCGCTGTGGACATTCACGCCATTGCTTAAGGAGTAGTAGACCTCGGTGGAAGGGCCGACCTTGTCTTGGTACATGAGTACGAGGGATTCGAAGTCGTCGGAGTCTTTGATTTTGATGCGGTCTTCTCTCAACATCTGGTCGCGGAAGACGACAGTGATCTCCTGCTTCGGAGCAACCTTCACGATGGAGCCTGTGGTGATGCGGAGCTACGACCTCTCAGCAGTGGATCGCGTTGAACGGTGGTTTGTCTGTACTTACCTTCTTGAGGGATGTGGGTTGACCCCATCCACTAGCATGCAACTCTTGACCCTCGTATGTGAAGGATAAGTCAGAGTAATCGAGGCCGGCCCAGTCCGCGTACGCGTCCAAGAGATCGTCAGATAGAGCGTCAATGCTTACGTCAAGCACCGCGTTCCGCATCATCAGATCTTGAAAGGTCACTGTCATGGTCTGGGAGTCGTCGACAAGCCTCGGCTTGGCTGTTATGATGCTGCCGTCCTTGACGCCGACCTGATCACGATCGTTAGCATAATGATTTGAGAGAAGTCAATCATTAGTCCAGTCACTTACCCAGTGGACCATTTCATGGTGGTCGTCGATTAGCATGTCATCGATGCTGAATGTCAGAGTAGAACGCAGAGTGTTCGTGCGCTCGTTGTATGTCCTGGCAACCTCCTCGAAGGGCGTTCTGCTGCTGACGCAGAAATGCTCCTCTTTCATCATGAGATCACGGATAGTGAAGCTGACCTCGGTATCGTCCCGGAAGGAGGCCCGAGCATGCGATGCGCTGCCCCATCCGCCACCTTGAGCTGAAGCCTGGCCGTAGGTTACAGAGGCTGGCGTGCAGATTGTGGGCGAGCGAGTTGGGCTGCCGTAGTTGAGTGTGGCGTTTGTGGTCGGCCAGAACACGGGTGCGGTGGCGGAGAGGTTCACCGGAGCGGCTTTCGGAACGAGGTTGCAGGGCATCGCGTTCACTGCAGTGACCACGTTGCGGGCGACATCGTGGAGGAGGCGGTAGTGGCCGTCAGGGATGGCGCTCAGTTGGCTGAGGATGATCTCGCTCTCGCCGCGCTGGATCGCCGCGATCGTCTCCACCGGGAGGCAAATGTTGAAGATGACAGACATCGCGGCTGGTAGTTGTTCTGCTTGGAAGCTCAACTAAGCTGTTAGTGTGGTGGCGCAGCGAAGCAGTGTGGGCAACTTACATCTGATGGTGTGTGGTGATGACCCTTGTATGTATGCGGGCTGTGAGAGACTGAGATGACGCTGTGTGTGTTGATCGAAAGTGTGTTTGATCACGAAGAAGTGTGTGTGCAAAGGTGGAAGAGGCAGTGCTTAAGTACTACCTCGAGCTAAGGCGGACTAGTGCGTTTGAGAATGGCATGTGAGAGCGAGAAGTTCACGTGGATACAGGAAACGACGCAACTGAAGCTCTCGTGCTGATTTGAAATTACGGAAGTGAAGCAATCGTGCCTGCTCCTCCCCATTCTGTCTTCCTCAGCGTCTTGGGAGCTCAATGCCAGATACTGATAGCCACCAAAGCTGCGCATGGCAGTGTTGACGACCGTTGCGAATCCAACTACCAGTACCTGCACGTATCCAGCATGTGTTGGTTAAGGGCCGCGAATCGCAATGACCAGGTGAACATGAGCATCGTCCCGAAGCCCGAGCTGAGAGCACGTGTCAGTCGGATAAGATCGTTGAGTTTGCGAAGGCGCGAGCCGACTTACTTCTGCAGCCGTATGTGCGCGAGGCATGATCGAACCTTTGTCCATCATCTCTGCAACATCCTTCCCGTTGAAGATGACTCTACCGCGGTAGATGAGGCGCATCTGGTCGGGCGGAATGCCTTCACGATCCTGAAACTTGCTCGCGACCTCTACCGTGATAATGGAGCTTGGGAGTGCAATGGTGAACCACATGCCGGTCAGTGTCTTGTGGTGATACCTTTCTTCGCGCCGTCGGCGGTGCTCTTCGTAGGAGCGTCCGGGGCTGCTGCGAGGGTCAGGAGTGTTCCCTGACCAGCTCTCAGAGTGCTTTGGTACGGGAACGCCTGGACTGCATCGATCATGCTGCACAGCTCCTCGCGTAGCGGCGCGAAGATTTGAGCATTAGTGACTTCCTCCAACTGTCTGATAGCCGACATAACCTTCTCCTTCTGCTCCGCCGTAATCCGAGCGCCAGCAATGGAGATCGAGCAGGAGGCTGGCACGTTGCTTCCGGGAAGCTCAATATGGTACAGCTTCGGATGACCGAAACCAGTATAGTAGTAGCCAGAGGACAGTGATTCGAGGTTGTAGGATTCTCGTATGGCCTTGTGCGCCGTTTTCGGCGCCGCACTCTGCAGTATCTGGTCGATCCGGTTACGGACCTCTTGTCCTTGCGCCTCGGTTATGCCGCGAGTACACTCCACGCAGCCCTGATAGTCTTCGCCTTTTGGCACGATTGTCTGTTGAGATGCGGCAGGGGATAGTCTTAGTGTACACCCGCTGAATCGTGCGTCAGGTGAGTCGGTAGCGCGTAGGAAGGGACTCTGCAGAGCGCGGCAAGCACGCCCTCTCAGCAACATGGCGGGTGGCGTGACTTCAGCGAAGGCGGATCTCGTGACGTGGAGCTTGTGCATGTGATTTCTCGGTATGCTGGTCGGTTGTCCGGACGTGCTGGGATTTGCTGGATGCTCGTCAACGTGGAAGTCGTAATTCGAGATAAGGTGTGTCGCGAGTGTTGTTTCCGCGTTTGTCGTGACATGTGAGAAAGTGAGGTCCAAGCGCCTGAAGAGACCGCTCAACGTCGCTTCGCCACTTCAAGCGACAAAGCACCGGGACGACGAAGACTCGAACGAAGGAATTGAAGAGGCTGGTACAATGTACTTTTCTTCTCTAGCTTCCATTGTGTTCTCATCATGCTGTGCTCCGTGCACGACGAGGACGGAAGATGAGCGAACCATCGACCGTCATCGCGAAGATCCCTCAAGAGCGTCGCTCTCTACTCTCACACTCTGCGCCATGAGCTCCATGCTGAACCAAACATCCCACAACCATGCGTTTTCATGCCTCTAGCGCCAGGCTATCAGGCACCCGTGTAATAACAAAGTGGTATATCCATCGTGACTCGTCAAAGGAAATGCAAGCCGACTGTATGAGTCGTACGATCAAATCGTCGGTATCGTCAAATGTGCCGCCGAGAATTCGGATATTCGAAGTGCGGATGCACCGCTGAGCGGAGACGGCTATGCGTCTTCGGCTCCTTTCGTGTCATGCGAGGGCCCTGCTGTAGCGATCGACGGGCCAGCTGTGGTGTCTTCCTGCTTCTCCGCTTTGACTGATGCCTCCAGCAGAGGCATTTTCGACGCCGTCTCCTCCGTGACTGGCGCATCTAGCAAAGGCACACACGATGTCGTCTCCTCGTGCTCGACCTTTCTCCTCTTCCATAGGTTGCCGTTCGGCGCCGGCTCCAGCGGCGTTCTGCAGTACGTGACCGTCCTGGTCACTACTTGCTTCACGCTGACTTTACCGGGTGGCCCATGCGCTTCAGGGTTCGCGTCGTGTGACTCGAACGATGCGCTCCAAGGTGCCGAGCTCAGTGGTGTTGAGACGTATGGCGAAGCGACGGAGTGCGCAGACGCAGGTACTGGAGAGAAAGGTGACTGCGGGATGTGGAGTCTGCGTGGAGTCCGGGCTGATCTAGGTGCTGGTTTGGCGAAGGCAGACGGCGGGATGGTGACGCGAGGTGACTCTGGCCTCATCTTTATGGTGCTCGCAGCACTGACAGAGGATACGGCACTGCCCACAGACGACGACGAAGCCGAAGAGGCTGTCGAGTCGTAAGAGGCATTGCGGGACAAGGCTGGCTGAGATGTTGGCGGGCTGATGGAAGGCTTCTCGGTAGAAGTCTGAGAGGCCTTCTCTGAGCTTTTGTCGAAGCTCTTCTCGTTGAAGCTGAAGCGAGCGCTGGTGCTGGTGGGAGCTGGGCTCATCATGGCGGGCGACATGTTCTTGAGAAAATCCAGGTAGGCTAATGGTGGGGTGATGGGCGTCTTCAGGTCACTGTCCCGTTGCTTCATGAAGCCTGGAGAGCCAGCCAACGGACTGCGGAGCTCAGATGGGAAGGTACCAGAGCCGGGGGTCTGAAGAGATGATGAACTGCTCGTCCGCTTGTCGAATCCAGCAGCAGCCCTGGTGGCGGTAGCGGTCGTGGAAGCCATTGTTGCGTGTCGTCGTTTGCGCGAACGAGTGACCGAAGAATCAAATGAATGTATCGGCGGGGACGACACCCAAGGCCTGCGAGCTCTGGTAAGCTACACCGGTGAAGGAGGGCAAAGGAAAGTCAAACGCCTTGGGCGTCAGGCTTAAAGGAGCTGCTTTGCTTACCTGATGCCTGCCGGTGCCTCGCAGCACACTCCTGCTGCTGGTGCTCCGCGACAACACATACAAACGCACAGCGCTGCTGCACCAGCTTCGGCCTATTCTTGGTGTCGGCGCGTAGAGGCCTGCGGTTCTGCGGTTCTGCGACAACGAACTTGAACAAGGATGGACGCCGTTGGCGGCAATGCAGGTGCGGTACGCTGCGTGCCAATGAGACGGCTCGCCCGAACGGCCGGCTCACCCCAAACAGCGCCAGCCAACACTGCCGTCCAACTGGCGTGGGTTCCGGCGATTGCGATTGGTCGGGGTTGCCGTAAGCGCCCAAGCCCTGGTAAGCTGTTCTAGCGCTGGTGACAGTGATTGGAGCTACTGTCGCTGCGGCCACAGTGCGAAAACGGCGATCCTTACAATAGTAGCCACGATAATGCTGTGTCGTCAGGATCCTGATTCCAGAAGTTCGCGGTGCCTAGAAGAGTTGAGACGTGGTCTATCAGATCGCGAGTCGCAAACGTGGTTGTTGATCGAGATGCAGATCCGGGATCTAGCGGCGCTGTGGGTGTACCCAATGGGACGGTTCCGGGCTGTGGAGGCGCAACGCTAGCGATAGACTTCTTCTGGAAAAGATATAGAATGAAGCTGTGATGATACTGCTCGACTGCATGTGGCACAGGTCGCTCTAATGTATGTCTGCAGCAAGCGCTGGCACCGGACATTCAACTTGTTGTGTTTTCGTTGGAACGATAGAGCGTCAATTGTAGCCATCGGCTGTCCATGAAGAAGGATCGAGCCTTAGGCGCGCGTCACGATTTCACGCATACCAGGCGAGACGCTTGCCTGGAATAGATTCGCGCCGTGTATGGTCAACCATTGACAGCTTTACTACGCCGTATAGACTATAGATGTCGTACAACAGCCCTGTTCTGTCAATTATCGCTGCTTCTGTTGCAGACCTTTCCAAACCCAGACACTGTCCCATCGAGGCGTCACGCCAACTCGGTAGCCGCCATGTCGTTGGCATTCGGTTCCAGATGGCGTGTCAATGGTGGTTGACCGCGTGCCGCAATACGCTAATCTCGACACACAGTTGCCATGTGGCGGCAGGTTGTTTCTCATCCGGAGTGCATTCGTTGGCCGTCGGTGGAAGCGGCCCGCTCGATACGTATTTGAGCACTGGCGCCAGCAGCCGGGATAGCTCACACCGCAATCCGTAAGTCAGCATCATGCGAGGTCATCCGGCAGCAACGCTGCAATCCTCCGCATGATCTCCTCGAGGTCCTCCCATATGCGCCTTCGATTTCGCAGGCCAAGCAGCACATGATTGCTCCTCGCGGGCCACATGCCAGCATCATAGCCAGCCTTGATCTCGGCATCGGCAGCTCTCTTCATGGCCGAATGGCGCTGCCTCCACTCCTCATTGAAGCCTGATTGTCCCGGGTTTGACATCGGCTTGCCCTCGGCTACCAGCTCCTCGTGAAGTTTGCCGTACTGCAGACGTGGCACGTCCTTCAACCATTTGCGCTCATTCTCGTCGAGTCCAGCGCCGCCATCTGCGACTGAAAGCTTGCACCACAGACTATACCAATCTACTCCCCTGAGCGCAGCCAGCTCCCACATCCATGGCATCTCGGTTTTGATCAACTGCCGAAAGTAGGTCTGCGGCAACTGGATAAAGCTTCCAGAGACACAGCGCAAGTTTGCCACGTCTCGTCGCGACAGGTAACCCATTAACATCTGGCAAATCTCTGGTGACAACGGCGAGAACGCGTCGTGTCCTGACTCGCTGCGTTCCGGTGCATCGAACACGACCTCACCCACGTCCGTAGTCTCGGGAATGCAGCTTTGGATCAGGCCATCCAGAAAAGGAACGTCTACAGAGTTTGCTGCTAAGTACTCGGTACCCGGCTCGCAGTTGTACCACCTAGTAGTCACAGGTGAGACGGTCAGCGCTTGTTGTAGTCCCGACTTGGTAGTGGTCGCTTGGCTTACTGCTCGTCAACAACGTCCACGTCTGAGCTATGCGGGAAGTTCTCGAACCTGTCCCCGAATTCCCCCTGCTCCTCGCGCAGCCTCCACAAGCCGTCGATGTCGACTTTACCTAGCCGCTGCTGACTGACGAGCTTGAACAGCTCGAAGCACTTGGGGTGCATGGGCATCGCCGACTTCTCTCCAAGGCCCTTCTACTCGTTGATTAGCATTAGCTTGCCTGTTTAGGGAAGCGAACATCGATACATCTGCTTGCGAGTTATTGAGAATCGCCGTCTCATCGATGCCGTGTCGGCGCGGCTTCAATGAGCTGACATCCCATTCGTATACACTTTTCTTACTAATGCCGGTAAGAAAGCAGAATCTCGCTTCGGTCTCGAACTCCTCATCGTCTCGTTCGGGCTGCCACCCCGGTAATTTGGCGGCTAGGCATTGTGTCGAGATGCAGTGCTGAACAGCGTTTAGCCCGCACTGTTCCTCTCGTCCTCTCCTCGCACAAGCGTACCTCCATCTCACCCGCGCTGATACGCCACCCCGAGTAGCTACATAGCAACACGTCAATGGGCTTGCCGAGGGGCTACACCAATCGGTCTGCTTACCCGAGGGTACTTGTGCAATCTGGCCCGGCGATGTGTTCCTTTTCGGCCCCGGGATGTTCCAGGCCTTCTGCGATGAGTGCGACAATTTCATCGGTCCTGGAATCTGCCGTGCGTACGATGTTGGAGCACCCTTCGGCTTCGCACTGTCCAGAGCTATCTGCAACCGTGATAAAACCCGTATATGTGTTGTCCCAAGCTGCGAGGGGCGGCTCATCTGAGAGGACAACAATCAGCACAGGTTCGTCACTTTTCACCGTGACAGCCAGTCATGCCAGGCAAACACGCCTGCAAGAGAGTCACCCAGTGTTGGATACGGATTCTGTTTGCAACGACCACACCTGTGACTGGCCATCGAAAAGGCACGTTTGCTGCCGTGTGACTGGAAAGCACTGGGTGAAGGCAGAATCGAAGACTGCCATGCGCTCATCCGAGGGTACCGGTGCTTACGTGGTTGCTCTACTTGCAGGGTCGAAGTCATATCCATACCTTCTTTCCTTATCCGCCCAACGTTGAAAGCGATGGCGCAGATCTGGCAGACTTGCTCGAAATACCCCATGGTGGTTTTCGCTATTGAATTGTGGGAGACCAGGGCCAAATCCGCGGTCGAAAATGGATGCGGTGGGTGATCCTGAAACCAGACGATCCTTGACTTCCGACGACGAGAGTGTCCAGGGACAGGCAACAGGGGCCAAAAGATAAGGATTCGCCGCGGGAGTACTCTCTAGTGGCTCAGGCGTAGATCCCAACTGACTGCTTGTCTCTGCAGAAGAACGAGCTTCGTGCCATGATCCCTTCCGCTACCTGTGCGGTGATGCTGTGTTCAACATACCTAGAAAGTTAAGGTAATGGAAGTGTCGGGTACCTTAGGATCCGTCCCTCAGCCTCAGGCTTGTGGCTTTCAAGCGCTCCGTGCCAGCCTGGATTCCATCACCTCCTTCATCATTGAGAGACGATATACACGCACCTGGAGCGATCGAAAGCCAGTTGTGTAGCTGAGGCTCCAAGTATGTACTTGTCGTTCACGCAGGGTGATCGCGAGCTGCCTCACGCCTCGCCTGGCCAGTACTACGTGATGTGTCGAGGCGCCCTGTAAACGTTAAAAAGCTCCGCCCCCAGGCAGGGCAACTCTCACTGCCACTTTTCTAGCATTCCCGCCGGTACATGTAGCCTGTGATTCCCTCAAACTACCCGCGACATTGACAGGAACCGCGATGGCAGCATTTGCGTCAGCGACTGGCGTCTTACAGGTTGCTGGAGTGGGCGCCGAGCTCTGCAAAGCTCTATGGAAGGCCGGCAACGACGTCCGCAATGGGAGCAAGGATCTTGCTGATATCGCAACGGAAGTTAAAAACGTCTCCAGCGCCCTGGGAGGCTTGGGACAGGTCCTGCAACAAGATGATGCGGAACGCGAACATACGGCTACCTTGACCAATGAGGCACGCTCGGCTCTGGAAGAATGCTTACAGGACTGCAAAAGTGCATTTGCGGAGCTTGACCAAGCCTTGCAGTCAGCGCGGAAGTCTTTTGGTTATGGCGGCATCTCAATGTCCGCCAAGGGGAAGTGGCCACTCAAGAAAGGAAGCACGCAGGCGCTGGTGTCAAAGCTGAGAGGCTTGACGAACCTCGTGTCGTTGATGGTGCAAATCTTGGTCTACGCGCGCAAGCGAGCGTCGGAGTAAGTGCCATCTCAACCAGAGACAGCCAGACGAAGCTAATGGGGATATCAGTGCCGCGTCGGCGGAGGACCGGATGCGGATTGAGCGTCTGGTGCGGTCGAACGAGGAGCTCGTGCACCGACTCACAGCAAGCATCCAGACGACAACAATGGACGACCCACTGGCCGCAGATCCCATCGCTATAAATCGAAGCGTCGCTGCGGCTCCGACCGCGTCGACTCCAGTAGGCTTCGGTCCCGCAGACACCGTGCTACCCGCTCTCAGCAACCAGTTCCCACCGGCTCCGAACGTCTTTACTGTGATACAGCAGAGCCCGCCTGGCGATGAAGACATTACGCAGAAGTTTGAAGCCTGTTTGCAAGCTGTCGGTAGGCTCGCGACATCTCTCGATGCAGCGTTGTCGACTTGGCGTGCAAACAAGCTCTACCGGACGGAGCTCATTTTCTCAGGTTATGCCGAGGTCACCAGTGTGGTGGGATCGTTGACGCCAGGTCACCGATGCCCTCGATCCGGATGTGCGCAATTCCTCGCCACTTCCGGCCATCTAGCAGTGCATATACGACAGGACCATTGCAGCCAGAGCCCTTCGCTTGCAGAAACATGCATTGGGTTGAGTGCTAGGTACAATGCTAGCGCTGTGGCCAGGTGCCAGCCCGAGTTGGCGACCGACACCATATTCCCAGGTATGGAACTCTGCCCTACTGGCAGGCGAAGACTACTCCCCTAGAGGATCGCGTTCCTTTCGGCGCGGCTCGCCGCCCGTGAACGGTGACCGCAAGTATTGCTGCGATCTCTCTCCTAAGTGTAAGGTTATCACATTTGACCGCAAGTGCGAGTGGAGGTAAGATGACCACTGCGCCACCGTTCACGGTGCCTATGTCGGTCGCTGACGTCCCCACAGTAAGCACATGGACCAGCACGATCGGCCCTATCGTTGCCCACAAAACGGCGTGCGCCCAATTGCAAGGCTTTACCTACTCAGGCGGACTGCTACGCCATGAGCGAGAAGTACATAACAAGCATGGCGGCCCAAAAGAGCAGTTTATGTGTCCGTTCGAAACATGTAAGCGGCACGCGGGTAAAGGTTTCACCCGCAAGGAGAACCTGAACGAGCATATTCGCCGGGTGCATGAATCCCACATGCAAGCAGCCACGGCTGCTCGAGCGCAAGTGCTCCTTACCGAGGATGCTGCTTTCGCACGGGACGGGACGGACGACGATGCTCCTACTCCTGACGCAGCGCACTCCCTATCAACGGGTGCGGCGCTTGGCGGACAACATGGTCGATATCCATCGGGTCTCAAGACGCAAATCACTTGCACAACAACAACTGACCAGCAGTTTCCGACGATACTAGAGCAGCAGACTCAATGCCACCCACCACACATCCCTGCGACAGCAACAGATGGCAGGATTCGCCTAACGATGACAGATCCACCATCGCACGCCGATGGTAGCGAACCAGTCACTTCGTCAGCGGCGTACAACCTTCGCCCGCGCAAACGAAAGCCTACGGGTGATGTTGACCGTTTAGCTCGAAATGACTACTCCGCAGGTAGTGGTTGTCCTTCCAAACAGATCAAGCTGTCCCATCACCACGAAGAAGTGAAAGGAAGAGGAGTTACTAACGCCGCTGACATTGCAGCAGCTGGGCTGCACCGTCGTGAGGAGATCAGCGGCATGGACGCAACTGCAGCTGAAGCCCCGATGCCGAACATCTCGGAGGCTGTGGAGGAGCTACTGAGGCGATGGACGACGACGGTGCGCGCAAACACACCGTGATAGGCTCTTGAGATGGCAATGATCCTCATGCATTCAGATTATCTGTTTTCAATATCATCACCTCCGCTTTCAGCACTAGCCATGCTCGATCGACATCCTTATCTCCGCCCGCCCCGCCTAACCTCCCCAATAGCCCGCCGCCTCATCTCACTCTCCGCAAACAGCCCCTCAATCAACTCCACCACCTCCTCCGCCTCAAACTCCAGACTCAACTCCCCTTCACTCCACAGGTACCGGATATCCGCCAGACTGCTCTCCAGAATCTCAGCCAGGTATTGGAACTTGAGCCAGTTGGGGCAGTAGATGAACGTCATGTCCTGCCCACCGCCCTGTTGCACGAAGAGGTCCTTGGCAGCCGAGACAACATCCATGAGCTTGCGGAGCTGGTGCGAGTCCTCCTCGCCAATATCGCCCAGGTCGACGATTTCCGCTATCATCTTCCCTGTCACGGTAGCGAGGAGAGAGCCGAGACTCTGCAGTAAAGCGCCATCGGATAGCACGCCCTTCCACAACTTCCCGACCTCCCGCAACCGATCGACCGTCTGCTCCACGGCACTCTCACACTCAGCTTTGAACGGCGGCTTCGTCACGTTCCCGAATCCACCCGCGCCGTCCAACAGGTCTTTGAGGATGGTGCGTTGGCTCTCCATCTCGGCCGAGTAAGCGCGCTTGGCGAAAGTTTCTAAAGCCTTTACGTCGCCGTCCAATCTCAGCCGCGACTTCTCCGGCTCGCCGTTCTGCCAGTCCCGCAAAAGCGAGGAGAGGTGCGAGGCGTCGTTGTAGATCAACATGTTTCCCGTGGCCGCTAGTTTGGTGGTGTAGGCCGTCAGGGCCGTGGCGCGGTAGATGGCCAGTGCCAATGTCGGCAGGGTGTATAGTCCCGTGGCGGCCGGCGCGATGGGCGAGCTGGCGTAGGCCGAGCCGGCGAGAGTCTGGGCATCGGCGATGAGGGTTTGGATGATGGTCAGGATGCCCGAAGGGATTGCTGTGACGGTGAAGGTCTCACGGAGGGTCATCTCGCGTTCCGCGGGCTTTGTGGGTGTTGGAGTAGGCGTGGTGCCGTTCGGCTTTGCTGATGAAGACTGGCTGGTGGGCTTGGTGGCGACCGGGCTCGCTGCGGCCTTCTCGTCGTCGCCCCAACCCCACGCATCGCCTTCGCCTTCCTCGTCACCAGCAGCTTCGTTAGCAGGCTTGTCGTCAGGATCATTGGTATCCCACGCACTGCTCTCGTCATCCTCCTCTGCACCATCCGCAGCAGCCACAATGCTAGAACCATGCCGCCCTTCCACTGGGATCTCCTTCTCCTCCTCCGCCGGCTCCTCCCAAGCGCTGTCCCATTCCTCCTCCCCTCCCTCCTCAATCGCACCACCACCAAGCGCCGCATGATCCTCCCTAGCCACCATCCGCGTCTCCACCCTCTCCACCACCTCCGTTTCTCCCAATCCCGCAAAGACCAAATTCCTCACCTCACCCAATACGGCTTCTCTCCGCTTAGTAAGCCACGTGCGCGGCGCACCCTCAACCCAGTCGTGGAGATGTTTCGTGCCGCGCAAGCTGCACTTGTCGATATGGTCTGCGAGATGCTGCACGCGGGCAAGTGTGTCTTGGAAAGCTGGCATTTCGGAGATATCGAGCGGTACGGCGGGTTCCAGCCAGTGATCCTCTAGGCGCGTGGATAAAGCGGGTATGAGCAAGTCCGAGAGGGGCAGGGAGATGGATGCCGGGAGGTGGGTGGCGAGAAACGTCACGATGGTTTCCAGATCCTTTAGCAGTGCGGCGAGGCTCGTGTCGTCGCTCTTGCCCGCGCAAGACAGCTCCGCAGCGTTGAAGATGACCTTCACCACCTGCCCATCCTCGTCTACCAGCAAACGCGGCCGAACAACTGCTCTTTCCACATCCCTACTCAGCGTTAGCACCAGCCCGTCAAAGATGCCCAAAACCTGCGCCGCCATGACCAAATCCTCCAGGTCCGTCTCCAGCAAGTCCGCCGCCGCGTCCGGCACATACGACGAAAGCCCACCGCCCCGCTTCACCGCCACAATCTTCTCCTCTACCCGCACGTCGAGCAATGCATTCCAGAACTCCGTCGCCGTCTCCGCCAGACTGTCCCGTAACTGCTTGACCCTGCCCTGCAGTAACCCGCAAGCACGTGTCTCCCTGACATCGTCTAGCCCGTCAATACTCTCTTGCGCCGTCTCTAGCCGCTCGAGCGCAGCCTCGACATTGCCTTTGACCGCCTCGTCTTGCACCGCATCGAGCACCCCGTTCGCATAGCGGATGTGCTCCAGCGTCCCGCTCAGCGTCTCCTCGAAGCCCACCTCCCGCTCCAGTAACGCCACCTTGCTAGCCGCATCCTCCACCTGCACCTTTAGCTGTCTTCCTTCCTCGTGCTCGGCAACGATGGCGCGGGCCGTGTCACGGGAATGCAGAATATCGGCTTGCAGCGCCTGGGCGCGCGAGATCCATGTGTCAATGTCCGGTGCTGTGGCTTTGCTCAGGGTGCGTATGTCGTTCTTGACATCGTCTTGCGCGGCGTGGAGCTCCTGCAGGAGGGTGGAGATGGAGGGAGTGGTGAGGGTGGACGAGAAGACGGATTCCGAGTCCGGGTAGGTGTTGTGGGAGATGTATTGGAGGATTGCGGGCGGAATGGGGTCGGCGGTGGCCATGGTGGCGAATAGGGCTGGTATTAGCTGGTGGACGCGAGGTGAGGTGAGGTTCACTTCATGTTTCTGACAAGTCGAGGTGGAGGCACGTTCGTGAACGCGATGACGCACGATTCCTTTTACAGCTAGTCTCCGCGTTTGCCGAGTGGCTGCCGAGGTCTGCCGACCGCTTGCCGAGCTCGCCGAACCTGCCGTGCGCTAGCTCTCGGCAGACGTTCGGAAAAGCTTCGGCAAGCGCGGAAGCTAGACCGCGTCGTGAACGCGAACCTCGACGCGTTCTCATCTGCAACATAGAAGAATAATTGCAAGTTGAACCTCACTTCCCTCGACGCACTCGCCACCAACGCCACCATGAATGGCCAAGATCCCTCCACCGACACGTCACTTCTCGAAACACCCGACATGTCCACTCCACATGCGGTGCTGGACCGCACCCCCTCGGCCTACACCCCTCACCCCACCTACCGTCTGCCACCCGGCTCCGCCCGTCACTACCAGAACCAGTACGCCGACATGTACTTTGCGCGCCTCGCCCAGCTGAAACCCGCCACCCTCGCCATCGCTGCCGACGCCTTCGACACCTTCTCCATCGCGGACGAGACGGCGAGACGAGTCGACAGGGTGCTGGATGTGAGGCAGGGCGAGCTGTGCTGGGTGGTCGGGACGTGTTATATGGAGATGCCGCTCAAGCCCAACGTGCTGGATGACATCGGGAAGGAGCATTGGATTGCTGCGCCGCCCACCAGGGTCAAGTACGATCATCCGAGCGTGGCGTTGGAGGCGGGGGAGGGAGCGCATGGGGCGCATGCGGGTGGTACCGGGGGTGTGGGGACGCAGATCATGCTGGAGGACGAGAGTGGGCGGTTACGACTCACCGGCAGCTTTCTGCGCGGCTGTCTACTGGTCACGGGAGCCATTGTGGCCGTCGTCGGCACCGAGAACAAGGACGGCGATTTCGAGGTGCTCGACTTACGAGTCCCGGACCTCCCACGCCAACCGCAGAGATGGGAAGCCGATGACGGCAACACCGCCCTGACAGGCAAGAAGCCAGGTTCAAAGAAGAAGCGGCCAAGAGCGGGTAAAGTCGCCATTGTCTCCGGCCTCGGCATCTCCGGCGACGAAGGTGACACTCTCACCCTGGACCTCCTCCTCGAATACCTTCTCGGCGAAAGCACAAGCCCAGCAGACCAGGAAGACGCAAGCACTATCTCCCGCCTCATCATCGCAGGCAACTCCCTCTCGCACGCCTCGCCCATCCCCTCGCGTCAGGACGTCATCACCGCGGCCACCAAAAACGCCGCCAAGGCCTCCGGGACACGCAAATACGGGTACGACAGCGCCGCCTACAACGCCGCGCCGACCGATCGGCTAGATCAGTGGTTGGCGAGTCTGCTCCCGAGCATGCCCATCACACTACTACCCGGCGCGCAAGACCCGACGAGCACGAGTTTGCCGCAACAGCCCATCCACGCGGCCATGTTCCCGCATAGCCGGAACTACATGGCGCCGCCTACTGCAACAACCAAGGACGGTGACGGCGAGGAGGTCGGCTGGTTCGACTCCCAAACCAACCCGGCCGACTTCACCCTCGACGGCTTCCGCTTCCTCGGCACCGGCGGCCAGCCCGTTGACGACGTCTACAAGTACATCGCCGGCGAGGAGCGGCTCGAGATGATGGAGGCCATGCTGCGGTGGCGCCTCTCCGCGCCTACAGCCCCTGACACGCTGCCGTGTTATCCCTTCCAGGATGAGGATCAGTTCGTGATCAAGGACTGTCCGCATGTGTTTTTCGTCGGCAATCAGCCGAGGTTTGAGACGACACTGATCGAAGGGCCGGTCGGGCAGGCCGTCAGGATTATTGCCGTGCCGAGGTTCAAGGAGACGGGGGAGGTGGTGGTGGTGGATATGGAAACGCTTGTGCCGGAGGTGGTGAGGTTTGAGGTCTTTGACTGACGAGGGCCCCTTGTGGGCAAGGAGAACCATGTGTTTAGTGTGAGGACCAGAAACCCTTTTCCCGGCAGCGTAGGCGTTGGTGGCGTTGGGTTGTCGGACCGGGATACGCTACCGCTGTACAGCATCCTGTAATATGCGTGTGCGTTCGTGGTTTCGTCTGCTTGTTTGAAAGGCTTGCTGATGGAGGACAAGCTACTCACGTGGGTGTGAGGTCCGACGCCCCTAAAACCCTGGATCTGAGCTATGTACCACACTTGAGTTGCTGCTCGTTGCGGGTGAATCTACCAAGGGATGGACCGGTGGTCCATATCTCCTTTCGCATCCCCAAGAGCTTGTTCGGACGTTGACGAGAGGCGGTACAGCGACGATTGGCCGGATTCGAATTGTCCGCTTGGCGCTGGCCAGACTGGCGTAGAGATGGCCCAACGCTCTTAGTCTTGACGAGTTACGGTCTTGCGAAGCTCCTGGGAGGGAGTACTGCACCTCGAATGGGTTGCGTGGATGCGGAGATCACGCAACGGTCGTCGTCTAAGAGTACGTGGGATGCATTATGCCGTACGTACCTGGTACTGGTCATTATTGCTACCTGTTTGATAGTCCGGCTGTCAAGACGCCAGCAGGCAACTCCAACTTCTAACGTCCAACGGTCCAACCGAAACCGCAACATTGATGAGGTTCGTGATCTCTAGGTAACTGCTGCTGACTGTCGTCTACTCCCTACAGTCTCACTCTCGTGCATGTCGATTGGCAATACGGCGTCCTTGAGGAACATCAAGTCACAGAGATCAAGCGTCATTGGTCCGCCCGCGGACCTCACATGCCCAGCGCAACTGCCAATTTGGGGACTTTAGCACGTGCTACTTCCTCTCTGGGATTACCAAGTTTCGACAGCTGGCACTAGCATACGAGACCGCACCGGATCTGATCCATCTCCTGTTCATCTTTGCAACCACAACCTTGATCCAATAATCACATCTCTTCCACATACTGGCGACCACATAACATCACGGCCACCCACAGACACACGCGCGCAACGGTAGACTCCTGCAACACTCGAGACGCACAAGAAAACCACTCGAGATCCGAGTCTTGGAAGCGGCTAGTAGGCCGTACAGCTGCTCAGCCCGTCGAAGAGATCGCAGAGGTCACGCAGCCGTCTGGTCAGACTACCCCGGGCTTGAGTGTTGCGCAGCAGGTGGAAGGCCGTACAGCGGCTCGATCTGCGTCACAGAACGCGGAGATCGAGCAAGCTTGCGGTCTAGGGCAACGAGGTTGGATCGGACACCAGCGAGGCTGCTCGGCTACAGCAAAGTGCGTGCCTGCCATATCGGGAAGCTGAGCACGTGCCGATTGCAAACGCCGCATCCTGCAGGGTCCCCGCCGGCGCTAGCACATGAGGGTACTGGAGCGGAGTACAACTACCTCTTCCTTTTCCCTCTTTCCTCTTTCATCCTACTTCCGAACATCAACATCCACCACTCTACGACATCGGGCTACTCCACCAGCATCCTTCGAGGCCATCCCGGCACTAGCACGCGGAGGCATAGTACACTCGGGCGGACCATAAGTATCACCTCTCTTCGATTCTCAACCTTCTTGAGAATACCGACATCCCCAACATACCACGCTGTGGTCCTCGACCGAACGTTGCATGCATTGTGGCCGTACCCGACGCTCGCACCGAAGGGACGTCCAGGCCGACTGGCATTGGCCCTTCCTCTTCCGCCTTCAACCTTCCTACGAAAACCAACATCCACGAACACAACACGTTGCGATCCTCGACCAACAGTGCCACCTTCAAAGCCATACCCGGCGCTAGCAGGTAAGACACAGGGCCGACCATAAGTACCCCTCTGGACTCTTCTCCTCCACCCACTACCTTCTTCTGAACATCCAAAACCACGACCACAGATCTTCGTGGGATTCGACCAACGTCCACTTCCATCCCGTCGACACACTCATACAACACTATCATCATCCACACCTTCTAGCGATTGCCCCTACACAATGGCGTTCAAGGTTCGCGCCACCCATCTCCGTCTTGCCATCAGCGTCATCATCAGCCTGGCGGCAGTCATCTATCTACCTCCCCCAATCCTTCAGCCTCAAGAACACCATCGGCGGCATTGGTTTCAACGCTACCACCAACGAGGCATCCGTCGACGTCTACGACCCGAACAATGGCACCAACGTCTCCACTCCCGACAGCTTCGGCCCGAACAACGGCACGGCGAAAGACTTGACCCTCGACGAGATGGTTGCGGCAGGCCACTTCAAGCTGGGCTGGGTCACTTCCCGGCGTATCATCGAAGGCGAGCTGATCGAGGAGCAGACTTTCTATGGGGAGGATGCGGTCGCGCAGCAGCGGAAGCATGCGGAGAAGAGGGAGCTTCAGGAGCGGGCGAGGAATCCATGGATCGTGGCACCCATGCCAAACAAATTGATGTGCAACTATGTCAACAAGGGTCGAAACCAGATGACAGCCTGGATGATTCAAGACGAGAATGCTGTTGGGCTCTCACTGGTCCAGGCCTTTGGGCCTGACCCAAGGGGACTCAATTGGCAACGAAGCGATACCAAAGCATCTGGGCTTTCAAATGCGGCCCGTGCCTGGACACCTACCGACTACACTGCGTCCGACGAAGTCGGCATCTCTCTCCAACCACTCCGGAGGGCTTTGCAGTCTCTGCGAGTTGGCGATCAGCAAGTAGTCAACGCGGCCACACCGTGGAGGCTCCAGCGCCAGGTCAACCTGCAGCCTCGCCCTCATGGACCCAATATCGGGGTGCGGTGGACACAAGACCGGGCGTATGCCTCGGGAGATAACGCAGCTACACATCATGATGTAAGTGATTGGCTTGATATCCGGCAGCTTGACATCCGGAAGCTGACAGCCAGCATAGCCTACAAATGGCTACTATTCCTCCCTCTACAATATCATCGACGGCGTCATCATCATCCAAGCTGCTTGGGGTCCGGCGTACATGGAGATGCTGCGTTTGCACACGAACACCCCTCCTGCTGATGATCAGTTACCGTTACTCAAGCAATGGTCTGACGTTACGTGGACAATGTGGAAGCAATTCCGTCAGGCGATAATCTATCCCGCAGGGACATGGGACAACAGCATACCAGGCCGAGCTAAGGGACCCACAAATATACAGCTACAAACAATGACGTCGTGGCTCAACAGGATCGTTGTCTCTATTGTCCAGAGCCCCCAGGAAAAGCTGGAAACCATCTCAGTCTGCATTGCTTCTCGAGGGTACAAGCACGGCAACATTCCTACCTGGGACGATCGTCAAACGTTCGCAATCGGTCATTGGTTAGCCTTGCGCAGTCGTCCTACTCAACACTAACGGTGTGCTAACGATCGCAGGTGTTACTATGCTCTGATAGCGTGCAAGAACAACTACGGCCTCGCGTGGTTATGGATCCAGCATAAGGGCAGCACAAACCTTGGCCACAAGGTGTTCAAGTCCGTGACGATCTTATGGGGTGACGACGAGGCCAACGCCGACCCACTGCACACCTCGTGGCCGACTTTGGTCTGGCAGGTAGCCGACATGACGGCCGACGGCAACCGCATACTCACAGCTAAGGCTGCGGTGGAGCGAGGGTGGATGACCCTTGCTGAAGGACCTAACCCGATTATGGACTATGAGTTCCTGAATGTTCAGGTTGGCGGACGGATCGGGGACTACCCGGCATAGGGTGGAAGAGCTAAAGGCGTGACTGTACGATAGGTAGCAGAGGAGAGCTGGTAGACTAGGCCTGGTGTATCCCTTTGAGTCATCTCCGAGTCATGAGCCACTGTATTCGCTGTCAGTACGCTGAGTTTGGCCGACGTTCCTGGAGAACATGACGGCTTAGCTAGAGGGCTGCAGAATACACCTGGTCTATCCTCTCGGGCCATCCCCGAGTCCTGGGCCAATGTATTCGCTTTCAGTATACTCAAACGACTACTAAGCTTAGGAGAGGAGACAGTTGTGTGGTCATACAATATGCATAAAAGAATCGATTGTAGATAGGTTTGGCGGGTTCTCAGAGCCATCTCCGAGTCTTGAGCAACTGTATTCGCCGTTGGTATACTGAAAACGACCTACAAGTTTACAGGAAAACGGAGGTAAATCTAAGGGAGGGGCAGAAGAGGAGAGATTGTAAGATCGACCCGGTAGGAGGTATATCTCTTGAACTATGGCCTATCCGCAGGTCTTAAGCTACTGTATTCGCTCTTGATGCATTAGGATCTACTGACAGTCTTGGAGGAGAATAGACCAAGGTGCGATTGTCGAATAGGCAGAAGAGGGGAGCCTAAAGGGTAGGCCTAGTGCATTCGTAGAGCTATCTCCGAGTCTTGAGCCACTGTATTCGCCGTTAGTATGCCGGAATCGACTAGCAAACTAGAGGGATATTTTTGACCTATGAGAATATAATGAGATGACCGCGGCGTATCTTGTGGCAGCTGTCCAAGTCTCAAGTCATCATTTTCGCATCTAGTCTGCTAAAAGTGAGCAACTATCTGGAGGAAAGCACGGCATGCCCAGGCTGCCCTAAAAACATACCTTACATCACCGACGGGGCCACTGTACTCGTCCTTGGTATGTCAGAACCGATTGACAAGCTTGGAGGTAAGGTTGCTAATTAAGGACAACGTATCCACTGAAGAATCTTTCACATCTCCGAGTCTTGAGCTACTGTATGCACCCTGGGTATGCTAGAGTCGCTCAACAGCCTCAGCCGAAAGCTAACAAGGTTGTAAGACAGTCCGAGGTATTCATTGGGCCATCTCCGAGTCTTAAGCCACTGTAATCGCCCTCGGTCGGTCGAGATTGACCAACGACCTTGGAGGAGAACAAAGGACAGAGAGCCTAAGAGGAGACTGCAACAGCCGCAGACCAGGCGGTGTACTTCTCTGTTATCTCCAAGTGTTGAGCCACTGTATCCGTCCTCAGTATCCTAGAAATGGCCATAATACCCGAGAGGTCTCAAAAGCTTCGTGGAGATTCACAAAGTAATAGACGCTCGGTCGAACTCGCTAGATATGTATAACATATGGTCCTCGTTGCTTCCCAGCTAACCCCGCTAGGCACAACCACCCGATCAGACCTTCTTGGACGCGCTCGGTATCGTCCACCGTGACGATATCTTCGTCCATTGCCATATCCGCCTCGGGGTCTTCCCAGCAGGCCTCAACAACCTCCTCCTAGCAGAGCTTGACAACCTCCTCCCAACAGAGCCCAACAGAGTCCTCCTAGCACAGCTCATCACGAGCCTCCCACCAGAGCTCAGCAACCAGATTATAGACGAGGTGGTAGCAACCGCTATGTAATCGGTGCTTTTAGTAAATAACTGTTGTATTATATAGGGCATCTGTGCTCTTGTTCGTGCCAACGTCCCACCTGAGTGTTTCTTAGACGACAAAGTGCTAGACTTAATGCGTTGCGCTCGTCCCACTTCGACTTCGGCTAGCTTCCCGCGACACCCGACGCAGCACATGCTACTGTAGCAGTCCAGGCGATATACGTACGGATACGACAGGTCTTTGCGGGCGGCATCGCCCTTATCTCCCGGATACGCAGAATTCGCTTCGAGCGCAGCATCTTCCGCGTCAGACGAGAGAGGGCAACTGTTCGGACAGACGTCCCGTTAGTGGCATACTTCGGGCTGTATATGGGTCTGGTCGGCGGCACCTGTTGGATCGAGATCCACGAGTTCTGCACTCTTGAACAACATACGCTCACCGTTCGACGAATCGCAGATAGTGTCCTTCCGCGGGCCTCCCGAGGCCTAGTTAACGAACGACTGTCGTAGCATGTGCTCTGTTCGCGAATGCGCCTTATCCGAACAGGTCGGGCGTTCTTCTTTGTCGATTGGAGAATGAACTGAGTGCTAGGTGGCATCTCGCTATCATCAACATCGGATAAGGTCTCCTAGATGCGCCGAGTTCGCTTCGAGCGCGACATCTTCCGCGTACGACGAACGAGGGCAAATGTTCGGACAGACGTCGGAGCTGAGCATTTCATTCTCCAGCAACTGATCCGGGTGGTGAAACGATCGACGGACCTATAGCAGTGAACTAAATGCGTGGCGTCCCCGGGCCTAGTACATCCGTTGGCGGTGCTACCCACAGGGCCACTCGCAGGCTGTCGACTAAGCCAACAGATACATAGGCGTTCGAAGCAAGGATAGTCCGCAGTAGATTACCGCTTACCACAGTTCGCATGACGAGACTTCGGTCGTGCGTCGTCTAAGGCCCCAACCAACCTCCGAGCATCGGTACGAGATCACCTCCGATGCGCAAGCATGTATGCAAGTCCGAGAGAGCTTATCTCGCTGTCGACTCCCATCAAGTGCGTGAACCTCGCAAGCCAGACAACGAACTTGGAGGGCACTAGCTTGCGCAGTACATCAGGCTCCACGGGCGGTCCATTACACGCCTCTCTTTGCTTCTGATCGAGTTTGTTGCAGCCTTCGCAATGTACACAGTACGGCCCACCGTTGCACGGTAACAATCTGTTGACCTGAGGGCACACTGGGTACATTGGGCGAGGTAGACAAGTGACAAGCCACTTTTTACACCCCTTAGCTGCGTTACCTTGCCAGCCAAAGCATTGTGTGAGAAAGCGCCAAGACTGCGAGTGAAGGGTTCCTAATGTCGTGCGCTTTCGAGTTCCTGGTTCAGCTACGTCAAGAGTGCAGTATCTGCTCCGTTGCAGTGAGTTTGCTACGGCCACGACGCCACGAACATCGCAAGTAAGCGCTAACGTTGATGTTGTGTATCTTGACATCCGTTAGCTGCGTTGCCTTGCAAGCCACCGAAACGGCTGCGAGAGCGCCGCCATTGCACACTCACTCCGAATCCGGATTACAAAGCACTGCATTCACTGCGGTCACCGGCGATCGCAGGAGCTGGAAGTCTGCAGCTGTAAGCGTGTGTCTTACACACGACGCAGTTGACAGACTCCTGGGAGGAACGCTGTAGGTGAGCCGTTTGAACGGAGGAGACCCATCTTTCTGGCCAGTCAGTAACACAGCATGTAATCGAATCCTGCAGTCTAATGCAGGCCGCTGCGGAGAAGCAAGCAGACATCCGTTAGCTGCGTAACAACTCTAGCCAGCGGTCCGTAGAGTTGCCCAACACGCTGAAAATCCCTTCGGGGAGAATGTGGGTTGTACTGCTACCGAGCAAGCACAAGAAGTGCCAGCGGTGCCACCCTCCGGCTTCGGGTACATGTCCGCGGAAGTCGTGCAGCATGGTGGCGGTCGCCTCTGTAGACACCCATCAGCTGCGTCACGCCGCGGCCCAAGGAAACAACTAGGAAAGCGAGCGACATTGCACGAACGTATGCATTGCGAGAATTATTGCATGCGCCACGCTGCCCAAGCCGACTAGGTGCATATTGCTGTCGCACGCATGATGCTGCAGTCGTCGGAAGCGGGTCTAGAAGGAACATGCCAGCAGCTGAAGTCAAACTGAGGCTTTGCGCCAAGCATTTACTTCTCGCCCAAACAAGGCCGAAGCACCATATGGTCCTCGAACGCTATGCACCACGCAACGCCTTCCACCCATCATCAGGCGCCGAGCACCAGCATCCATGACCCACATCACTGCAAGCTCAACCCCTACTCAGCCTCGATAAAGTTCCTCTGCCTCCGATCCGGCCGATAGCCCTGCCCGCTCCGCATCTCTGGCCCAGCCAACTCCGCCTCCTTCTCTTTGATAAACTCCTCCTTCTGCTGCCTCACAACAGCCAGCACGTTCACTAGGCTGCTGCGCCACGTCTCTAGTCGGCTCGCCACCTCGCGCCACTGCTTCTCGCCGAATGTGCGGTGCGTGCAGCGGTGGATGAGGAACTCCTGCTTCTGCTGCGACAGCTTGCCCTCGACGAGGCCGGAGCGAATGCAGTCGATGACCCACATCTCAACGTCCTCGGATGGGATGTTGAGAGACTTGGAGACGCGGGAGTAGGGTAGGGTGCGCGTGTCGGCGCTTTGCGCGGCGAGCGTGGCGAGCGTGAGCAGGCGCATCTTGCGGTCCAGCACATCTTCGTCCAGGCTGTTATCGGTGATGAAGGAGCCGTTGACTTCCTTGAACTCCTGCAGGTCGTCGTAGATCTGGTCGCTGAAGACTTCGAGCAGCTCGCTCCAGGTCTCGTCGCTCTTGCGCAGGGCCTGGATGCTGTCGAGGGCGGTGAGGTCTTGGAAGTCGAAGTGCTTCTCATTCTGCAGCGCCATCTTCAGGGCTCGCAGTGAGAGGTCGCGGGCTTCTGGTGAGGAGGCTTCGTCTTGCACGGTGCGCAGTGCTTTGACGAGGAAGATGTAGCTCTCTTGCGACTCGTTGGTCGCTGCGGCTGCGGAGGAGATGGCGACGTAGAGTTTCCGCGCTTCCTGAGGCTCAATCTCCCACTGCTCGATCCAGCTGTCGAGGTTCTTGAGCTGCGGCTGCAGGGTCTCGAAGTTGCCGGAGTTCCTGATGAGGTCGACGATGGCGAGGAGGACGTGATACCTCGTCTCATCGTCGGGTTGGATGGTGTTGAAGAGGGTGCCCAGTATGCCGAGCGCAATGCCCGCGCCGTTGTGTGTGGACGAGGTCATCGGCGCCGTCAGGTACTTGCAGACGTGCGGTAGGTAGGTGTCCGGGTCTTCTGACTGCGAGATGAGGTGTATGAGGAGGTTGTACGCGGCTTGCAGCTCCCGTTCCGGCGCATTGTTGAGCGCTGAGCTCGCCGTCACCAGTTTCTTCATCACCCCATCCTTGTCTGTCTCCTGCCTGCCGCCTTCGGCCTTCTCCGGGTCTGCGAGGAGGGGTGTGATGTCGGACAGGACCGTGGAGCCCTCGCCTTTGAGGCCGTCAAGGTAGGTCGCGAGCTCAGTAGCGAGCTCTTCGAACGCGCCCTCCACGAGGGAGAGGCTTGGTATGCCGGGCATGCTGGCTGTGATGTCGTTGTCGTATCAAGGGTGTGTACTGTACACCGGTTCGTCACCCGCTTTGAAGGTGTCTCTCAGTACTATCAGCCGCGGATGATCGAAGGGCTGTGGTCGGCAAGAGTGGCGCAGGCTTCCGGCGATTGTAGTCAGGCGATCGTGACAAGGTGAGTCGCTGTGTCTCCCGATGCGGACAGTCGTGTTCGAAGGGCGAGTGAATGCTAATATTTCTGCCGTGGTCGACCTTCGCGTTGCCGGATGCGCGATCTTCATTTTGGTGGGTGAAATCTTGGCGCACCGCCACCGCCACCACTCTCAGCCACTCCCGTTGTCAACCTCACTTCACCCATCCATTTCACAACCAGCGTGTCGCCACCGCCATGTGTCTTCGCTTTTCTTGTAGTAGCAGGGTCGAGTGTGGTAGTGGCCTCACGTACAAGTTCCCCGATACACCACACTGCCGCGGCCGGGCCAGATGCTTCCCGGAGCCTTTGCGCGCACCGAGAAGCGAAGCAACAGACAATTGGATGTCACGCGAACGATCCTCGGTCACGAGAAGCCTACAGGTGGTCGTAGCCTGATGGAAGACGCAGAGACTTGGCGACGGTTCTCATCATCATCTCTGGGAGATGGGCGAGCTCAAGGCACTTAGAGGTCGCCGCCCTCGAGATCGAATATGAAGAAGATGGTACGGTCTCAATACCGAGAAGAGTTCCATCGGGAACGTTATTGTGGGTGTCACTGGTCCAGTAACGAACTAGCTATGAAGCATCTTCTCACTGCTCCCCTGCCCGTTCGCGACCAACGTCGTTCCTCTGCGCCAGCGCGCTGTCTCCCTCCAACCATGACACCCAGGCCGGCGTCCGCTTTCGCAGCTCAACACCCATCAGGGTTGGGGTTGATCCAGAACATGTAGCAAGGATCCAGCCACACACCGCCTTGCTTGCCCTCGTTACATCTTCGATGGAGTCAGCATCACCGCAACTAAGGCCGGAGGCACCGTCGAACTTACTGATTGATCGGCACCCAGAAGTTGTAGACGCAGATATCGTAACTGATCGTTTCGGCCACACACGACTCGCCCGGGAGAGCGATAATCTCGAGGTCGACTCTGCCCTGCTCAGCTGTCCCCGGTGTGGGGGTGTAGGTGCTATGACATGCATCAGCGGGAGCAAAGACGGCTGTAGAAGGCAAGACTTGGCTTACATGGTGTCGAAGACGTAGTCGGCGGCTCCCGAGGAGTCGGCGCCAAGGTCGACACCAGCGTGTTGCCGGCAGAAGGTGTCGATGGCGTACGTGATGGTGACCTGCGGCGAGTGTCAGCACGGTCGTATATAGCAGTACTGGCAGTACCTACGTTGCTGACGCCGTAGCAATGGTTCAAGCAGTTTGGGTTCGGGGTGGCGGTTTGGCGGGACTCGAGTTTGGTTGCGTGGGCGGTAGCGAGCATGACGGCGGCGGCGAAGCCAGCCATGAGCAGACGTGAGATGGTGAGTTGGTACATGATGAGGAGTGTGAAGAGTAGTGCGTGGTACTGATGGATGAAGTGATCAGTGAGGAAGTTGCGTCGAAGGCTAGATCAGTGGATTTGAAGGTCTCGAGTGAGCGGGAATAGGTGTTTAATGAGTGGGAAGGTGGCTGTCTGAGCCCAGTGAGTGAGAGGCTACAGCGGTGCCACGAGCGCTGTGACGCTTCACTGCAGTCCTAATGACTCAGCATGTGACTGCGCGCCTTCCGAGGACGGCTTCAAAAGACCACCCAGTCTCCTCTCGTTCCAACTTCCGGCACCACCTCAACCTCAGCATCACCTTCGACATTGCGTCATCTCTTGCTGACTCCAATACACACACCGTCACGGCAGCATCTAACACTACCACTACCATCACAGAGACAATCGAAGCCCTGTACTCAGGCGTACACTCTGGAATTCCATCACCACCAAGCCTACCGTTGTTCTCGACTGGTAACTTTCTACTCACTGAGAGGCGCCTGAGCCTGTACTGCAGAGAGGATGGCTCGCGGACCCTCACAGTATGCAAGGCTCAAAGCCGATGCAGAAACAGGCAAACCGGCAGCGAAGAAGAAATTCGAGGCCTTCAAGCAACAGAAGAGTGCGAACGCGAGGGTGCGCAAAGCCAAAGTCAAGGCTGAAGCCGAGCGGAGCAAAAAAGCCGCAGAGAAGGGACGGGCACGCTGGCAGAAGGAAAAAGCGCAGATAGAAGCTGGCGACCCGGTCGCCCTGGCTCGGAACGAGAAGAAGAAGGCGACCGCGAGGCAGTGGCACGTACAAAAGAAGGAGCAAAAAATCTCTTCAGGTGTTGACGGTGCTTGCACCTCCCCCTTGGACGACGACAAAGTCTTGGACGACGACAAAGTCTTGGACGACGACAAAGTCTTGGACGACGACAAAGTCTTGGACGACGCCGATGCTTACACCTCCACCTCGGACGACGACGATGATGTGACCCCACAAGCAAAGCGAATCAAGACCAAACGTGAACTCCGCCCACGGGCGGGAGTCGACTACCGCGAAACGTGGGATGACCGCACTATTAAGGCCCATTCCCACGCATACGACCACCCGCACTCATGTGTTAGCCTAGCACGTCTGAGTGGAGCGACGGCGGTTGGTGAAGGGCAAGCGGACGTATCTATAAGGAACCCATTCCAGCAAACCATCTATCCGACGATGACCGAGGCCAATACCATTACAAAGGCGCAGCCTAATGCTTTGAAAGCAAGCTTCTCGGCCTTATCTAGGTGCTGCCAACGCTCACGAAACGCCGGCTAAGGACCGACCGCAGTCTGCTATCGACAAGTTACGTTTATTATATGCAGAGCCAGCGGCTGGCGGACGACGAGCAGAGGCACCAAGGAGGAAACTCGGCCTCGTCAACAGAGACTCCACCTGGTGCCAGACCCGGCCAATGACAACATGAAAACACAGCTTGTACCTGCACAGCAAGCTCCTCATCCTTTCCTAGGTGCTGTTAAGGGAAACGAGGCGCTGGCTACCGGACAACCGAGGCCTGCCGTCAACGAAGCACGTCCACGTGGAGCCACGGCGGCTAGCGAAAGTCGGGCCGACGCATCTATAAAAGACCCATTCCAGCAACCCATCTATCCGGCGATGAACGCGGCTAATAGCATTGTGGGAAGACAGGCCGGAGCTGTACCACATCCTCCACATCTGCATCAGGATGCCGATTGGGCCATTACTGCGCCGGCTGCATCCGGACGCAACGGCGGCGGCCGAAGGGGAGCGACGGTGGCGGCCGTCAAGCAGGAAGACACAAAGGTCGTGGATCTCACAGAAGACCAAGATGAGATCGATGTCAAACCAGTCATGACAAGCGGCAACGGCTCGGTCAATCCGCAAGAGCACGAGGATGAGAAGGACGTCGAGCTGCAGCTCAAGCAAGCTGCCTTGCAGCTGAAGCTGCATCGGATGAGGATGAGAAGGCAGCAGACGTAAAGTCCTCGGGACACGAAGAGGCAGGCGATGGAGCATGACAGCCACGTGGAATGGCCTGTAATCTGTTTTGCGATGATTAAATAGCTATCCTTTCATAATGTCATGAATGCAAACGGCCTATCAGCTCTAAGAAACGAAGTGGTACCTTGAAGCAGATCATGCACTGATGAGTGCCGCCTC
Organism: Oleoguttula mirabilis; assembly: GCA_035135055.1. Classification (NCBI taxonomy): domain Eukaryota; kingdom Fungi; phylum Ascomycota; class Dothideomycetes; order Mycosphaerellales; family Teratosphaeriaceae; genus Oleoguttula; species Oleoguttula mirabilis. Next base: position 435,475 of record JAVFHQ010000016.1, on the reverse strand, counting down.
CCACCACTCCTCGGCTCCCTCCACTCGACCTCGTCGTCCTTGTGCGCCACCTCGCCATGCCATTCTTATCTCGCCCGCGCCGCCGTCATCACCCCCACATATACCTTGATCAACATGTCGTACCGCAACTGCTCCCCCTCCTTCGCCGGAAAGTAAGCCGCGATCTCGCCCTCGCGCTTCAACTGCGCCCTCTCACCCTCCTTCGCCTCGAACCTCTGCCGGGCCCGCTCAGCCTGCATCATCGCGCTGACAGGCGCGCGCTCCTGCTTGTAGGACTCGGCCGAGAAGTGCCATTTGCACTCTGGCTCGATCGCACCGCCATGCCCGAGCCGAGGCCGCAACTTCTCGTAGTCCTTGTGCAACGGGTCGATGATGACGCGGATATTGACGTGCGGGTTGCTTAGGAGGGATGTGCGAGTATGTGAATCCTGCGACTTGAGCCAGGTCAAGAGGATGCGGACGCAACGGTGGTGGACGATAAGTTCAAAGGTCGTGTTGCCGTAGTAGAGTCCCAGAACCTCGCCGCGAAGCTGTCTGTTGACGTGAAGCAGGGCCGGGATGGCGGCATGTTGGCCGTACATGAAGCGGAACTCCTGCCCATCGGTCGGCAACACGTAGCTGTATATAAGGTTACGCAGCTCGGGTGCGATATTGAGAAGTCTTGAGGTCGGTCGGGAGGCGTCCTGGGCACGTGCCGGAGCCTCATCGTGACCGGTCATACTGAGCATCTCCAGCGGCTGTGCTAGCTTTGCGCACGCGTCGTGTTCAGCCGGTACTTGTTCGTCTCGGACCGCCGCTGATGGCCCCATCGCCATAACTCTCGTCAAAGGCCAACAGCGTTTGATCCGGGATGCGAGCCAGACACCGACGTTGCGGGCGCGCAGCAAGCTACCTTAGTAGTTGCCGAGGCGTTCTTTGAAGGTGCGGCCTGCAGATGCATCTGCGACTCCAGAACAAGTGGATGTGTGAATGAGATCTCACAGTGTACGCCACGAAGAGTGCAGAAAGCACGGATATGCTCGCCGTGGAAGTCGGCATGCGTAAATGCGTGAGCCGGTAGATGCCGGACAAGATCCCGAGTGCCGGGACCGCGCTGGCGGGAGTGCAGTAAGCGGAGGCAAACAGAGTCATAAGGCAGCCTTCGAAAGCCGGCCCATCGCGAGTCATTCAACAACACCAAACGTAGCACCTCAGCCCACCCGGGCATGAGCCGGGCGGCTTGTCGAAGCACTTTCCATCGTCCGGTACCCAGGTTCGAACCAGCAGGTCATGCGGCTCCGCAAGGCTGAGTACTAGGTCAGCACAGAATGTAAGTAGCGGTAATAGATGGAGGAGTGGAAGCCACTCCTCTGTTCTGATACCTGCTGATATCATACTTATTTGATCTTTGGGGTATCATTCTGCCGAGTTCTTGAATCTTTAGCTGTACACTTTTTCCAACTACCGTCTTCCATCAAGGGGGCAGGAAAGGAATGAAACTTTCACGCGCCGCTATGCACCGCACGCTCGCTCCTGTCAAATTAAATAGATCGCACCAGCATCCCTACGCCGCACTCTTCAGAAGAACCTCCTCGGCCCACTGCTTCTGCTCATCCCGCAGATTCTTCTTGACATAAAGATACGTCGCCAGCGTCCAAATGCCCGCCCACACGAACGGCGCCGCCCACCCCACGCAATACGCCGCCTCGCCACTCAGCGTAAAGACCAAAATCGTCGTCAGCACCGCCATGCCCTCGGCGCCCACCGCCCAAAAGGCCCCGAGTCGCCGGAGCATGGCCCGGAAGACGTGCGAGGCTTCGTAGCGCTTGTTAAGGTTCTCGCGGAAGGTCGTGCCGCCGCTGCCGTCAACGGCGCAGACGTCTTCGATGATGCTGTAGATGCCCGGCCGGAGCTGGGAGCCCTTGGGCACGGAGGAGATGCGGACCGGGGCCGGGAGCTGGAAGAAGCGCATTATGTCGACGATGAGGAGTTCGGTGCCGAAGGCGTAGAGCATGCTGGCGACGGGCATGGCGAGCAGGCGGATGGGTGGGTTCTTGGGGATGGTGCCGCTGTTGACAGTGTTAGCATGTGCAAATCATTGTGAAGAAAGGAGGTGGCGTGGTAGACCTACACAATAAGCTCGACCATGATGATGACCCAGCCCAGGCTAAAGTTCCAGTGGAACCAATCGAGGTACGATCTACGTGCACCGATGACGCGGCACGTGCTGCCCTTTTGAAAGAGCCGCTTGAAGCGCAGGATGTATTCCAGTATACTCACGCCTCCCAGCGCGGCCGTGACAATGGAGAAGACGGCGTTGGCGGACAGCGCCTGCTTCCCATGAGCCTTGCCTGGCCCCACGCCATACCACAGGCCGAAGTAGAGCGCAATAGGCATTGCTATGCAGTCGAAGAGGATGAGCGACCAGAAGAAGATGATGCTCCATTTGCGCGGCGCGAGGCTGTAGTTGAGTGGCGGCGGCTCGGGCTCAAAGGCAGCATCTCTGCCACTCTGGATCGTGTCTAGGCTTGCAGGGCCCTCTTCGCTAGCGGCCTCGTGCTCGGCATCGTGCTCTCGCACCGCTTTCTCAATCGCCAGCGCCGTCGGCCGGCCCTCGGGGCTCGTCGGCAGCAATGTATTGGACGACTTACGCCTAGCCATGGTGATGGATGGCCGGCCAAAGGGCCCGTCTCGCCGCGTGTCGAAGTCCTGGCTCGGTCGGCCACGCCCGGGGGACATGTGTGTGCTTGCTCTGCCCGGTGCGCGCGTCACCTGCATGCTCTTGCGCCCGACCGGGCTCATGGCGTGTGATTCGAAGCCTTCCGACCTGATCTTGCCGGTCGCGCCATCGCCCAACGAGCGGCGGCGGATGTTGATGACGGGGTGCTCAAAGGGGCCATCGTGGCGCTGGTCGAAGTCGTGGTGTTTGGGGTCTTCCGCCATCTCGAGCGGGTTCTGGTTCGGTTCCGCCATGCTGGCTGGTGTGGTGTGCAGAACGACGAAGCAAAGTCAATTGCTTATCGTGCCCTCCAATTGATCACCAATCCGAGCTGCACCGGCCAGAGGATGGTGTGATGGTACAGGCTCTCCTACTGCGCGGGCCAGCCGGATTACAAGAATAGTCAGCAGTTGGCAAGCAATTGACTGTGCAGATGCGGCCGGATTAGAAAGAAGGCAGCACAAGCAACACAGTCGGTCGGAGAGTCGCAGGAGGAGGCGGACGGGAGATGGTGGGCGTCACGGTGCTGCAAGAGCGCTCGAGTGTCACTGCGTCCCAGCAATCGCGATCAATCGTTCATGGAGCGTGGAGCGGCAGTCGATGCCGAGTCTCCGATGCGGGAGATGACTTCATGCCGCACGGCTTGGCGGCTCGGCAACGTGGCGGCCGACATCATCACTTTAGGGTTCCGCGAATGGCTGGCCTCGGAATTGTCAGTGTGAACGTTTGAAACCGTGAAACAGAGACAGCGTTGATATTGATAATTGAAAGCTCGTCCACTTCCACGCGTTCATCTAATCTTGCCTTCGTCATTCTCGAGATTGGCCGACGCGCTCCTTCCTGTTCTACCGCTGCCTCTTGAGTGTGGAGCACGTCATATTGAGGAGAACGCCACCCCGGTCCCGATGTAACACCGCCCCAGCATGCATGATGCAGGTCATCCACCACCTCACCGCCGCCCTTTGCTTCCTTGGCGCTGCCTCCGCCGCCACCATCCAAGCACCGCTCTCGCCTGCCGGCAATGGCCGCAGCATCTCAGTCGCGCTATTCTCGGAGCTCGAAGAGCTCGCCCGCATCGTCGACATTTCCTACTGCGTCGGCCTGACCAGTCTCGGCATCATAAAACCCTTCACTTGCCTCTCCCGATGCAGCGACTTCCCCAAGTTCGAACTCATCACCGCGTGGAATACCGGCCCGCTACTGAGTGATAGCTGCGGCTATGTGGCCCTCGACCATGGCAAGGAGCGCATCATCGTGGCCTTCCGAGGCACGTATAGTCTCGCTAACACGATCGCCGATCTGAGCACCGTGCCGCAGGAGTATGCGCCGTATCCAGGCCCTGGAGAGTCAGAGCATCAAGCTGCGGGTGGCGATGTGTCGCAGAAGATCATGGATGGTATTGACGGGAAGGCCAAGCGCGACGGTACGCCGCTTGAAAGCGAACCCAAGTGCGACAATTGTACAGTGCACATGGGCTTCCAAACCTCATGGACCAATACCCGACGCCAGATCATGCCGGATCTAGAGCAGCAAGTCTTCCTCTTCCCGCACTACAAGCTCAACCTTGTCGGCCATAGTCTAGGCGGTGCCGTCGCCGCGCTGGCCGGTCTGGACATGCTTGCGCACGGCTGGGACCCGATGGTGACAACGTTCGGCGAACCACGTGTCGGTAACACGGGATTGGTCAAGTACATTGATGACCGTTTTCACCTACTTGGCGGCCATTCGCACGGCGTAGACAACGACAAGGACAACACGACCCTCAAGTTCCGCCGCGTCACCCACGTCAATGACCCAGTCCCTTTGCTCCCACTTACCGAATGGGGCTTCGCAATGCACGCAGGCGAGATCCACATCTCCAAAGCCGCGCTGTCGCCCGATCTACAGGATCTGGAGCACTGCGAAGGCGACAACGACCCGACATGTGCTGCTGGGCAGGACCCTACCGTGCTCGATACCAGTATGGCCAGCAGCGCACCGACAGCGAAGCGGGATCTGCTGGCTTCGATGCACGATGAACTCCACGATGTCATGCACGAGCCCTGGGGCATCCCGACGCGGTACAGGCTGTGGAACATGCTGTTCGCGCATCGCGATTACTTTTGGCGGTTGGGGCTGTGTGTGCCGGGAGGCGATCCGTTCGATCGGAAGGGAGAGTATGCGTGGCCGGAGGCGCTGTAACAGGAAAGGGATGCGGGAAGGAATGATCGTGCCATGAGTTTTACGCAGCGTGGCGCCATTGGAGTCTTGGGTGCGCGTCCGTGGAAGTGTCGCTCGTGGTGCCTGCAGGTCTTTGTATATCTTGCATTTGTCTATCTCCCGCCCACTTGCGGGAGGGCCGGCCTTCAGGTCTGCACCCTGTCGGGCCACAGCTGCGCACGGGTTTACAGTGGTACAGGGCAACCAGCTTTCCTCTTCCTCCTCCTCCTCCTCCTCTCCTTCCATTCCTTTACTGCTACAAATACAGATCATATTGCATTCGAAAGAGTCGATTACATCAGCATACACAGCGACCCACCATCTCCATCACTCCACCGATCGCCATCGGTCCGGATGCTTCATTGAAGGCTGTCTGGGCCTCAAGGTTTCTCGCGACCTGTGCGCTAGTCAGTCACCAGAAGCGATAGAGGACTGTGCTGCGGGCTGCTTACCTTGCACTCCTACTAATCCCAACCCTACTGCACGCCCACCACTTCGAGGCCAGTCTGAGAAGGCTTTTATGTGGCTGGGGTCTGCTTCAACGAGAGGCGTCAGGGACTATACCAACACGCCGACGAAGGCTCGATTTGGTGGTCGACAACAATGCAGGCTAGCCGAGACGGGTGCGCTCAAGCGTCGTGTGGGGTCCGTCTCATCCGCACGTCCCCTATATATCGCTCATGCCAAGTACGTACGATGGTGAGAACAAGCTCGGGAGAAGAACTCCAACCGTGGCCTAACCTGCTTACAGCGATGCTCGCACTCACTCAGCCGACTATGCTCAGGCTCGTACCAAGCTACGCCTGTCAAGTCTTGCTTGGGACGCTTTCACCACGACGGTGCGTGACTACCATACCGCGCGTGGGTACAAATGGAGAGCAGACGCGCGTAAAAAATGCCGCCCGACTAATGTTGAACCCGTCCAACAACAGCCAAATGCGGCACCTGCTCTCGATCTGCTGCGCGACTTCGCTGCATCGCCCGAGCAGTCGCCCTTGTTCCCCGACAAGTAGCGGCCGACTTGCTCTTTGGACCGGTTTCCTCAAGATGACCAAACATGTAATGAAAGATTCGGGTTATGAGGAGGATACCACCCTGATTGATTCCTTGCTACAGCGGCATGACAGAGGCGAATTCGTTCAGATGGCGAAGCGGAGACTGAAACGTCCGCCGTAACGACAGGAGAGCAAGGCTGGGTATCGGTGGTGAGTGATGCAGACCCAGCCTCGTCCACAGTGTCCATCTAGGGTTGCTGGAGCGCCATACGAAAATTCCGAAAGTAACTACCTAGTTGGCAGACCCTCGGGCATGCCACAGCCGGTTGGCGTGTTTGCCACAAACTGGCTCCCTCTCGGTCGCATGATCATTTCCTACAGCTCACAACGAGCGCATGCTGCGCAAACATATGCCGCGTCGCTATGTCCCTGCCTCCTCCTCACTGCGTTGTTAGGGGACATCGGAGGCGGGACATGGGTCAAACCTCTTTTCCAACGAAACACGAACTGGAATGCGATATGCCCGAGTCTCTCAGTGGTGGTTGGGAGAGCGCGGGTGCCACCCAGATCTCAAAGCAGTAGCAGCGATACAGCGCGCCCGCGTTCCGTGCCCCAACACTTGCATCACCACACATCGGCGCGCCCAGAACGAAGTTGCGTCCCACCAGCAGCTGCCTCGCCTTATCGCAGCCTCTCCGCGGTATCGTTCTCCGCAAAAGCCAAGACCGCCGCCGTCCTGGCGCAATCGGCCTGGAAGTACCCCCGGGGGCTCGTCTTTGCTCGGCAACCCTGTCCAGCGTGCAAAGCCTTCCGGCGCCCGCCGCACCCTCAACGCCGAAACGTTCTTTCGATCCTCTGCCGGAAGTCCGGTTCGCCCGCTCGACGCTGCAGAGCTTCAACGCGGTTCTTGCCGCCCTTGGCGTCGCGCTGCCGCTGGGGGGCTGAGCGTGGGGCGCACAAGGGAGTACCGCTGGGTCGTTGGCAGGAGCTCCATACCCGCTGCGTTGAATGCCGACGGCGTGTCGCGGAGGAAGAGGGAGCTACTATGGCATGTTCGGCCCCCCCTTGGCGTCGGGAGTGCTTTTGTAGATATAAGAGGTACTAGCTGGCTAGAGCGGACGGACGGGACGGGGAGGCACAATGGGGTATTCATTGCATACAGTAGTCGTTGTAGCATAGATACTGTAGGCTAGCCTACCCTAAGCCTTGGCGCTCGAAGGAAACCCTTTCAAGACGATTCCGAGCGGGTCCCGTACCCTTTCCACCTTTTTTTTGCCATTCCCCATGTTGGTCTTGACGGGGTCCGGGTCCGCGCGGTCAGCTTGTCCGGCCGTCACACTCGCCGAGGTCTCGCGAAAGGCATGCATGGGGAATCCAACATAGCCGCAGGAAAAGTTTCCTTGTGAAAGGTCTCATGCGCTCATACAAACGCTCTTGGCCAAGCAGCGGCTAGCAACCGAGCGCACATGGGGATGCGAATGTATGGTCCTCTGTTTGCTCTAGACAGTTGCATGGTCACCGGCCCACCAGAAATGTTGTGCGCCTCCTACTAGTCCGTAGACGTAGATAACATTAGTCGGAATGAACAAATCCAATCACAGCTTCCACACCACCACCCGCCCATCCACCCCGCCCGTACTAATCCTCGCCACCCGCCCCTCCCCATCCGTCTCATACGCCCGCAGAGTGCTAATGCTATTCTGATGCACCGTCTTCAGCTTCGTATCGTCCACCCCGCCGCTGCTGCCGCCGCCGCCCGCCCGCCCCTTCAGATCCATGCTCCGGAACATGTTCAGCGCACTCTCCTCGCGCTGCTCCAACCCGGGCCTACTGGCACTGCCCCGCTCGTCCTTCTCCAGCGTGCCACTCAGCTGCCAGCCGTCGGCCGAGCCGGCGAAGCGGTAGACGCCGCAATCGTAGCCGGCGCAGACCAGTTCTGTTTCCGAGGACCAGAGGATCGAGGTGAAGGGCAGCAGTTGCGTGGAGACGGAGATGACGGCTTGCGGCGGTTGCTCCGGCCCGGAGGGGTAGACGATGGTGACGCTGCTGTCGTGCGCGCAAAAGGCCAGCGCGGCGCCCGAGGGCGAGAAGGCTACGTCGTGCACCCACCCCGCCGTGGGGTTGAGGTACTCGCCGCAGACGGTGTTGAACGGCAGCCGTTCCCCCCACGCCGAGGCCTCGGGCCGCTCGTCGGTGCCCTTGATGAAGGAGCTGAAGACGCGCGCGTGCCCGTCCGTGCTGCCGGCCGCCAGCAGCACGCTGTTGGGGTGCCACGCGACGCTCGTGACGGTGGAGCGCAGCGGCTTCTTGATGTGCTTGGAGACCCACCAGTCGTTGTCGGCCTCGAAGTAGCAGACGGCGATGGTGCGCGCGCCGCTGCCGACGGCGAACTTGGCTTCGCTGGGGGACCAGCGGACGCAGGTCGCGGCGCGGTTGATGCGGAGGAGTACCAGTGTGGGTTTCCACTCGCCGCTCGCGCTGGGCTCCCAGACGTAGGCGTTGCGGTCTTGGGAGGAGGTGACGATGCGGCCGCTGCGGGGCGCGATGTCGACGCCGGTGATGGTTTTGTCGTGGCCGCGGAGCTCGTCTTGGAGGCGGAAGGTCGGGCCGGGCCCGGAGCCGGAGGGGGTGCGGTGGTAGAGCTCGACGGTAGTGTCGCGGGCGACGGCCAGGGTGGCGCGGTCGGCGGAGAAGGAGTGGTCGGCGATGGGGGCGTGGAAGAGGTGGTGCACTTCCGGGGCCGCCATGGTGGGGGGGGTGCTGTTACTGTGGTTCGTGTTGATATGGACGGTCTTGGTGTCGAGCAAGCAACAGGAGGGGTGGGCTCTCAACTGTCACTGCTGTTGGTGTTGGTGTAGTAGCCTGGTAGGGTGGAGGTGGAGGGGTTGAAGGTGGGATGGATCGCGGAGGCCTGAACTGACGCAGCGCCAAGCCCAATCGAGCTTCACTTGAGCCGCCGCAAAAAGTTCGGCCAATCGAAACACGGCCATCACGAGACCTTCAATCCCGCCCACACCCTTCCTAAGTTCCTCCCCACCTACACGGTACCATCGTTAACAACATATTCCCGCCATCCCGAAGCTCGCAAACATGACGACCACCGTCGCAACCACGGCTCCCCCGAATCAGTCGCTCTACCTCCAAAACCTGCCGGAAAAGCTGCCAAAGGACGACCTCCGGCGCGCCCTCTACATGCTCTTCTCCACCTTCGGCCCCGTCCTCGACATCACCGCGCTCAAGACGAAGGCCATGCGGGGGCAAGCGCACGTGCTGTTCCGCGACCAGCAGAGCGCTACGCAGGCGCTGAGGAACTGCCAAGGGAATGAGTTCTTTGGGCGGGAGATGGTATGTTGGTGTTATGTTATGTTAGATTTAGATTGGGTGGCGTGGCGTGGAGTGGCGGGGGTATAGGCTGTGGTGTAGGCTGTGGTGTAGGCTGTGCTGTGCTAATATGACATGTGTGTGTGGCAGAGGATAGCGTACTCGAAGAACCGCTCCAACACCCTCGCCAAACTGACCGGCACCTTCAACCAACCCACTACTACCGCGGGTGAGCAGCCAAAGGGTCCAGCACCAGGTAGCGCCGGTGCAGCGCCGTCCGCATTCCCAGCACCACCCGGCGCGACCTCGAATGCAGCCGCGCCAGCAATCACGAATGGTCCGCCTACCAGCCTACCGCCTCCACCGGGCCTGCCGGCGAAAGTGGGAGAGCTGAAGGCGCCACCAGCCGCAGCGGCGGACAATGCGCCAAGCCCCCAAGGGACGAAGAGGCCGAGGGACGACGAAAGCGAGGAGGAGGACGCGGACGCGGATATGGAGGTGGAGGACGACGACGAGGAGGGCGCTATGGAGATGAGTGACGATGAGGACTGAGCGGACTATGTTGCTTTTGCTCCGCGGGTCAAGCAAGGCCACGCATGATTCAGCAAGGCGTTTCGGCGCTCGATCCAGATGGTGTGGACCATGAGAGGCAGGCTTCTTCGCGACAAAAGTGGGTAACCCAGCCAGCTTCCTAGTCGCTGTTCATCGCCCAGGCCGTCTCGTCGTCTTCTGGAGACGGGCGCAGTAGGTAATCTGCCATGCGCTGCCCTGAGGCTACAATGCAAAGTCTAACATTTCCAAAGCGCACGTGCAACTTTGCACTCACTCTAGCCCCGTGGGGCGGCGACGAGCTGCTACGCTAGAATGCACATTGCACACCCTCTCCAGCTGCCGTCCGGCGATCCTAGCTTCTGCTCAGCGCCCGCGCGAGCTCAACAGGCACATGCAACCCCACACCCGCGCCCACCAAGCCCAGCCACAACAACAGGTAGTCCTCCGGCCACAGACTGCTGCGACTCGCAGTCACGGCGCGCATGGCCTCCTGCGTGCGACACGGATGGACCGAGTACGCGGGCCTGCCGGTCGCGGGATGGTCGGCTAGTGTCAGGGCGCCCATGACGCCTACGGCACGCATTTGGGGTTTGTGCGCGGCGGGGACTAGGAGGCGGTAGACTTCATCTGGTGGTGGTGGGGGCAGGCCTGGGGGTGACGTGTGTTGCTGTTGGTGTTGTGTGGTGAGGTAGAGGACGGGGACTTGGTAGGTGGGGGAGTGGAGGAGGTCGTAGGTGACGACGCTGGGCTGCTGCTGGATGGTGGCGGTGGCGGTGGCGGTGGCGGTGGCGGCTGCTGCTCGAACGACAACCTCCGTATCGACTTCCTGCAGCACGTCTTCTTTGCCATCGTCATCGTCATCGCCATCGTCATTGCCAGCATCCCCATCCGCCGGGTTGGCAGTTGACGTCCACTGTTGCTGCTCGTCCGTGGCAGCTGCTGCTGTTGCTGCGTGCAGGCGCTTCGTAACGCGGAGCAAACTCACGCCGTACTGTAAACCCAACCCAAGCCTTCGTCTCAGTTCATCATCGACTTCCCACGGGCTCGAAATGGCTCTCCAGGAGCGTAGCTTACCCGATCCATCACCTGGACATCCAGCCAATCCCCGTGCACGTGCACATCCCGCTGCTCGTGGTATCGCGCGTGCAGGGTGTCGATCGCTTCGTTGAAATTCTCGTACGTGATTGACATTTCTCGGACATATCGGGGTGGTGCTGCTCCTCCGCAGAGCGCGGCTTGAAGCGTCCGAAAGAGAAGAATCGAAACAGTTGCTTGAGGAAACCAAGCAGGAACGGACAACAATGGAGAGGTCCCAAACAGAATGCTGGGAGTTTGATTGGTCAGCCAGCCAAAAGATGGGGCGGCAGCGAGGCTGGGGCAAGAAGTTCGTTTGGCCAAACATATCTACTGTTTTGGCAAACACTTGGGATACTTACCTTACGCAGTAGATTGATGGATGTGGCGCACACAAAAGCATCGCGATTGTTGTTTGTCGGAGTCTGCTAGTAGTGGCCCTCGTTCGAGCTCTCTCTCCTAGGAGCCTCGATGCTCTCAACAAACAGCTCGGCGTGGTGCCCACCACCCAAGAGCTCCAACGAAGGCGCAAGTAATGCTGTTAAATCGGCACCTGCCAGGCAGTCCATGCTCATGCAATGCCAGAAGGCTCCAACTTTTCTCCAACCGTCTCGTCCATCCGTGCCTGCTCGTCCTCCGACAGGCCTGACGTGACTCCCCGAACCCTGCAGCGACTCGTCAGCGCTCACTCAAACATCTCCCCTACGCCCCGTCATTGGATTCCCCCGAGAAAGAAAGCAAAGTAACTCACACCAAAAACCTCACGACATCGACCCCGACAATCGGCACCCACACGGCCGCCGCCAGCATCCACAACCGCCGCGCATGCCGCACCGCTGCCGCCAAACAATCGAACTCGGGTTTGCGCCAGGTTCTGATGCCCCGTTCGCCGACGTGGCGCGCCCACTGCAGGCCGCCGACCAAGAGGAAGTGGGTGAAGGGCGGCAGGAGGGCGTTGAAGGCGGCGCTGGTGGCGTGGAGGACCTGGATGGCTTTGGGGGCCAGGGCGATGGCGCTGTAGGCTGCGAGGACGCTGAGTTCGGCTAAGATGTGGCGGGTCCAGTACTACGGGCGGGCGCGGACGAGGCCGGGGGTGGCGGCGGCGGGCGCGGGTGGTGCTTGGTGGGTGTTCTCGGTGGTGGGGCCTGGTTGTGCCATCTTTGGGGGGAGCGTGGGGGGGGGGGGGGGGGGGGGGGGCCCGGGGGGGTTCCGGGGGGGGGGGTTTGAAGGGGCCCCGTGGGTGGGGGGGGGGGGGGGGTGGCGTGGGTCACTGGTTGGCTTCCGGGGTGGAGGCTTGCAAGTGAGCCCGAGAGGGAGTTGAGTTTAGTGCTGTTGTCGTGCTGACTGAGTGTGGGCTGTATTGTTCGCCGAGAGAATTGTGATGGATGTTTGTGTAGAGATAATGGTAGCGGTTGTGATGGATGATGGTGTGATGGAAAGATGGGAAAAGGAGGGATAGTAAACCAGAGCACGTAGACTCGAGAAAGGCGGCGCCTACTCGCTCTTACCTACTCGTACCTTCCGCGTGCGCATACGCATGTGAGCGGCATTGGGGTAGCAACGTGGATTTGGAAGCCACCCTTGCCGCCGCGCCTGGTGGCTGCCAGCAATAATGGTCTGCAAGCAACACTGTGACTGCCGAAAGAAGAACGTAGGTTCAGATCCGTCGCCGTCTGCACCTCAGGAAGAGTTGCATTTCTCGACCCCCGGAGCATGCACGTTGACTGCTTGCAAGCCCTTCGCATCTGATTCCGGACAGGTTCATAGTCTCAGCAAGCACACTCGAGGCATGTTCGTGGCGAGCCAGGCAGCTGCGCTGCGTACTTCGCCGTTTCGTTAGGGGTGATTGCTTGGGGAGAGTAGCCCACGAAACCTCAAGAATACAAAGCTGGAAGGCTTCAAGGCTGGGTTTGCGAGATCATGTGGCTCCGTCCCGTTGTACGGGTAAGGTAGCGATTGAGGATGTTGAGAGCAGACGCGGCGGAGTCTGATCCGCTCATCAGTCAGCGCCGAGGAAACAGGACAGACGGTGCCATATCGGACCGGCACTGGAGTGACTGGACTCTGGAGATTGGAGTCCTCGCGGTCCCTACCGCGTTTTGTTTTGCAAGATGGAATGCCCGCACACGGGCAAGCGCAAGCGCACCTCACGAGTCACTAGCGGGCACTGACCTATATCAATCATGACGATATCGACGCTAGAATGCGCCCCGCCGTGACGCCATTGATAAACAACTCGAGGCGGCTAGTGCTCCTATGCAATCTAGATGTTTTGGGTGCTTTAGGTTCGCTTTTCAGGCGAAGTCGCGAGCGCGGAAAATGATCGTTGCGCCGCGACGACATGTTAGTCGCTAGCTCTGCAATTGCCGTAAGTGGTATCTAGTCGGTCAAGCAGAAGGATAGCTCTGATAAGACTGATAGCAGGTAGAAACGAGAAAGTCCTGTCGAGCCATGCACATCGGCGACTGCCGGATCGACATCAAATCACTCGCGTTTTTTGCGCTATCCTCGGACCGTCTGACGGGCGTGCATGAAGTCCGATTGTTGGGACCGGCTCGGCGGTTCCGTTCACCGTTCATGGTGTGACACCACAGCCATCCGAGAGGCCCAAGGATCCGCCGCACTATAAGGATACTTGAGTACCTCCTGTTGATGATGCAGGACATGTGCTCTGGTAGAGTCTGGTTCCTGTGATGAGCCGCAGAGGGCTGCTTGTTGCATGGGGCGCGCATACGGCCGAATCCAAACGACTGGGGCCACGGTGCGTCTGCGTCTGCGTCTGGCGTCTGCGGTGAACGAGCATGGCTGCGTTTGATGGCGTGACAATGGACGCGACTGATGAACGTTGACCATCCCGCTGGCTTGGGTGATCTCTCGCCCACGAACTGCATGCAGCATGCATTCTCGTGCGCTGCGCGGACGCGTTCAATCGGCCGACACAGCATGGGTATTGCACCATTATTGGTGTGCAGGCAGCAGCAGTAGTTGTTGCACACCACTCTCTCCGCTAGTACCTCCTAGGCTACACGCGCCGCGTTATAAGGAAATTTGCAACTGCCTTGAAGATGCTTTCCAACTCTCTCTTGTGGTAAACGCAGTGACGGCGTCCTCCTCTCCAGACCCCACTCGAGTGGAGCCAGATCTTAGAGCACTTTTCGGCAACGCTAGGATCGGAATCCAGCAAGCCACGTTCCCTGTTGCAACCTGCAGCTCGGAACAGCATATGCACATCACCTCGTCAATCGCGCGTTCTCCTTGGTCGGAAACATCGGAGAATTCCTTGTACATCCCAACTCGAAGAGTCATGGCGAGCCGCCACGAAGCCTATGGCCTACCTTCTGCCGACTGTGCTCTGGAGGTTTGCGCTGGCCGGCGTGGCCACAATGCGCAAGCCACCTATACTAGAAGCGGCGCCATCTTATCTACCGCTGCCGTTGGGATTGACTTCGTCTATGCGCGCTTGATCGGTGTTTTAGCAGGGCGCTTTGATGATGCCTAGCAGGCTGCACATCTGTCTTCCATGGATTGTCCTATCAATGGACCTTCGCAGTTGATTTGGATCTGCGCTTTCGCCAACGGTGGATGCTTTCGGTCAACACCCTAGTGACCTCACCGTCGTCGACTCTTGGACCGTCCCTTCAACCTCGGCGGCCTACCCACGGTATGCGGTAGCTCTCGGGTCCCAAAGGAGTTTGCATGAACTACTGCCGTGCGCTCGACCAAACATCCGAAGACGATTTTCAGTCCCGTGTCCAAGGGATACCAGAGCCCCAGACCTCCTCCGCCTATCCTCCGCCGTATCTACGCCCCTCGCCCTACCAAGAAGTTTGATCGTTCGAGCGCTGGTCGCCACGCCTAACACCTCGCCACAATGGAGCCGTCCACCATAGCCACCGAGAGTACAGATACTCTGCAGTCGTTGCCACGCATACCTTCCGCAAGACGCAGAGCCGTTCGACATTTCAATGGCTGTCAACGGAGCACTAACGATTGGGATGGCCTTCGCAGAGTAAGTTCATTGGCATTCTAGCCAGTGAGCAGTCACTGATGAACGCGTACCACAGGACGCCGAGCTTTGGTTCGAAGACGGCGACTGCCTGATTCATCTCTATTCCATGGGTGCCTCCCAACGTGGCCCAAGCTTTCGACTCCGCTACGCCGATATCGAAGCATTGAGGAGCGAGTACTTGTTGGAGCATTGTCGGCAAGTCCGCGAGACCTCAAGTCCACTCGGGGCCGAGGACACGGCCTCCAGCAGCGGCTCTGCTTCGCCACAGACCAGCAGGTGCGAGTCGAGGCAGTGCGAGCTGTACATCCCAGCACCGACGAACCTCACCCGCGAGCAAGCGTATGCCTACCATCTCACTACCCGCAACTTCTTCGCCTACGCCGCCTTCAAGCCGATCGTCGGCCATAAGCTCGGCGTGGCGCTTGCAGAGCTGTTGGATCGCATCAGGGAGTGGCAGCCGAAGACGGCGGCTTTGGCCAACTTCACCAGCTATTGTCAACATCAGGGCTACGAGGATATGGCGCAGAACGCCGACTATGCTATAGCATGCTTGACACTGGCAGAACATGCGAAGCGGAAGGACTTGTGGGTGGAGTCGTTCGTGCATTGCGTGGGTATGCACGAGCAGCTCGAACACAGTGCGGAACTGGACAGCCTCAGCAATACGACAAAGGCGCTCATAAGCCGAGCGTCACTGGAGATGGATCTGCACATCGAGCGTGTAGTGAGGGCATTGGGCTCGTTCCTGGAGGAAGAGCTGGGCCCGGAGCAACTCGGCCTGACGAAGCCGGCTAGAGAGCACCTCGATCGGTTCCGTAGCTGTTTGCACAACTACTACGTCGAGAAACTCGGGTATTACCCGCCTACAGAAGAAGGTCCGTGGAACAAGCGACTCTGGACCAAGATGTACCACGCTTTCCTCACTTTGTACGAGTACCTGGTCGACACCGAGTCCAGCACCGACCCTTCGAACAGCCGTGCGCTGACTGGAGGCATCTGCGTCGTGCAGAACGTACGAGCGTTTGATGAACGACACGGATACACCTCGCTCCCACACCCAATGCCGTTACTTCCGGCGCTGCCGACGCCGAAACGAGCCTACGAGTCGCAGAAAGGGCTGCGCAGCTTCCGGTTGGGCCGCCAGGACACTGCTGCCAGCGAGAGGCTGACCGCCAAGGAGGCGCTGGCACAGGCATCAAACTCCCACGATGCCGAGGTCACGGCGTGCGAGCTGGTGCAGGAGTACCAGCGCTTCGAGCGCCAGAAGCTGGAGGAGAAGCTGTCGGTTGCGGAAGCCCGCAAGGTGCGCTGGCTGTTGGTCTACGGCGTCTTGCAGATGCTCGTCAGCATCACGCGGGCTCCGAAGGAGGTCCGCGACACCGAGACGCCGACGTACCCGCTGTGCGTCCTGACCGTCGGCTGCCCGGCGTTCGAGGACGGCACGTCGGGCCAATTGAAAGAGGCGCGGTCACAGTACTTCGTCGAGGAGACATTATCGCCACACGCCGCCGACGACAACGCCGACAAGATCTCCATCCATCCCGATTGCGAAGCCGAGAATGCCGAGGGCTACTTCGCGGCCGACACCATCTCCCGGCGCCCGTCGCAGTTGAGCTTCGACTTGACGCCATCTCCGTTGCGCATCACCTCGCAGATTTCAAGAACGGCATCGATCCGCTCAAGCGTCCATGCCCTGCACAAGTCCTTCGTCGGGAGTCTAGGTCGACGCAGCACTGCGAGCGATCTTCGGAGAGTCGCCACCGCGGCAAGCAGCCGCCCGCTGTCGACGTCGAGCTCGTTTTGCGAGATCTTGATTGAAGGTTATGGGAACGGCGCGGGCGGGGACGAGAAGGGCTCTCCACTTCAGACCAATTGGGTCTCGGAGGCGGAGGAGGAGCAGGATGAGCCGGATGAGGCATCAAACCACATGCAACTAGCCGGCTTCGACTTCGGCCTCGGGAAGGACAACGGGGAGCCGATACTTGAGGATCGCCACATCGGTGACCTCGCGGGGTATTCGGCGCGTCCGCTATCCGAATCTGGCAATCTCGAGCGCAGCCCCTCGGACAGCAGCTTGTCAGCGACGGACAGCAGCACCAACAGCGGGTCCACGCGCTCGTCGACCTACACCAGCGCGTCCGACTCGCCCGCCACCGACTTCTCCTTCTGGGACAGCGACGCGAGCCAGCGCAACAGCGCGGTCAAGCTCGCCAGCAGCACGCCACCACTCGACCTGTTGCATCGGGAAACGACGTCCGCCGACGGCGCGGCCTCCTCCTCGCGCCAGCCGCGGCCCAGCTGGCAGCAGAAGCGCCTCAACTTCGGCCGCGCGGACTTTGGTGGTGGGGGGAAAGCGAGCGGTTTCAGCGTGAACGCCGGCTGCTACACGCCGACGGGCCGGCCTATGGTGCTGCCGCTGTCCAAGTTCTCCGCGCAGCAGCGGCAACGAGGGCGGAGCGTCGATTCGATCGAGTCGCTGGCGAGCTGCTCGCGGTACGCGGAGCACAGTGGGCAGGCGGGCGAGATTGAGGAGGAGGAGGAGGAGATGCGCGGGCGGCGGCGGTCGAGGGGGCTGGATATGGCTGTCGGAGTTTGACATGGGATGCTGCTGAGCAGGTTGTTTTGTCTTGAGGGGTGGAAAGCGTGATGATACCACTTGGGTCCCCCCTTTAGCGAGGTGTTAGCCGGCGTTGTATCTATAATAGATGAGCAAAGCTGATTGCCTTCTCCGATGCGCCTGCGGTGTTGTGCTTTCCGTTGAAAGTCCCCGTCGGGTTGCCATGATGATCAGGCGCTTCGGCTTTCGCGGGCGAAGCTTGTGTTCAGTTCCGAGAGATAGAGCGCGAGAGAGAGAGAGAGAGAGCGGTATGGCAGATATCGTCGACGCAATAGGCGTATTCTCACTGCACCCTCTTCACCTCCAGCTTACTCTCAAGCGCATCGGCACCGGCGACTGCTGCAATGTACCGCCCGCTTTCCATGCGCTTCAGCCACTTGCCGCTCTCGTACTGCGCCGTGAAGACGGACATCCGCAGCACCGGCGCGCCCGCCTCGGCGCTGTGGTCGTGGTCGTGGTGGGCCCACGTCCAGCGGCCAAAGGACCAGTTGAGGATATAGCGCGCTTTGCCTCCTCCTCCTCCTCCTCCTCCCCTCTCCCCATTGGCCTCGCCGACGACGCCATCTGCGGCCTTGTTGGGGGGAGGCGTGTGGGAGTAGAGCACGGCTTTGATGCGGTAGACCTCGTCCTTCGGTGCGGACTTGAGCAGGGCTTCGAGCTTCGAGAGATCGACACCGGCGTTCGGGTCGGGTGAGGTGAGTGTTATCGATAGACATTCCATTTCGGACGTGTGACCATGCTTGTGGTCGTGTGCATGGTCATGGCCATGTTGACTCAGCCAGGCTCTCGCCATCTCGGGATCGAACCCGAACAGCAGCTCCTTGCTAATCCAGCCCTGGTCGCTCTTCGTCTGCGGCGTATCGACGTCCAGATCCCCGAGCTTGTCGAGGAACAAGTCGTATGCTCGCTCCTCGAGACTCTCCCACTTGTTGATCACGATGAGGTCCGTCTGCTTGGCCTGCAGTTTCGCCGTGTAGGACGTGTTGGAATAGCCCGCCCAGTTCTCGGCGTCGATGACGGACACGATGCCATCCAGTTCATACCGGCCGGTAGCCTTACTGATCCGATTGACTTCCAGCACAAGCTTGAGCGGCTCGGCGGATCCAGAGGTCTCAATGATGATTCTGTCCGGGTTGCACTCCTTGTCTAGCGTGGCGAGGGCATCCTCGATCTGACCGATGTTGGTGCAGCAGATGCAGTCACCGAGGAGCTCTTTGCTGCCTGTCATCTCCGCGGCGGCGGCGAGCTGAGTGTCGACATTGAGGTCGCCGATCTCGTTCTTGATCAGGGCCAGCTTGTAGCCCGGATTCTCTGCGCGAAGCTGCGGGAGCAGGTTGAGGATGAGTGTAGTCTTGCCAGAGCCGGCAAAACCTGTAATGATTGTGAGCGGTATGCGACGGCCGTCTGGCGCCGCATCATCTTCCACCATGTTGCTCGTGAGTAGTAGTAGTAGTACTGATCTGCGTTCCTGGATGAGGTGGGGCGAATGTTGAATGGTCGTCCAGAAAAGGAAGGACCAAGGCGGTGTATGCGGGCGTGGGCAGAAAAAGTTCGGGGTCGAGATTCGAGCAGGTGGAACATTTCAGTCGCATGTTGGAGCAGCTGTCGCATGGCTTTTGCAGACCCAAGCTTGCTTTGGACATTCTAACCGCAGTGCACGATGGCATACAAGGCAGATCTCCGCACAACATTCGAGCCCAGCCGCGTCATCCAGCCCATCTACACCGGCGGCAGCGTCGCGCTCAGCCAGGATGGCAAGGTGCTGGCGACGTGCCTCGGCGAGGAAGCACTGCTCACCGACCTGAACACGGGCGAGCACTTGGCCCGGATAGAAGGCGTAAGTACTTACATGGCCAGTGTACCAAGCGAAGACTGACAATTGACAAAGACGTAGGATGGCGAGCCGATCACCACCCTAGCCCTCACGCCCGACGCAAGCTACCTGATAGTATGCTCGCGATCGCT
This sequence comes from Oleoguttula mirabilis, assembly GCA_035135055.1. Lineage (NCBI taxonomy): Eukaryota > Fungi > Ascomycota > Dothideomycetes > Mycosphaerellales > Teratosphaeriaceae > Oleoguttula > Oleoguttula mirabilis. The sequence continues at coordinate 416,045 of JAVFHQ010000016.1, read as the reverse complement.
CTCGATGCGCGTGTATGCGCTGAGACCCTCGGAGACTCTCGACAACACCATAGAAGCGCGACTGCTGCGCACGCTCAAGCCCCACACCACGCCTGTTGTGACCATTGCAGTCGACTCGACCAGCTCCCTGCTCGCAACCGGAGGCGCGGACGGTGTGGTCAAGGTGTGGGACTTGCGAGGCGGCTACACCACACACACCTTCCACGGCCACAGCGGCGTCATCTCAACCCTGCACTTCTTCCAAGTCGACCCGGCAGAGTCCGAGCAGCCGACGAAGAGCAAGAAGAGGAAGAGCAAACAGCGCAATGCGGAAGCCGAGGAGGTGCCACAGGATGAGGCGACCGCTGGCTATAGGTTGGCATCTGGAGGCGAAGACGGCAAAGTCCGGATATGGGATCTCCATAAACGAAGGGGTGTCGCTACGCTGGATGCGCATGTGTCTGTTGTGCGGAGTCTGAGCTACTCGCCGGAGCTGCGGTTGTTACTGTCAGCCAGTCGAGACAAGACGGCCATCCTATGGGATGCGAAGACATGGCAGCAGCAGTCGACAGTGGCGGTATTGGAGACCATCGAGAGCGCAGGCTTCGTGGAGAGCGGCCGCGTCTTCTACACTGGTGGTGAGACTGCGCGACTGCGGATATGGGATACAGAGACCGGCAGCGAGATCACGCAGGAGCAGCCGCCGGGCGCGGAAATGGAGGCTATTGTGGATGTGCTGCACCACAACAGGCTGCCATTTCTGCTATCCGTAAGAGCAGACCAGACTCTGATTCTGCATTCTCTGGAACCCTTGGCATCTACCAACACACAACAAGGGAAGCAAATTCCACCGCTACCGGTTCTGCGCCGCATCTCAGGGACCCACGACGAAGTAATCGACTTCGCCTACATCGGCGCTGACCGCAATCTCCTCGCTCTCGCGACTAACCTCGAAGACATTCGGCTCATTACCCTTGAAACTTCCAGCAACGGATCATCTGGTGGATCAGCGTACTTCGGCGCAGACGTAGGTTTGCTCAAAGGCCATTCAGACATCATCATCACCCTCTCCGTTGACTGGTCCGGTCACTGGCTGGCCACTGGCGCCAAGGACAACACGGCCAAGCTGTGGCGACTTGACCCTGCGCACAATGACTACACATGCTATGCGACGTTCACCGGCCATGCGGAGAGCATTGGCGCCGTCTCGCTGCCCAGCTCAGCTCCACCTGTAGGGTCGAAAGAGTACAACAGCCCGCTCAGTCATGCTCCGAAATTCCTTGTCACTGGTAGTCAAGACAAAACGGTCAAGCGCTGGGATATTGGCGCCCAGGCTGGCAAGGTCCCGCGAGCGGCGTATACTCGCAAAGCGCATGACAAGGACATCAACGCGATCGCGACTTCACACGCTACTACATCGCCGCTTTTCGCATCAGCATCTCAGGATCGCACGGTCAAGATATGGGACGTCGAGTCCGGCGAGGCCATCGGTGTACTCCGCGGTCACAAACGTGGTGTCTGGTCCGTCGCGTTCTCGCCGCCCGGGATGCCGGCCTTGACGACGGGCGAGAGCGGTGGTGCAAGCAGCGCGAAGGGCATGGTGGTGACCGGATCCGGGGACAAGACTGTGCGGATCTGGAGTCTTACCGACTATAGCTGCCTGCGGACATTCGAGGGCCATGCGAATAGCGTGCTGAAGGTCATCTGGCTCCCCGCACCTGCGCAGCGGAAAGGCAAAGCTGCTCGAGGTGTGCAGGTGGCGAGCGCTGCCGGCGACGGATTGGTCAAGGTGTGGGATGCGCAGGACGGGGAGTGTGCGGCTACGCTGGACAATCACATCGACCGCGTGTGGGCGCTGGCTGTGCGGCCGCCGCCTGTGCTCTCGGCCGAGGCATCGAAGAAGCGTCCGTCGCAGTCACAAGATGCGGAGATGGCAGATGGCGACGAGGAAGAAGTGCCTGTGGGCGGATCGACACTGGAGCTCGTCTCCGGCTCTGCGGACAGCACGCTCACGTTCTGGCACGACACTACCGCTTCCACCGCGCAAGCTGCTACCACGCAGGCGACGCAGCGGGTCGAGCAGGACCAGGAGCTGCAGAACTACATCCGGGCTTCCAACTACCGGGAGGCTATTGTGCTGGCGCTGCAGCTCAACCATCCCAAGCGGCTGCTCGACCTCTTCAGCGCCGTAGTCAACGGCCCACACGATGCAGGTAGCTTTATCGGCAAGATCGCCGTCGACGAAGTCATCGCCAGCCTGAGCGACGGCCAGCTGTGGAACCTGCTGCGTCGCGTGCGCGACTGGAATGCCAATGGCAGGACGCACAGTGTTGCGCAGCACGTGCTGTACGCCATCCTGCGGCTGGTGCCCCGCGAGCGCTTGCTCAACCTCCGGAACCGGCGGCGAAAGGCGGCGGCGGCGGCTGAGGCGGAGGAGGATGATGAAGGGGTTGATGGGGAGTTGGCGGATGCCATGGCCGCGCTGACCACGCGGGAGCAGAGCAAGGAGAGCGTGAAGGACGTGCTGGACGGGCTGAAGGCGTACACGCAGAGGCATTACGAGCGGCTGGAGACGACGGGCGCGGAGCGGTTCGTGCTGGCGTGGGCGCTGCAGCAGATGGGGGATGTGGTGGGGGGCGGGGGGTGATTGCTGCTGCTCTTGGGCGAGTGGGGTTTTGCCGAATGGGTCATGGGGAGCAAGAAGCAGGATATTGGTGATTTGCTGCTTTGATGGGGGGTTATTACGTAGTTTGTAGCAAAATAGATCCACCCGATCTGTTCTATGTAGCCGTTGTAGATTTTACCCTGTCAACTTCTACCCGCGGGGGGGTTTTTTTATTTGTAGCACCCAACTGAATACGACTAATCCGTGGTCCTGCGGGGCCCCTGCATAGACTGCTGCCATGGGTCCAGAATGTGATATATCGCCAAAAAAGTGGCCCGTCAGCGTCCGTGCATATAGTCCTCCTCCTCCTCGAACGTTACTTCACGTCTCTTGCCGTGAACACCACCACCATCACCACAACACACGCTGCTTTCCACAACTTTCGTTTGCTGGCTACTTGCATTGTACAGTTGATGATTGTATTTTGGAAGTTGACAGCAACATCTTGAAGGTTTGCTAGGCTTTTTGCGGCAGAGCCTATTGGATTCGGCGCCACAGCCTGGGTGCGCACAGAGGAAGTCACGTCATGGCTGTGAAGCGACCGTTCAGCTCTTTGGCGGCCGATGGATCTGGCGCTGGTAGTGAAGGCCAGCCATTGTCAACGAAGAAGCAGAAGAAGAAGCAGGCCCCGGGCATCGTTGGACGGACGTCGACGCCAGCCAAAGCGGCGGCGAAAAGCGCACCTGTTGCAACTACGTCGCACTCTCCAACCCAGGGCGCTGGCTCGTCTCCGAGGCGTGACTCTTCCATTCGCGCGTCTCTGTCGGGCCTGACCAAATCACAGAGGAAGAAACGGAACAAATTGCTACGGCAGAACGGACCACTACCCAATGCAACGAGCGAGCTTGCTTCGGACGCCGTTGCGCAGCCAGCCACCGGTACTCCTTCTTCTTCTCCACAGACCCACACGCCCTCCGCGAAGAGGCAGGCTCGTCGACACAAATCAAGGGCTTCGGACCCTGGCCTGCTTCGCCGTGCTACGGCGACCAGGCTACTGGTGCCGCCGGAGAAGCGCTGGATCGATGGCCAACAGCAGCGGGATCGCGAGCCTCGTGGCCCCGAGTTCCTTCGCCGTGTCACATCGACAACGCTGCAGCCGCATCCGACCAAACACTGGAGCGATGGCCGGGTAGAGGGGGATATCACGACGGACATCGCTTCATCGTCCGTGCAAGCTGCGAGTAGGAGGCCCAACGGAGCACCCGGGAAACGATTCAAGTCGTCGCCTGAGCAGCCGCAGACAGAGCGACCGAGTACGCCGCCTTTCGGCTCAGAGACCGCTATAGTCATGCGCGAGCTAGAGAGTCCTGACGTGAACCGGCAGCAGACTGCACGAGCTGAACTTGGTGTTGCCTACAGCGAATCACCTGCTACGGAGCAAGCAGTCACGGTGGATGAGAAGAACGATCAGAGTAGTGTAGAATCAGCCTCTGACGACGATGCTGGCAATGACGCAGAAATGGATCTCAGGGTTGGGTCTCCGGCGGCACGACCGTATGGGTCGGTGGACGCTCCAGCTCAAGCAGACCCTGTTGCGGAAGATGATGGCAGTGATGGAGAGAGCTCAGGCTCCACATTGGGCGGCGATCTCGCCGGCGACGCCGGACCTCAGCACAGTGTCGAGCCTTCGGCGGCTCGAGCACAGGTCGCGGAGAGCGAGAAGAATGACAAGAGTAGCGTCGATTCAAGCTCGGAAGACGACGGTAGCGAAGTTGCGGAGATTGAATGCGATATCAAGCGTTCAACAACACAGGCGCTTGCTGCAATGGCCGTCCCAGGAAGAGACGACATCGCATCTCTGCACGACGCACACTCCTCTACGATGCGACGTCAGGCTGTGGAGGACGCTGTGGACAGCGCACCGAAGAAGGCCGCGCCTGTCTTCCAGCAGTCATCTGTTGGCTCCCATGGTGCCACCGCACAGCTGTACGGCAGCATCCATCACCGCTTGGTGTTGGCTCCTTTACCACAACCCAAGGCGAACAGTGCGCCGAACAACACGTCGAAGACCGAAGATGTGAGCGAGGTCTTCAAGCGCTTCAGTGCAATGGTGAGGCGCGGAAATGGTGGTGGGAGTGATGACGACGATGACGACGATGAAGATGATAGCGGCGACGACGAGAGCGAAAGCAGTTCTGACGGTGACGGTAGCATTCAGCGTCGTCAGCAACAAGCTGGCGTCACAGCCATTGTCGCCGGCAAAGACGTGCAAGCGGAGCAGCCGAAGCAGACATGCGTCGAGACGGCTGCAGAAACCAAGAGCGAGAGCGAGTCTGAGAGCGAGAGTGCGTCGGATAGCGAGGCAGAAGTCAGTGAGCGGCCTGCAACCTCGTGGTCGGCCATCAACCACGTTCATGCCCGCCAAGAGAGTGTCGCGCACACCGAAGACCGCGGCGAGGGTCAGGAAGCAGAGACGTCCGACGAGCTGTCCGACGAGGACGCGGAAGACGATGACGAGGAGGATGATGTCGATGAGCGACCAGCTATCAGCGCACTGGATGGGAGTTGTGACGTTCAGACAGACCGAATGGCGCCCGAAGAAGTGGAGGACCCCAATCTGGGCGAGGATGCGAGTGTATCTGACAGTGATGATGAGCTGGCCAACGAATCGGTGGTTGTACCCACGTCAGAGACTGGTCAAGCCAGAAACGGTTACCAGCCGCAACCAAGACAACGGGAAGACGAGATTGAAAATAGCTCGGAAGACGACGACCTGGAAAGCTCCGTCCGTGATGACGCCGCAGAGAGTACAACCCAAGTCCATGGCAGCGCAATGCAAGCTGCAAACCAGCTTCCCAGTCCGGGTGCGGCCGATGTGGAAGCACGCTCGAGCTTACAGCCGCAAGATGTTCCGCACGAGATCATCGACATATCGTCGGAAAGCGAGCGCGATCTCGACTCCAGCGACGAGGATGCAGATGACACACAAGAATTGGTTGACTCGCCCATGGAGTCTGTGAAGACAATAACGCCACCGCACGCTGCACAGCTGAAGAACGAACTTGCGGCCGCCAGCCAGACCTCTATACCCGCTCCTTCCCAAACGCGCGTGGAGACGAAGAAAAGGGTATCTTTTTTAGATCAGCAGACACGCCAAGTTGGCTTCGGCCAAGCTCCGATGCATGGTCTGCCTGAGACTGCGCGACCAGCTGTGCCGTCCATCTTGGACGATGGGGATGATGACGAGGATGTGTACAAGATGATCGACGAGGTTTCGGAGCACCTGTTCGCTTCAACACGACCGCTGCCTCCTTGTAAGCCAGAGCAATTTGCCACGGACGCAGAGGACACACGCCTAACGGATTCCAGACATTACGATAGAGTAGCTGCCGACGTACATCGCAGGGTTGCGACAGAGGTCTCCATACCGAAAGCTCCGCTCTTGCCGGCAGAAAACGTGGTCAGATGCTACTCAGTCCGTGTTCCGGAGTTCGAACACGATGCCGTTCTTGGAGCACAAAGGTCGCTGGGTGTGTATGTTGAGAGCGTTGACGAAGGGAGGCCGCAGACGCCTGCCAGCGATGATCATGCCGCGCCGCCGCTGGAAAGGACTACATCTTCCAGCTCTTTGAGCGAGCTAAGCCGCACGCCTTCTCCGCCCCCTCAGTTGTTGAGAGAGCTCGAAGCGCGTGGTAAGTGGCGGGAGGATGAGGGGTCTGAATACGCGCCGGCTGCCGAGGTGCGCAAGAAGCGAAGAATGACGGGCATGACAAGCAAGCACTTCTCGCCGGCCAAACGCACCAAGCGGAGATCTTCGCGGCAGGTGCCGGCGACAGAGGCATCCTCTGAGGAGCAGCAGGTTGATGTGCCGGACGAGACCGGGGTGGATGATGCAGCAGCAGCCACAGAGGAAGAAGCTGAAGCCGCGCCTCTCGCAGCGCATACCCCATCTCCCCAAAAGCGACCAACGAAGCCGAAGCGCAAGTCCACAGGAACGAAGAGCGAGCACTTCCTGCCTTTTCATTTACTGGACCGAGTCGATTTGCCCACACCTACCACCAAAGGTCGTGTGATCGCCGGCGTGTCAAGAGCACCAGTGCCCCCCATCACCTCCGAGCGCTTCGGCATCATCCAAGAAAAGCTGTGGGACCAGCCCTTCTGGCTCTTAATCGCCGTCACGTTCCTCAACAAGACCACCGGCCGAGCGGCGGTGCCCACTTTCTGGGCACTGAAGGAGAAGTACCCGACGCCGGAAGTGTTGGCCGAGGCGGACCAAGGGGAGATCCACGATATGATCCATCACTTGGGATTCCAGACGCAGCGGTCTAAGCGATTGATTAAGATGGCGGTAGCTTGGCTGGCGAATCCGCCGGTTTTCGGGAAAAGGTACAAGACGACGAATTATCCGGTGCATGGCGATCATAAGGCGTATAATCGGATGAAGGTTGTTGAGGAGGATGCGGCGGAGTGCAAGGGGGCGTTGGAGATTGGGCATATACCGGGATGCGGGGCGTATGCGTGGGATAGCTGGCGGATGTATTGTCGGGACGTGTTGAGGGGGGTTGCGGATGATCATAACGGGAAGGGGGCGAGGGAGGAGGGTTTCCAGCCGGAGTGGCGAAAGGTGCTGGCGGGCGATAAGGAGTTGAGGGCGACGCTGCGGTGGATGTGGTTGAGGGAGGGCTGGATTTGGGACTGTGAGACGGGGGGGAAGCGGAGGGCCAGTGAGGAGGAGATGGAGAGGGCGGTTCGGGGGCAGATGGACGTTGCGGATGCCGGGGAGGGGAAGTTCGCGGCGCAGGCTGCGGGTGTGGTGGCGGTGGAGGATGCGGTTGTTGGCGTGTTGAAGCACGAGGAACGTGAGGTTGGTGTGGGTGGAGGCGACGACATCCAGGGCCAGAACGCCGGCATCGATGATGGGCCAAGGCCAGACGAATCGAGTGAGGCGAATGTGGCGCCCCAGAAGCCGAAGGGCAAAAGGTCACGGCGTAGCAATAGCGAAATTCGGGAGCAGGACGCTGCTGGATCTGGATCTGCTGCTGATGAGCCAGCGCCGACGGACGCCAGCGAGGAGATTGCGGTAGCTCCTAAGCCGACGCGCAAGGCTGCGAGGCGTAGCAGCCGACGGACGACCATTGCATGACTATTGTAGAGTGTGTATAGGATACGTTGGCACTGCTCTAGCATGGATAGTGCAGATATCAGTCATCGCACGCTCTCCCCTAATGAACTATCTCGCGACCACATTAGATTCCGCCACTGCTTCCTCCGGATCTCGTGCGTGCATTTGCGGCGTGTTGCCCTGCAGGACTACATCGGAAATCACCGAGGTCGCGATTGGGGTGGATGAAGACCGCAACATACCGCTTTATGGTACAGAGCGGCTGCCTCTTCGGCAGGTGCAGTGGAGCATCATGACACGGCGCAGGAAAGCCAGGTGAAGTAGATCAGAGGAGCGGCCGCGGGTAAGGACGCATGGGTCTACGCATTTAGTGACGGTTCGCAGGTCCACACCGTGGAAAGCGACATATCCCTTTGGCTCAGCCATGCGCAAAAGGGGCAACGATCAGTTTGGCATGCCGTGTACCCACGTTCTCGAAACTGACTGGGATTCAATGAACGCAGGGTATAGACAAAAACCACATGAGTACAAAGACACCCGAAAAGGCAAACGAAACCATCACTCCCTTCCCCCAACCCGCTTAGCCCAGTCATCGCCCACACGCGCCGCATCCACAATCTCCACCTCCTTGCCCAACCCCACAAGCGAGGAGTGCTCGTACCACTTACTCCTCGGCCTCCTCCCTCCCTGCGCGCCCGCCGTCTCATCCTCCGTCTCCATCTCCGTCTCCGTGTCCGCCAGCCCGCCCGTCCCGTCATCGCCCACCACAAGCACGCTGTGCCCCACCCAGCCTTTCAATTGAGCGATACTATCGCCCTCGTGCCCGGCGAGGAGGTCGGAGACGTAGGCCATCCACGGCGCGAGGTGGCGGAGGATGTGCACGTACCCGTCTTGGGTGGTGAAACACAATATCTGGCTCGGGTGGCTCACAAGGGTCAGAGCCTGCTGGTATAGCGCATCGAACTGTTGGCCTGGGGAGGGGAAGTCTGTGGGTGCGGGGTTAGGGGAGGCATTGGTGGCCTGGGGGTCTATGCGAGGCGAGATGGACTGCAGTTCGCTGCCGGGGGTTTGGGCTGGCGTGTTGATTTGGGAGTAGGAAGATCCGAGGTTGGAGGCCAGCTCGGTGTCCGGGCGGGGTTGGTAGTTGAGGGGTGGCAGGGCGGTGAGGCCCGGGGCGTAGATGAGGACGAAGAGGTCGGTTTGGCCGGGGTCGTGGACGGCGGGGAGGTGAGAGAGGATGGACTACTTGTGGATTAGTAACGGACAAGCTTGAGAGGAGGTTGTGGTTCGGTTTGACTGGGGCTTACCGCATGCTCGGTGTACACGACATCCTGCTCATCCATCTTGCCATCCATATTCGTGTCCGCGCTCACCACCAGTGCCACCGCCTTCCTCGCCCTCCCCTTGCCCTTGTCCTCTCGTCCACTCCTCGCAGCATCCGCTCGCCTCTCGCTCTCCGCCTCCACCGCCCCGGCAGCAGCACCACCACTACCACCACCACCTCTCTGCGACACCCGACTCCGCTCCACATCATCCGCCTCCTCACTCCACCGCTCATGGTCGCTAAACCCTTCCCGCTCCTCCCTACGCCCCGCATTTCCCTCCCGCCGCACAGCCGTCTCGTGGTAGTGCCCGTTCTCCGGGTCCTCCATGATACTGCCCAGCGCGGAACCCGCCGCTGCAATGCCCGCCGTGACTTGTTTGGATGCGTGGTCGAAGAACTGCTGTGGCGAGGGCGTCCTGCGCATGGCCCCGCGAACTTGGCCGAAGAAGGTGTCTTGCTGCTCGTCGTTGTCGTCGTGCTCCACGTGACGATGCTCGCCGCCGTCTTGCTCCCCACTGCGCGCATCCCCGCCGTAGTAGCTCGACGCCTCCCCACCTACAGGCGGCGGCATCCCTTGCGGTCCAGCACTTTGACTCGGTAGGGGTCGCTCATACGCAGGCATACCTCCATGATGTTGCTGCTGCTGCGGTTGTTGCTGCTGCTGTGGCTGTTGGGGTGGAGGGCGCTGAGGCTTCCGATCTGGGCGGTAGTCATCCTCGTCATGCTCGCTGCGTTCGGACCAGATCCACGCTGCCAGGCCACCGATAGCGAAGGTGCCCGTGACGACGAGGGGGACCCAGTAGCCGAGGAGGGAGTGTTGTCGGCTGGAGCCGGAGGAGGGTGGAGGCGCGTAGAGGGGGCGGCGCGGCCGGTTGCGGGTGCGGTCGTAGGACATGCTGCCTTATTCGTGCGGTTACATCGGCGTCGTGTTGTGTGGTGAGAGTTGCGATGTTGACAGCTGCGGGAGGTGTGGCTGGAGCTGAAGCTGGAGACGGGAGCTTGCGTGGCGGCCCGCAATGCCTCGGTACATATAGACTGTTGGCCGTACACACAAGTGGGTTATTCAAGTAACCTTCCAGAAGCAGGAGTATAAGCAGTACTATAGGCAGCGCATAAAAAGTATTTGTTAGTAAGCTCAAATTTTGCTGCTTATACTTTATCTAACATACTATATTACTACTATAATACTATATTTCGTATACTACAGTATTAAATATTATATACTATAGAATTATTAAGACTAAGACTTAAACCTCTATATACTATAGCTCTTATTTTTACTCTTATTATCTAATAGAGAGTTTCTATATATTAATGTATAGACTCTAGATTATATAAAGCATATACTAACAGCTAAGCTACTAGATTTGTTTATTACATAAGGTATTAACAGTCAATGTAGTGTCGATTATATAGAGCATAACTGACCAGCAGGTACGTAATGGCCAACCGTAGCAAATCGGTAAACTTTGCCGGATGTCAGTCACTTCCCAATCCCAAAGCATCGGCGGGATGGCAAGAAGAGCACCCTTTTGCTCGTAAGGAAGAGAAAGTTCAGATGCCTTTGATCCTTCCCATCTGGTCCGTCTATCCAACAGCCACATCACCTAGGACAAAAGACCTGGGACCCGGATAGGCACTTCCGCAGGGCCAAGACGACCTCGTCTGCTGTACGCCGGACCTCAACTCTATATCTGGTTGTGGGCAGCAATGAAGTCGCGGAGACGCAAGTCCTGCTAGAAGCTCACTCGTCCCGCAATCTGGGTTAATATTAAAACTCAAGCATTACACAAAAAGAGCAGATATCACACACGCAACGACAACGATGCTTTGGACGCAGGTTCTGTCATCAGGGTCGGCGCAGGCTATATTGGAAGAAGCACTGCCGTGGGCAGGGTAGGGACAAATGATCCACCCAAAGATGTAACGGAAACACAGTCGAACAGGCGAGTCGCATCTCCACCCCTAGCTGCCAGACCATCGCAAGGCCGGCACGCATTTCGTTCCGTATTCCGGCCGCTCGAGCTACCATGCAGTTCTCGGTTTGTCTTCATCCCCGATGCATTGAGTGGGCGGGAGCATGTCCTGAGGTATCCAGTTAATCCAGCGGGGCTGATCGCCCGCTGGCCACGTTCGTTCAGGTGTTGATATAACCCGGTTCCACGCGTTGACATTTCCACCCCACGGCCTCTTTATCGTAGTAAATGGCCTTGCAGTGCACTGTGGTGCCCTGTTGCTTCTCGTATCTGGATATCAGCTGCTTCAGATCGTCGCGACTGGATGCTCGCGCAAGAAACAAGGGTGAAGTTCGGGAAGTAGATAACCACCCAACCCTCCGGTATTTCCTCTCACTTGTCTCGTTGCGAAGGTTGGCTCCCGCCTTCAGCAGTGCATCAATGACTTGCAGGGGCACGGATGGGTCCGCCGCCGCCCTCGCAACGCCTAAATGCAGTGAGTCGCCACTACGTTTTCCACTCCCGTATTCAACTGCTCGTCGCATCGTCGCGCGAGTAGCAACGGCACGACGTCGGCAGCATCGTTTTCGATGGCGCAATGCAAAGGAATGAGCTCGTGAGCGACTTTGTCCCACTCATACGGTCCTGCCAACACGTCCACGCCGGCCGCTTCCATCAAGAACTCGACCACTGGCTTGCGAAGGTGTGATCTCTTCGCAGGGATTCCACAGGCTTGATGCAGGAAACTGGTCCGGGATGTCTTTATTGTTGACCCTCCGTAATGAACCCAAGTTATGTTGAGCGGGAGCCCTAACTCGGAGATTGCCCGCATGGTTTCGATGATCTCGTTTGGATCGCAACAGTCTGTGGCCTCAAGCCAGCGATGGTGCAGCAAAGCCGAGCAGTATTCATAGAACAGTCGCATCCGATCCGTGTTTCCGGAGAAAAGAAACTCGATCATCGCCGGATGTCGGCCGCCAATGGCAGAAGACAGAGGCGGGCCCACCGGTGCGATCTCTTGAGCCCATGGATCGAAGCCCGCAGCAACAAGAGCCTGTGCCACCTCCAAGTCTCCAAACAAGGCTGCAAAATATAATGGTGTGATCCCAGGACTTGCCCCACTTTGGCTGGCTTTTGGAGGTGTCTTCAACAGGTCCATTGCATCGCCCAGTTCATTTGTGCATATGAGCTCATCAAGTTTAGTCCGGGGAGTCAGAGACAGCTGCTTGAGCCAGGACTGGCGGACTTTCTTCGTCAGAGGCATACTCCGCTTCACATGTCCAGAACCCATGCTGTCACCTGCGGCTTCTGACGACACGGTAGCTTCGGCAACCATGCCGCCTGGGCTTGGAACTTCTTCACGGTGGAGCCGAGAGTGCACTGATTCAGATGCTGCACGGTTGTGGACTGCTTCACTGGCTGCGGATTCAGTCGTTCCTGTCTCGGACGATATCCGCACACGGTTGGAAGGCCCGGGGCCCGAGCTGTCTGGCTCTGACACCCTCTTGTTCTTGGCTCGCGCACTCATGGTAGGTGACGATGTGGATAACTCCCGCTACCGGCCGAGGTGGTCCGCGAACATTCCAACGCACTCGACCTTGTATTCTCGCCTCCGGACGGCGTTTCCATTGCAGAGTCAGGCTCCGAGTCGACGAGGGCCAAGGTACTCATCAATATGTCGGCGTTCGCGTGTATGCTTCCAACAGCACTTTGCGTTTGTGTGGATGACGATGGCTGGGAGATTCCAAGTGCCTGCACAGTCGCCCGAAAGTCGTCTCGACGGTCTTCCGGTATCATGTTTATGAATATCCTCGCACGTGTCTGGTTGTGAAGCAGCTGCTCGATGCGTGCCATCAACGCTAACGACTCCAGACGTGAGGCATGCAACTTCCCAAACAGCCGCGTTCTGGCCTTCAGGGTACGCTCGCACGATACTTTGGCCTGGTCCAGCTTTCCCACTCGGACATAGAGGTGCGACAGCATGTGGCCAGCATCGCAGATGTAACCCGTCTGCTCGTCTGGAAGCGAGATTGCCGGCTGCTGCATCAGGCCGGTAAGAGCATGCTCAACATCGTTCGGCTCTTCAGTATGATAGGCGCAGACAGCCAGCCTGTATTGGAGTTCAAAGGTATCACACGCTGGTCGAAACTGCACGGGTAGTTGGTGCAAGTTCTGCAAGGCCTCTTCGTAAAGCAGCTCAGCTTCCAGCCACTCTTCCTGTTTGAAAGCTCTCGCGCCATCTTGCAGCGCCGACTCAATTATCTCAGTTGTAAAATCGACATCAGAGTCGGTGTCGGCGTCCCCAATGTCCTGATGGCTAGGTGGGTCGAGATTAGCTGAGGTAGCATCTGTAGGCCCAGTACGCCTCTCGTCGCCAGAGAAGACAGAAAGGGTTCGCGACGCCATGTCGTCGGAGGGTTCCGAGGAGTGCGCATCGCGGCGGAGAGACTCGAAGCTGCTCAACCAGGCAGCAACACGCGTATTGCTGGTTGCAGCGTCTGCACCGCCAACCACCGAGCCTCCTGCAACGCTTGCCTCATATAGCGTGGCACCACTCAACACAACACCTTTCGCGTAATCGAGCAATGTGGCGCCAGAGTCCAGTGATTGTGTCTGCGGCGCCGTTTGTAGCTGAATCTGCAATCTTTGGATGCAGTCCTGGAGCTGGCCGACCTTTTGAGACAGCTCTTGGTTTGCGAGTCCTGGCGCGAGGTGGGCAATCTTACTGTCGAAAGGGTGAGCCTTGCCCAGCAAAGACTCGACTACGACCCAGAGTGTTAATAATGCAACCACTTACATGTTCAACACGAGCAATATGGTCTGCAAGCTTTCCGTATGCGTCTGTATACGATTTCGGATCCGTGCTATCTCCTCTTTGCGATTGTTCAATTTGATCTGCCGTCTGCCTTGGGTGATGATGTTACTAGCCCCTGCATCTTCGACGTCGTGCACGATCAGGCCGAGCTCTTCGAGCGTGGTATTGCATTCCTTCGTCTGCTCTCCTATCCGCCGCCATCACCGCCCATCTTTATCATACAAGCTCGAGTTCTGCGCAGTCTCGCCAACGACCTCTTTCAACTCGTCATGGATGGTGTCACACGTCCGAGCAAGCGCTTTTACTTCCCGGGCGATATCATCGACCGTCTTGTTGACGCGCTGCGTGTCTCGGTAGAGTTTGTACAAGGCTGCGCTGATCGTCCAGGCGGCTTTCCCTAGATCCAGAACAGCCGAAGCAGCCCCGAGTGCCTCCATCGCTGCCTGGCTGTTGACTGACTCTGCTCGGGGACGCTGGTACGCGGATAGGATCTGTGCAATGGGGTGGAAGGACAATTCTACAGGCGCGAACACATGAGCGAACACAGGCGGCTATGGTGACCATACAAGGCTGAGGTCTGCAGAGCTGACGCCACACCAAGCCATTGCCAAAGTAGATTCAGCCCCCGCCTAGATAAATGGCTTCGGGATAGCACACCCTTAGCAGCACACGGAGAACAGTTAGTAGGAACAGTAGAGCCTCTACTAAGCTTTGTAATATATCTTCTATTAGCGCTTTATTTCAGATCTACTACCTAGACTTCTAATCTTAGACTTAAAAGATTTTACTATATTGTAATATTATGTTTCTTACTATACTAGTCTATACTAGAGGAGTTTAGTATATATAACTAATAGTATTTATAGTTAGAGTACTCCTTCTACAATATATAATATATCAATACAGTAGCTATAGAGCTATCTCGTTAGTATAATGAAATGTCTAGTAAGAGTTGCAGCTCCTAGGTAGAGTCCAGTTTTTCCTTGACTTTATGCATTGTCGTTTACTATTTATACGCGGGTATAGCCGCTAAGCTGACCGCACACCCGGTAAAGTTGCTCGAGGATGTGACTGTTCGACGTCGGACGATCACAATCGCAAAAGAGACCGCGAAATAACTAAGCGGCCTAAGGATTAGATAGACTTCTTTCCAATACTTCTATTTGATCCTTCTCTTCTACCAGCAAGGTCACCCAGGCTGAGCGTTCTTAAAACAGAGCTGGCACTACAACAGATACAGTACGACTTCTCTTGCTCTCAACGCCTGCAAACAAAACTGAACTTGGGCCCGGATAGCATTGTGCTCGATCGGGCTCTGCTGGATATACCACGCTCTGGCGCACCGACGGACCCATAGCCAATAGTAGCCAACCACTACAATTGACTCGCCACCTCCAACATGCCGCACGCAACCGTCCCATCTCCCGGCCTGCAAGCCCTGATCCTCTGCGGGCCGGGCGTCTCCCTCAACACCTTCACATCCAACCCCAAGGACCTCCCAAAGGCGCTCATACCCATCGCCAACCGGCCCATGGTATGGTACCCCCTGGACTGGTGCCACCGCATGGGCATCAACGACATCACGCTCGTCACCCCTCCCGAGTCCTCTGAGGCTGTCGCGGCAGCGCTGAAGACCCACCCGGCATTAACCGGCCTTCGATTCAAACCAGATGTCCTGGCACCTGAGGAGCTTCTGCAGACGACTGGTACGGGCGAGCTGCTGCGGTTACCGGAAGTGCAGAAAGCTATTACGTCCGACTTTATTTTACTACCGTGCGATCTGATCTCCGAGCTGGATGGGAGTAGCATCCTTCAGCAATGGATGACGCTGAACCCACCCTCGACTTCCGGCAAAAAGCTCCGCTGGAAGGGCGGGCTGAGCGTCTTCTACCCTACCCAAGGTCTGGAAGGCGTCAGCACGAAGAAGGACGAGACGGACTTCCTCGCCACCGTGCCCTTGCCTAAGTCCGCCGTGCCGCCTCCACACGGCTCGTTGAGACCGCATATCGAGGAGATTGTCACGTTCATGCCGACCGATACGCTCAATGACAAGCTGGAAGAGGACAAAGGCCATTTGCGTGTCCGGCAAAGTCTACTGAATAGGCATGGCAGGGTGAAGATGCGGATGAAGCATCGAGACGCTCATGTGTACATCTTCCCGCAGTGGGTCAAGGAGTTCGTGGCGAAGAATGAGCGGTTCGATTCCGTTAGCGAGGATGTGCTGGGGTGGTGGGCAAAAGCCGGGTGGCAAGAAGGTCTGGCGGAGAAGCTTGGCCTGGACGAGGTGCTGGGTGAGAAGAAGGCGGAGGATGATGAGATGAACGGCGACCTGGCAGATGACGAGGAGATCGACCCGTCATCGCTGTCGAGCACGAAGGCTGCGAAGCCGGTTCAGCAAGCGGCAACGACAGCGAGCTTCGCCAGCCGAGTCGGCGGCACCTCCGCACCCACACCAAAAGACCGAATCGCCACGCCACCTCTACTAGCCTACGTCCAACCCGCGCCTTCCCCATCATCACCACTCCAGCCGCTCATCCGCCGCGTGGACACCACCGCCCAACTCGCAAGCATCTCCCTCTACCTCGCTCGCCAACCCGCCGACCACCCTTTGGCCCACGAACACAATGTCCACCCCACGGCTTCCATTGGCCTCCAATCCCGCATCAGCCAAGAAGACAGTCTCGTCGGCCATAACGTCACGATGGGCATCCGCTGTAACGTCAAGGAGAGCGTCATCGGCGCTAATTGCGAGATCGGGAGTAACGTCCGACTGACAAAGTGCGTGTTGATGGAGGGCGTGCAGGTGGGCGATGGTGTGGTGATGACAGGGTGTATTATTGGGAGGCGGGCGAGGATCCAGGGGGTGAAAGCTGCTCCTGTCGAGCCAGCTGCTGCTGCTCAGGGTGCGGGCGGCGAAGGGGGAGAAAGCGCAGCAGCAGCTGGTGACAAGAAGGGTAAGAAGAAGAAGGGTGGTGCAGCGGATGATGGTGAGGAGGAGAGGACTAGGCTTACGGACTGCGAGGTCGCGCCGAATTACGTCGTCGAGGCGGGGACGGAGGCGAAGGGGGAGAAGTTGATGGCGTTTGATACGGAGGGCGTTGTCGATGAAGATATGCATGATGGGGAAGAGGATGAGCAGGGGGTCGAGGAAGAGGACTGATTGGACGATGTGATGATGTTGATGTTTGAGCGTGGTGCTGTGCGATCTGCAACTCCTGTAAACAACGTTGCGGGCACCGATGTGGGTAGGGTGCTTTGCCTGCCGACCAAACGACATGCCAGGGCCGGGTACGACTGCAGACCGCCATGCTTAGCCGATCGGCCACCAAGCCAGCTGTATGGCGTGCTTCCAGCGCAAGTCCTGGTGGCCTTCCCACCACCGTTAGCGAGGTGTGTGTAGAACGCGCAGGGCGGACGTGAAGCGTGAGCTGTTCTCGGACAGGCGGTCATGTTATGGATGCGGGCGAGTGAAGATCGCCGGCGATCATGAGAACAAATGGCTCAGGGCGATTGACATGAAAGCGAAAAATAGGCTCGTGCTTGTCAAGACGTCGTTTTGATAAACATCGTATAGACATTAGCAATGATGGTCATCTGAGAACGATTCGGTGATGTTCCTTGCTGCGTCCGCTGGTCGCCACCGTGTCAATGCGGCGAAAAGCCCGGCCAACCCAAGTCATAAAGCAGCCAAGTTTCCGCTGCTTCCCAGTCCTTGCTGCTGCTAGTCTCCGTGTCTCCGCCCACCAGCTCCAAGTTTAAGTCCGCAGCGGCACATCCGTCCATCTACTGCAAGCTCATGCCCTGCACCGACGGAACCTCCTCGCCCTCGCCGCCCACCTCTGGCACGGTCGCCTGCCCATCGCCGCCCACAACCACCTCTGGCACAGCCGCCTGTCCGTCACCACTAGGACCACCGCCACTACCACCACCACGTTGGCCGCTGTAGCGAGGAGTCTCGCGCGTGCCACCAACCCACTCGACCATCTTCTGCCGCCGGCCGAGGAACGAGAAGTACCACGACGGCTGCTGGTGGCGGATGCGGCAGCCCTGGTCCCAGTGCACGCCGAGCTTGCTGTGCGCCCAGTAGTCCTCGTCGGCGTCGCCGAGCTTGGGGTGCGAGGCGTTCATGCAGTCTGTAGTGGAGTGAATCTCGTCAGCAAAGAAGCCAAAAAGGAAAGGAAGTAGTCGGCAAGCAAGGGACGTCGGGCTAACAGCCTGGTAAGTGGCAGTAACTAACCAAGGCACAACCCATCAAAATACCTCTTGCACTCCATCTTTGCATTGCCCACCACGTGCGCAAAGTCGAAGCTGCAAAACTGCGCCCCGCACGTCTGCGGCACGAACGCCTGCGGGCCCGGGAAACCCTCGAGCATCTTCAGCACGCGCTCGACGCTGTTGGATAGAAACGCGGCCTCCAACGGCCAAGCACCCGTGTTAGCGAGCCCTTGCTCAAAGGCGTAGAGGACGTTGGCTTTGCAGCGGCAGCGCGCGCGCTTGAGCAGGGCGTCGATGGGGTTGTAGAGGTTGCGGTGCAGGATCGTCTTGAGGCGGCCTTTGGCGGCGTTGAGTTGTTCTAGGCGCGCGAAGAGTTGAGTTAGTACATGCGGTGTCGCGGGGGTGAAGTTTGCGGGAAGGATAGGGTTTAAGTGGGGCTCACGCAGAACGTTCTGGTCCAGCCTCAGGTGTTCGTACGCGAAGCCGGGTGGGCGGCGCTCGACAATGTGGCCGGTGGCGCGGTAGACGAGGTACTTGGTCGCGGCACGGAAGCCCTGGGCGTGGTCGAAGGTGTAGCACGGAAACAGCAACTGCGCGTGATCCTTGTAGTCGAAGCTGCGCTCACGGGTAGTCTGCTGGGCATCATACCACTTCGCGAACCACCCCCTCGCCGCCTCGGATCGCGGGTCGAAGCCGTACTTGTGCGCCGTGGCAAGCATATTCCAAATGTCATCGATGCTGGCCTGGTAGGTCGTGTCGTCGACCGTGGCGTGGAGGACCTTGAACCACACGATGAAGCCCACCACGCTGCCGTCCTCGTGGAGGTCGATGGTATCCTGGCCGGCCTCCTTGAAGTTGCCGTCGGAGAGCAGCTTGCGGAAGTAGGGCCCGCTGTTGCTGAGTGTGTCACGCTTCACTTTGAACTCGTGCACCTTGTATGGCTTGCTCTCGGTAACGGTGGCGTCGCCTCCGGTGCGAGTGACGTTCTCATGCTCGATGAGGCGGATGACTACCCATACCGAAGGGTCTAAGTCAGCTTGTGTCTCAGAGATGGGTTATACCCTTTGCACTCACCGAGGTCGTGCTCGGTTGCGATGGTGTAGTACTCCTTCTCGAGCTGCCAGTACGTGTTAGCGGTCATCGTGACGGTCGGTCGTCAGTACAGCAGCGGTGTTGCGATCCAGGTTCGTTGGTCTGTGTGGAGGCCGGCCTTGCTCGGTCGGCGGCTGGGGTGGAAGGTGGAAGGAGGTGGTAAGAAGCAGAGTGTGGAAGTGAAGTAGCGAAGGTGCCAGTCACGGTAGCCCAAAGTGGCTTGAGCCGTGAGGTCAGCAGGCAACGGTAGCGATGATATCATCAACAGTACGAACCGACGTCAATAGGAAGGTATGCGATGAGAGCTCACTTGGGCGCTATTATCCCTTCGCCACCCGACACGTGACCGTTTGCCCCCACTGGCTTGGAAGCAAACAGAGAGCAAACGCAAACAACCGAACGAGTAATGGTGGAAGAGGACAACAAATCGGACAGTGGATGCGGATGGAGTCAGTACTGTACAATGGTGCATCTCATCCCAGCCGTTGCGGATGCCCATTTCCACACCGCTTGGCTACGCTATGCAAGCAACGCCAGACGCCGTGCGCTTCCCGCCCCCAGGTTGTAGTATCCCCCACCAGCCTACGCCGCATAGACCTGCTTGTCATCCACATAAGGCTCTTCCCGAATTCCATCCTTGTCAATGACCTTGACCATCACGCCCTTGAAGTCGATCGGCAACCGACGCTTCAGCTCGTCCGTGCACATGCGCAGCAGCTTCATGCCCTGCTCGTAATCGATGTCCGGATGGTGGTGCTTGTCGAGGATGGACAGGCAGTAGTACTGCGCGTAGCCGTGCGCGGCGTAAGGGAGGGGGGCGCACGAGGCGAGGTAGTCGATCCAGTAGAGCTCGGGCTTCTGCTTGATGGCGTCGTAGCCACCAAGCAGCAGGTTGACGGTGTAGGGCGAGCGCGAGCGCAGGGACTTGGCTAGCTCGGCGCGGACGAAGGAGGAGACTTCGTAGGGGGAGAGGTCGGAGGCGTTGCGCATGCTGTAGAGCTGGATGTTGGCTTGGATGTATTCGGCGAATTGCACTTATTACATCGTCAGCAGGTGAGCAATCAGAGGCACAGCAGCACCGACACACCTGTGTCACCCGGCTCGCCGACGAAAGCCATCAGCGTCTGCTTGTTCAGGATGCGGGTCTTGTCATCGTTGGGCTTGAGGATGGATGCGCCTCTCATAGCCGCTTTCGACGCCGCGATGATGGTGAAGTCCTTGCCGGTGATGCCAAGTAAGACCTCCCTGTGGCCATCATATCAGTATGCAGTCTATATCGTGATACTCTCGTGCACTAACATCTTGACTGTTGTGTGGGTGGGAGATGGTTGTTTGTCGGAGACACACGCTGCAGTACACTACCACTGACAGCTCGAAGACGTGCAGGCAGCTCTCTCGTGACGCGGAGGTGTCGGCCATCTCGGAGGCAACTCTGCCGAGGCCAGCGATCTCGAGATTCCATATCGCGAATGCGCAGACACAAGACGACGACATACCATCTCCCTACACTCCCTCACGACAGCTACAACCATGGTACGGCATCTACAAGAGAAAGGTGTTACGACCATACCACTGACACATCCTCCAGGTCTTCATCTTCGGCGTCAACTTCCCAGAGTCGCAGCTCGTCTCCCGCTCCCTCCAATCCTTCTACGGCATCGGCCCCTCCGTCTGCACCAAACTGATGGCGCGCTTCCACATCCACCAGACCGCCAAGATCGGCGCCCTCGGGGACCGCCAGATCAACGACATGGCGGCCGAGCTGAGCACAATGACGCTGGAGAATGACCTGCGGCGGCAGCTGGTGGAGAATATCAAGCGGTTACGAGACATGGGCACGTATCGCGGGCGGCGGCATGCTATGAGTTTGCCGGTGCGGGGCCAGAATACGCGGTCGCAGGTGAGTGATGCCTGCTGGGCCGTGGTGGATTGCAGATGGTTATGGATGGATACTGACGAGACAACCTAGGTCATGACGGCGAGGAAGCTGAACAGAGTGGACCGGCGAGGTTGAGAACGCATACTCGCTTCTTTTGTGCGACTTCCAGCGAGCATTTGGGGTGGCGTACTAGGCATTCACGATATCCCTGTACCATACGAGCGAGCAAGCCACACCAGGCGGCCGGCACGATGAGTCGAAAGCCAACAATTGTGCACGTGCAACATCCTTTGGCGAGCGAACGACCAGCGTCCTTGGTTTCCCGACGGTCTATGTAATGGCACACCAGCCTCTATCCCTATCCCTATCCCTATTCCTATCCCAGACTGAACAAACGAATGCCACGCTATGCTATGCTACAAAGCCCCGCCTGTCGTGAGACATAACCCCATACACACACATCTCATCAGCCAATAAGCCGACCGGCCAACCTCAGCACTTGAGATACCCTGCGCAAGGAACACCTGCGCTATGGAAAGCAAATCTCATCCTCATGCAGAACCTCCGAAGTAAAGCAAAGACCACCCGCTATGCGTAAATCATGGAACTGTTGCCTATCCCTTGCATTTGCCTGCTGTGCCGTATCCCCACCGACCCACCCTCTATCCCAAAAAAAGAAAGATCCCGTCGTCTATGCCCAGATGAAGGAGAGGTGTCATGCAATCTGATTCGTCGTGTTTTTGGGTGTCTGAGGAGTCACTAGGCGCCAGGCGGATGGCGTCCCACGTGCCGGTTATGCCAACCACGATGGTGGGTGGGCGTGTCTCAGAAGCCTGCCGAAGAGTCAGAATGATGTGTTCAGGCAACTCACGCCGCTACTATAAGAGCGAGGAGCTCTTCCCATCACTCACCAGGATCTCTGGGCTGCATCTCCCTAGGCGTCCTGCCCTTTTTGCCACCAGGATCTCTCGGCTGCGGCTTAGTGGGCTGGCCGTTGCTGCCGAAGCAACGGTTGCTCCCATCATCTCTCGGCTGCGGGCCTAGAGAGAGTTGCTGGCCATTACCAGGATCTCTCGGCTGCGGATCGAAGTAAGAGTATTGCTGGCCATTGCCAGGATCTCTCGGTTGTGGATCGAGGTAGAGTCGTCGACCATTGCCGGGATCTCTGGGTTGCGGGTCGTTGCAGCAGGCAGTTTGCCTCCTAGACTGCCCGTCATCGCGAGGTTGTACCGGCTTGGGTGGGCGGGGACGGCTTGGTGATGTTTGGACGTCCGGGTTGATGATGCCGCGGTATTGGACCGTGGTCCAGGGCTTGGTGCGACACATGATGGGTGGCTGTATCTCTGCTGCTTGTAGGTACCTTTGCGGCGAGGGTGTGCCTGCTATCGGTAGCCGGGACTGATCTCGGGTGGACTTCAAGCGGCAGCTGAAGGTTGGTGGCTATCTGTACAAGTTGTGTTGATCGTGAGTGGCGCTCTGTACAATTGCGTCTATCGGTCTCTGAGTCTTGTGTCTTTGTATGCTGGATGGAAGAAGGAATGGATGGCTTCTAGAAGGAATACTGAAAGATATAAGATTGGAAATCTGACTGAGGCCACCGTCATTGTCGAGGGAGTCACCGTGTTTGCCTAGCCAATAAGGGCTGTGTCGGCGGCCTCAGTAAGGCGCAGACTTGCTGAGGGCGACATAAGACCGCGACTGCCCTCTCGCCGGTCAGTGGAATCCAAGGCCGCACCGGGTCAGGAGGTTACTCCAACAGCCTGCGACCGCCTCGAAACTACCTTAATTACCAAAGCCCAAGCGCAGCAGAGGAAACGAGGTGGCGAAAGCACTCAGCTATAACGCACTAGGAGATTGGGAGCTAGGCTGCCAGGCAGCGTGACCGGCGTAGATGAGAGAGACCAGGGTGGAAGGGACTCAACCAATGGGCCTAGACGATGACTGGGCTCTAGCAGTCGTTCAGCCATGCAACAGCAAAAGAGCTGAGGATCCTGGGAAGCCAGTTTGCAGCGAATGGGCCGCGGCAATCGTACGCTGGTGCCTGGATGCCTGGTGAGGCCGGTGTGCGTCGGCGGGGACCGAGCAAGGCAGCAAGCTAGAGACACCGTCGTGGCTCTGTCTCGATGACTCTGGGCAGCAGCACAAATGCGCTTGTTCTGCGCGAAGGCAGAGAGGGCATGGTAGACTGCAATCATGCAATGTTGTGAGTCGAGGGGCTGTACCTTCACCGGACGGAGGCTCGGGAGGGTATTGTGTGCAGTCTGCGCGCTGTCCCGCTTCCCCGCGGCCTCGGCTGTCACTGCCCGGTTAAACCTGCCCGCCGTCATGTTCGCAGCCTCCACCTGCAGGAACGCGACACTCAGCCAATCTTTGCTGGCGCCGACATCTCTCTGCATGCATATGATGTGATGCAACGGCGATTGACCTGCAGCTGCAGAATGCCGGCAGCACATCCTCATTGACGCCTGTCGAGCTGCAAAGAGGATGAACACCCTCGCACTGCGTGACTTCGTGAGGACGACGAGAGGATTGTGGCGCTCAGGCGCTCAAGGAAGGTTGGGGGCGGAAAGAAGAAGAACACGCTGCGCCCTGCTGAGACTCAACTGCGAGACCTGAGCGTCACAGGCACGAGAAAGTCTCTCACAGAATTACAGGGCTTTCAAAAAGCCGCATGGTCTGTGTAGAGAAGCGCGTGTTCGAAGACGGCTGTTTGAGCCTCACGTTGGGATGGTGCCGCAAGCCGCGAGGAACGTTTCGCCTTGTCGAAGCCACGCTGGAGCCGTGGAGCGGTCACACGGGGCCTCTAGCCAAGCAATGCCAATTGCGGACCGTCTGACAGCGTTCGCCACAACAGGGCTGAGATCGAGAGCAAAGGCGATCACAACGGCGCATGGCCCACCTATCAGCTAAGGCATCGCGGCTGGGTAAGTGTGTCAAAGTTTACGCCTGGTGCGCGATTTGTCTTTCAGAAACCGAAATGGTATGCAACAGCAGGTCTCGTTCAACGCTTCACGGTTCACCACGAAGTCAGCCGCAGCTCAACAGACTGGCCAAATCACAAAACACAATGCGAACCACCGACCGTGGCCTACGCGTCCTCCTCGCTGCCTGGCGTATCAGCACCCTCGTCATCCTCGTCTTCGTCTTCGTCTTCGGCTTCGTCTTCGTCTTCATCCTCGTCATCATCTGCCTCCTCATCGCCCTCCGGAGCCTTCAGGCCATAATCATCCTGGAAGTACTCTAGCGGCCTCACCTCCGGAGCAAAGCCCGCCTTTTGGAAATTCGCCACCAAGCTCTCCTCCATGATCTGGGCGCAGGTGACCACCAAGTTGGCAGACTCAGGCTTGAAAGCTGGGACCATGTACTTCGTCATAGCCTCCTTGATCTGCTCCGGCGTGACCTGTCGCACCTTGGCCAGCATCTGATGGTTCCAGTCCCTGTCGATGCCGCGGATGACCTGGTTGAGGAAGCTAGCCTCCGCCGCCGTGGCCATCGTGGGCTGCTCGTTGGCCATGCCGAGCACAATCTCGCTGATGGCGCCCTCCAAGGCGAACTTGTCAAAGGGCAGCTTGCCGCTCGCATAGCCTTCAACCTGCTCTTTCGCGGTCGCAAACGCTTTGTACGCATCAGGCGACCGGTAGATGCGGAACGTGACCAGGCCGGTATCGGTGCTCCTCGTCCAACCCGTGCCGTATGCAAATCCGTTGCCGCGAACAGCGACCCAGAGAGGACCTTCCACTGCGTCCATGTATGACGCAGCGACCATCATCGCAGGGAGGTCGGGATGAGCGTACGAGTCCGGGCCCTTTGCGGAGAGGAGTGCGTACGACGAGTCTATCGTACCAAGAGGCACAACGATCGCGGTTTTGCCGGGGTTCTTCCCTATCTCGCTCAAGTACGCTTTCCGAGCCGGCAAGGGCAGCAAAGGCTTGCTCATGTCCAGCTTCGCCGTAAGCGACTTCCAGGCGGACACTGGCTTTGGCAACTTCTCGAGGTCCGCTGCCACGTATATTCTGATGTTCTCCGGTTGGTGCAGCGATGTGCACAGGTCGGCGAACTTAGCGATGACCGACTCCGCGTCGTCCTTGAGCATCTTCCGGATGCGCTTCAGGTATAGCGCTTTAGACAGCGTCGAGCGTGCCCTCGCGCTCGAAGACTGCTGATACTGTATCATAGCGAGCACGGAATACACCATACTGTCGCCGTCCCGCTTCTCTTCAGGAATATCGGCCAGCACCTTCGTCAGTGATGCGTGCAACCTCACCGGATCATGCACTGCGTCAAAGAACATTGTCCGCAGCCAGCTGATCATAGTCTCATACCGATCAGGCTCTGTCTCAAACGAGATTGACAGCATCTCGTTATTGCCGTACGTGGAGTTGATGCCATAGTGGACGGTCTCTTTCTCCAGCTCGAGCACCACGTCTTCGAACGATACGCGCTTGGCGCCGCGCATGACTGGTGTAGTGAAGAAGTTCATCATGTATAAGGTGAGCAGTGGCTTCATCTCCGTCGGCACAGAGCTGGTGGAGAGATCCAGCTTGACGCGCACAAAGTTCGACGGTATGTGCTCGAAATGGATGAAGAGAGGCGAGCCATTGTCATCCCGGTCGACGATCTTCTGTGCAGTGTTGCTGAGCTCACCCATCTTCTTCGCAGCACCTGACCGAGCAGTCTCTGTCGAAATGAAATGTATGGAGTCTGTGCTCGGAATCGGGAACTTCTCCAATAGCGAGTCGGGAATGGGCTTGTTGTTCTCGTCCTGAGCTTGCTTCAGCTTCTCAGCGAGCTTCTTCAGGCCATCTTCACCGAGCTTATCTTGCTGCGCTTTGACTCTTGCCTTCTCATCCTGAGTCGCCTTGTCTGACAGCTCCTTCGAGGGCACGCCAAGGATGGAGACATGATGCGCATCTGCAAGCCATTTGGACATGAAGTCCCGCCATTGCTTGTCTGTCCACTTCTCAAGCTCGTCAAAGTCCTGGAGATCCCCGAGAGTCTTGAGGTCTTCACCCCCTCTGCTGCCGAACAAGTGGTCTTCGATGACGATTTCGGAGAAGAAAGCGCCTGCGTTCTCCGATCTGGAGATGAGCATGCGCCGCAGACGCTTGATGCAGTCGCGCATATACGGCATGTCAAACTCCTTGTTCGCAGTCTCCTTCAGCAGCGCCATGAAGCGTTTCTCCACGTCCGCAAGCTTCTCGGTCTCCACCGCGCTCAGTCCGAACGAGATCAGTGCATCGGTGCGGAACTCGATTTGTGACGCCACCATACTGCAAAGCTGCTCTCTCTCCACAAGTGTGTTCTCCAGCACAGATATCGACGAGCCGGAAAGATAATGGATCAGTATACCGAGCGCGCTGTTGGCAACATGCTCGTTATACCGCGGACCAAAGAAGCCGATTGCTACCTCGCCCATGGATTCGTCCTCTTCCGCAAACTTGACCGTTTTGATAATGGTCTCCTGCAGTGGTGGTGTTGGCTTTGACTCTGCCCATGGGCGCTTAAACGTAGCATCAATTGAAGGCACGTCTTCCAAGATGCTGTCCTCGAAGTTGTCCACGATCTGCAACAGCTCGTTGTGATCAACCTCGCCCGTGATGACTAAGCGCATGTTCTTGGGTTGGTACATCTCCTTGTGGAATTGCCGAATGCGATCAGCTGTGAGTACACGGAGCTGCTCCATCATCCCGCCCGTTTCGTAGCGAAAGCCATTACCTTCGGGATACATTGCCCGCCTCATGGCAAGGTCCATGACCTCTTCCGCCGCATTTTGCACTCCCTGCATCTCCGAATAGACCACGCCTGCATCGTGACCGGTGCCATCTATATGATGGACCTCGGTATAACAGCCTGCGTCGCTCAACGTCGGAACAATGAGATGGTCCAGATAGACAGGTAGCATCTGGGCAAAGGCATCCCAACCTGCCGTGTCCAAAGTGTAAGCCGTCTGGTCAGTGGCCGTCCAAGCATTCGTCATCGAGTACTGCCTGGTAGCCAGTTTGTCAAGCAAACCCTTGTAGTGGTAAGCCTTGGAGCCCATAAAGCATAGATGCTCCAGCGTATGCGGCGCTCCGGAATCATCGTGGATCTCGGTGGCAAGAGCGAAGTACCCGTTCACCTTCGGGCCCTTCTGGTCAACCACTGCAATCCGCATGCCAGTCCGTGTCGATTCATACTGGGTGATCGTGATTGGTGCATAGTCCAATGGCACCTTCTGGATCTCTTTGAAGTGCGGCGTGCGCTCTTTGCTAGCCGGCATGGCGATTTTCAGAAGCGTCCCCGAACGCTGAGCTCGTAACTGGGCGAGCGGCAGAGCTTTGTAGAACAATGAGACCGGTCAATGAAGGCTCTAGCCTAGCCGTTGAACTGCAGAGTGCGCAGAAGGGTGGCGCTGGCCCAGATAACTGGTTCCCTGCGCTGCCTCAGCTCCTCACAGGCGTGATGAAAGAGAGAGGATGTCGTATCGCTAGTAGTGTTTGCTCCTGTTCAAGCAAACAGCATGTGATGGAGAGAGGCGATCGAGACCTACTGTTGCACGTGCGGACTCTTTGCAACCGAGCAAAGCGGCATACCAGCGCCGATCTTTCCGGTATGCGTGCCTAAGGCATGGAGATATCCCGAACATCTCCATACACATGCGATTCCATACCACACTATAGTATGTGCGGGCGTGGTGAAGCATAAAAGCTTCTTGAGAAGTCTACGTACTGCATGCTCTACTTGTACCAGGACTGCCCGGCCCTTCTCTCACCGGTGTGAGGGTGTGAGGCTTTGCCATTGGTCGCTCGATGACGATACTCATACCTGTATTCCCAGCGCCACAACCTGAAGCTTTGAAGCTCGGCGGTCGGCTCGCCCAGCCGATAATCACGCGAGAGTGAGAGACACGTAAGCCTAGGTATGAATGGAGATTACTGTGCCTCCAACGTCTGGACTCTTGTCTTGCTAGCCACTATCGCTGCATACCCGCACATGTATCTCCGTAGTCGCATTGTTGATGCATACAACAAGTCATCCGACGGAGCTGCGTGCCAGGAGGGTTATGCGATGGTAACCTAGACGGCTGTCGACAACCTGCCGCTTCCCGAACCCGTTGCTGCGTCTCGAGCAAACAGGCTGCGCAAGATGAGCCTCCAACATATCCTGGCGGCCGAGCCGGAACCACCTCCACCTCCACCAGCACCCAATGCGCCCTCCGAATCCGCCGCTGCTGCGATGCCACCACCTTCTAGTCTCCCTCTGCAGGAACATCCCAACGATCAGCCGATGGACGCGCCCAAAGCCGACGATGCGAAAGATGACGAGCAAATGCATACCTCGACGACAACGTCGACTAGGCGCAATGCGAGCGGTAATGTGTCGTCGGTATACTCTGGCAACAAGGTCAAGCACCTGAAGAAGGAGGATGGCATCCCGCTCTGGCGCAAGGACATACAGTACGACTTCCTACGACTAGTCTTCTACGATGAGACGAAGTGCTTCACCAAGTACAGCGACGGCACCAAGGACAACACATTCGCGGACATCTACATTGACGCCATGGCGAAGAGCAGCAAGTGTAGCAAGATCTTGAAGGAGAAGCTCCTGCAGGATCAGGAAGGCGCGATTTCCATGGCTATGGTCTGCCTGTTGGTCAACGTTGGGAGGATGAACACTACGCTCAACTGTAAGTCAATGCACACGGCAGTCATGGGACAAGCTGACAGGGTGATGCAGTCTTTCCCGAGATGCGCGCACAGCTGCGTACATACCACTCTATCCCGGCCCTGCAAGCGCACCAAGACCCGAATGCATACAAGCAGCTGCAAGACGCTCCGCGCCTGAAGTCAATACTCAAGGGCGCGACAGAGGATGACCCGCAACCGAGTACGATGGAGGAGATCAAGGCCAACAAAGTACCGCGCACAAACCCTGTCAACCTGATCTTTGTCATGAGCCAATATGCGCCGAAAATCAGCGAGGTGCACTTCCAGGCGCCGAGGGACTTCTTCGATCTTGTAATGCGTGGCAGTCTGAGTAGTGTCAGCAGAGCAAGAGCTTTCTTGTGGCTGATATGGTGGTACTTGGAGAGCGACTTCGGCCATGCGGATTCCCAGCGCAACCCGTTCGGCGCAGGACTGTACGGCGAAGGTGAAGAAGGCACGGGTGCTCTGCCATTGAAAGTTCCGGCGCTGGAGAGCTTGACCGAAGAGCAAAGGGCGCTGGAGAACGTGGACACCGAGGACGAGAAGTACTTCGGTGAGGTCAAACGAAAAGAGCGTATAGCCATCCTGGCGAGCGAGCCTTCTCCGGCAATGACGGCTCTAAAGCGGGCAAGGAAGGAGAAGGGTCTTGATAGGCATGAACACGTTCCGCCGCACGGTTCTGATGACGAGGCGAGTGAAGCTGGTTGGCAGAAGCTTCACAACGGTAAGATCGCTCGTTCCGAACATCGATGGTGGCATGTATGAGACTGACATATGACAGCTGCCGCCACTGCCAGGGCTTCTGGTATCTATCACGAAACCCCTAGCGAGTATACTAGATCACCGTCACCCCCAATCGCAAGTCGTGGCTTTCAGGCGGTCAATGCGCCTCCCAAGCCGGCTGGGGACATGCGAATCAACACGCTGTTGAATAACGACGACGCACCTATCGATGCGTCGCCACCGCAAGCTGTGACGGCGCCTTCCGGTTCATCAAGAAAGGGTCCGGGACGTGGCAATTGGCGCCGCAACAAGCCGAAGCAGGAGACTGTCCCGTTGGCCGTCCGTGGCACCGAGACTTCTCATCACGTGCCTTTGCTACCAAATACCGGCCACACAAGCTTCATACACGAAACACCGCACGCACAGCTACAGCCTGCAACTCCCGGCTCGGGAGCGTTTGGACAGTATAGCAACGGTCTCACACATCTGTCGCCTCAGCACGGCGTCTCCATCTCGTTCCAACCTCCCAACAACCACATCCCCACGCCTTCCTACCAAGCCCAGAAGCGACACCGCGGCATCACGCAGCACCAGTCCGCCGTTATTACACATCGCAAACAGCAGATCGATTACACTTTAGATCGGCGCATCAAAAAGGTGCACGCTCGCGCACGTGACCGACGCGAAAGCGAAGGCACTATCCTTCGGGCCTGGAAGCGGATACGTCTGATGCCTACTGAATATGATTCGGAAGAAGAGGACATCAAGCTTCGAAAGGAAAGAGACCGCGTGGAGAAAGAGGACGACTGGCGCCTCCAGAAGAACAAAGAGCTCGACTTCAACGAGGAGCTGGAGGCGTTGCGGCGCCCGAGGGTGCTGTTTGCCGGGATGACGCATATTGACGGTGAGACGATGGATGTGGGAGAAGAGGCCAGGACCGTTGCGCAAACCTTCCAGCGTGCATCCAGGAGGCTGGAGAGGTGGGAGGAGAGCAATCTGCCTGGGCAAGCGATGATACGCCGACGACAGGGGCAGCTGCAGGGTGGGATGCGGCCGCAACGGCGCAGCGTGGCCAAGCAACCGTATGAGGAGAATCTGCACCGGGAGAATATGCAGATGCTGGACGAGATGGCGGCGGCGAGACGCGGTGGCTCACATCAGCAGCGGAGCGGCGCTGCTCGTCGTGGTGAGCATCGTGCAATCTCCGGCGGCGCTGAGATGGGTCAGAAGGCCAACTTTCAGCCCGATGACGACGATGGAGGTGGTGAGCTCGACGAGGAGGATAGAGAGCTGCTCGGCGAAGTCGATGCCGACGAGACTGAGGAGGACTCGGATGAGGAGATCGGCGATGATTGATGACGAAATTGCTTCACTTGGTGAGGCTCATATGGGGAATAGAGCGACCGGTCACAGGCTTTGGCTTTCTGGAGTGTCATTAGTAGCCGAGCGAGCAGTCTTACTCCCGCAATCACACAGCACGTCTGTGTGAAGTGTTAAATATATAGGCATCCGTGACCCTACCAATCCCGTCAGGTCTGCTCCGGATTTGGAGCGGCCAGGAGCGCCTCACAAAATCATAGGCCACTGTCGCCGCCTTCGCGTCAGTGTGTGTGGGTTACCAGCTCCGTGATAGGCTCTGCTTGAAAGCGGCCGGACAGCGGGACGCGCATATGAAGGCAAAGGCACATGCAGTCCCTCATGTGTGAACAACCGTGGTCCTCACGTCGTCGTGATGGCCATATGCCTTACGAGCGTTAGGCGTCAGCGTCATGGGACGTAAAGGACAACACGTTGCGAGGTGTAAGGTTTCGTCGCTCAACAGGACACGTTCGACGGTACCCTACGCTACGCCAGTCTTCTCATAAGCTCCATGTCTGCCGGCAGGCACGCGACTGCTACGCGGGCTATGAGCACGCACGAAGCCGTAGCACAGCGCCACGATAATCCCGGCCAAACCCAGCTTCATGAGCAAGCTCAAGCCTACCGCAGAAGAGTCACCAAGCTCAGCAATGACCTCGCTCGCATGATCCTGCAGAGCCATCTTCGTTGTCCCGCCAATGTTCTCCAGTACGGGCGGAATTGGTAGTTGTGAAGTTACCGCCTTGCCCGTACCCATCATCTCTTCCTCGTCGAGCGGAACCGCAGCCTCGACCGTCCCGGGTATGCCTGGCATTGTATCAGCCGGTCGTTTGTCCCGCTTGATGGCCAGCAAGTACGCTATACGTACTGGCCTAGAGCTCAGCCCGAATACCTTCGTCTGGCACCTCCAGCTCTCCACTCTTCACGACCTTGATGGTCTTCGCAGGCTTGTCTCCTGCGCCCTTTGGCACGTCTTCAATCTTCTCCACAATCTCGTAGCCTTCAAGCACTTCGCCGAAGACGACGTGACGGCCGTCAAGCCAGGAGGTCTAAACAAGATGGTCAGAACCAGTCTCAAGCTTTTAAGTAAAGGTTATATCCTTTGTTTGCCTTACAATTGCCGTGGTAATGAAGAACTGGGAGCCATTGGTGTCTTTGCCGGAGTTGGCCATGCCTGTAATAGGAATTAGCTTCTCCCTTGCCACAACTGCGCCAACCCTGTGTCCTCGACTTACTCAAAGTACCCTTCTTGCTGTGCTTCAGCTTGAAGTTCTCGTCCGGGAACTTGGCGCCGTAGATGCTCTTGCCGCCGGTGCCATCGCCCTTCGTGAAGTCGCCACCTTGGATCATGAAGTTCTTGATCACTCTGTGGAAGGTGGATCCCTCGTAGCCAAAGCCATTCTCGCCGGTTGCGAGGGCACGGAAGTTCTCAGTCGTCTGCCATTGATCGTAAGCACAAAGGTGGTGGGTGGCAGGAAGTGTTGAATCGACAACTCGTACCTTTGGCACAGTCTTGCCGTACAGACCGATCACAATCCGTCCCATGTCCTCGTCGCCATGCTGGAGATCGAAGTATACTTTGTGCGTGATCTTCGGGCCCTTTTGGGCAGAAGTCGTCTGGGCGAAGAAGACGAAGACGAACGTGAGGAGAAGCAGGACGCTTATGGCGAGACGCTGCAGATTGAAGTTGGCCATGGTGAGGGTAGTCTGGAGTGGTGGACAGTGGTACCCCAGCGGTCAACAATCAAGGTCGCTTGATGACAAGTAACCCAGTCGCAGCAAGGGTCCAGAACTCCAGATGTGGAGAGAGTGGGATGCTTCAATGCTTGGCGATGCGGCTCTGGCGAACTTCACTTGCACTGTTTGCCAGTCTTCCAACTCTGTCAGACGCGCTCACAGATCTAGCCGCTCTTGGCAGTAACACGGTGGTTCTTGCCAAGTAATGAATGTATGGATGAGTCCACCTGACATGTGATCACCACGACGTCACGCCAAGCAGCAGCTCACCTGAGCTCCTGCCGTAGGCACATGGTAGCACGCGACCTTCTTTCTCTCTCTCGTCCTCTCTGTTCTCACATCTCCGGTCCAACCATCTGCTCTCGATATTACGGCTGACAACCCAACTCCAAACCTTGCCAGCTTCCCTTGAAACAACAACAAGTGAGTAGCTCCGAGCCTCTTCACATATCCAGAGCCAACGGTCTGTAGCAAACATGGACTTCGTCAAGAACCTCGCCGGTGGCAGCAACTCCAACGAGAATGCCAGCTCGGGGGAAGGCGAGAAGCAGTCTGGAGGCGGCGGCTTCCTCGGTGGTATCGGGAACAAGCTCAACAGCGCTGCTGGTGGAGGCGCCGAGGGCGAGAAGAACGAGGACTATTTGGACAAGGGTGAGCACAGTGGCTTGCTGGGTAAAGACGCCGTTGATCTGCACTGACGTTTCATTGGCAGGTGTCGACATGGTTCAGGAGAAGGTGCTGGGCCAGGGCGCGCAGAACAACGAGAGCGCTGTCGAGCAGGCGAAGGACGAGCAGATCAGCGACTACATCCGTGGCCAGTACAAGA
Source organism: Oleoguttula mirabilis (assembly GCA_035135055.1). Taxonomy (NCBI): domain Eukaryota; kingdom Fungi; phylum Ascomycota; class Dothideomycetes; order Mycosphaerellales; family Teratosphaeriaceae; genus Oleoguttula; species Oleoguttula mirabilis. Next base: position 382,729 of record JAVFHQ010000016.1, on the reverse strand, counting down.
GCATGAGTGGCAGCGACATGCCGATCAAGGACAAGGCGACGTCGCTGGACAGGAGCACGGACTAGGTGGTCCCAACCCCGACGCCTGGGCATATCCGCTGGGGCTGCTCCCACGAGGAGACGATCACGGCCCGGAGAGGCGCTGAGCATAGCGGATGCAGCATGGCCGAACATGCGTGAAAGATAGCCCTCCATATAGGCCATGCATGGAATTCATCTCAGTCTCTTGACGCCGCTCAGACATCGTCCTTGATATTTATTGGGCGGTACGCAGGCAGGACCTTGCCGTCCTCGCCCCTGTGCGCCCTAGCGTTGTAACCGGATGAACGCACAGGAGTGGGTCGGGTTCCCATGCGGGATCATCAAGGACTTATCTGCCTCGCGGCGTCTATGGTGTGCAAAGCAGCGAATGTTACGCCAATGGATGATCCCAGACCATGGTACAGCGTTGCTATTTGACGTAGCACCGCTGTTCTAGCCATCCTCTGGCCGCAGAATTGGTTGAGTAGTGAAGGGTCCGCAGTGCGCCTCGGTCAAACCGTGCGTGTCCGCGCCGATTTGCTGGGCTGGTGCAGGGCTTGAGGTGTCTTCGTAGCCTCCGCCCAAGCTAAGGCCGGCGGTATATGGAATGGTGGAATATGCGGATTAGCGTTGACCGAACTGCGCGCTGCACAAACCCAGATAAAGGCGGACTATGGAAGGCAGACTCGTGGGACACCTTTGGTTGATCGTTCCACGTCCGGGCACAGCCATTGCTCTGAGCATGACACTTACCGCCATGTTCAGCAAAGCCGGATGGTGTCTTCCTTCGGTCGTTGTGCGGTGCTCACGAGCGAGTCTCCATGATGCTATGTGCATTTAATGCGGTGCAGACGCGTCTCCTACTCGCACGTCTTCCGGCGCTGAGCTGCTCTACGCAACGGCAATCCACAAAGAATGCCCTTCGTGAGCTGCGCACGTGTCTGAAGGAACCCGCACGCGTCGGATAGTTTAAACGCAAAGCAACACTCAGCGATATAGTGAGACTGTGCAAGTTCGAAGGCGAATCGAGCCAGCCAGAATGCGGAATTTGTGAGGGACGGCTTTGATGTTTGGAAGTGCTAATAGGCTTGACTGGTTGTGTGTAGCCGCTGATATGCAGGGCTGACAAGATGAGGCAAACGCTTGTTGGCAGATTCAGGAAGCCATCGCGGCTGCGGAGGATCGTACCTGCCCTCGATAAGGAATCTGGCCACTCCGTCTGCGGTAGTGGTAGTGCATTCGTCATGTGAACAGCGGTCTCTGAAAGCTTCTCTCCAATCCTGTCGTCGACTTGCGATAGCCACGGGCACGCGTCAGAGTGAAGTGTGGCGGTGGCAGAACGCCAAAGAAAATGTAAGTGCTCGTAGTCAGCTTTTCTTGGCGTGCACGCCACAGCCCAGTCGCGCTAGCGGCAATCTCGGTATCCTCCGTTTCCCTGAGCGTCCACCCCAAATTTTCTCCTGCGGCTCGTCACTGATCGAAACACCTACCTCCACCTTCCTCACATACGAACACCCATCCTTTGACGTTGCTATCACGTCTTGATCTTTCACTTGTTTCTTTGCAGGTTGTTCTTGCAATCGAGACACTTCGAACACTAGCGAACTACACGCTATCACCGACCGCCGTTCACTCACTCACCGATACCAGGATTCAGCTCAACCAGTCACCGCAACGACAATATGGCGGAGCAACTCAGCATGAACGGACTGACTCTCAAGGACTCGCAGCACGCTCCGCAGCCAGGCCCGCAGCAGAACGGCTTCGAGCGCTCCGCGTATGTCCCACCACACATGAGGTCGGGCCCACGCCCACCGGCAGGTGCTGCTGGCCCAGGAGGCTTTGATGGTCCAGCTCCAGGAGGGCCACCACCAGCCAACGGGCTGAACGGCAGTGCTTGGGCACCGCAGAAGTAAGTTCTATAGGCACACATCTTGCGCTGTCACAAGTGTCTCAATATGTGAAGAGGATCAGGCTGACACAACTACACAGCGGCGAATCGGCCTACCCTGGCGCAGGGCGCGGCGGCGCACCACCGGCCGGCAATGCTGGCGGCAACTGGAACGCCGGCGCCCAGACCTTCACCCCCCGCACCGGCAGCAACTGGGACAATTCTCCCCAACTTCCGCGCGGCTTTGACCGCAACGCATACGGCGCACCAGGTGGTGGATCAGGCGGTAGCCGTGCAGGTGCAGGAGATGGACAATGGAGAGACGGCAAGCACGTTCCGGGTCCACCCAACCCGCGTGTTGAGCGTGACCTGTTCGGCGAGCCAAACGATCCCACAAAGCAGGCTAGCGGCATCAACTTCTCGAACTACGACGACATCCCAGTCGAGGCTTCGGGACAAGGCGTGCCAGAGCCAATTCTGTCCTTCACCAACCCACCGCTCGACGACCACCTCATCGGCAACATCGAGCTGGCAGGGTACAAAGTCCCGACACCCGTGCAGAAGTACTCCATTCCGATCGTGATGGGCGGCCGTGACTTGATGGCTTGCGCTCAGACCGGTTCAGGAAAGACTGGCGGTTTCCTCTTCCCGATTCTCTCGCAGGCTTTCCAAAACGGCCCAAGCAACGCCACTCCGCAGCAGGGCGGCTTTCAGCGTCAACGCAAGGCGATGCCGACCTCGCTGATTCTTGCGCCAACGCGTGAGCTTGTGTCTCAAATCCACGAGGAGGCGCGCAAGTTCTGCTACCGCTCTTGGGTGCGCCCGTGTGTGGTCTACGGCGGTGCCGACATCGGCTCTCAGCTGCGCTCGATCGAGCGTGGTTGCGATTTGCTCGTCGCCACTCCTGGTCGTCTTGTGGACCTGATCGAGAGGGGCAGAATTTCGCTTGCTAACATCAAGTACCTCGTTCTCGATGAGGCTGACCGCATGCTTGACATGGGTTTCGAGCCGCAGATTCGCCGCATCGTCGAAGGCGAGGACATGCCGCGCACCGACGCGCGCCAGACGCTCATGTTTTCCGCCACCTTCCCGCGTGACATTCAAATGCTCGCGCGCGACTTCCTTCGGGAGTACGTCTTCCTCTCGGTTGGACGTGTCGGTTCGACCTCCGAGAACATCACCCAGAAGATCGAGTACGTGGAGGACATCGACAAGCGCAGCGTGCTTCTCGACATCCTGCACACGCACGGCGCTGGTCTTACGCTTATCTTCGTTGAGACCAAGCGCATGGCCGACTCGCTCTCCGACTACCTGATCAACCAGGGTTTCCCGGCTACGTCCATTCACGGCGACCGCACGCAGCGCGAGCGTGAGAAGGCGCTCGAGATGTTCAGGAACGGTCGCTGCCCGATCCTCGTCGCCACGGCTGTGGCTGCTCGTGGTCTCGACATTCCGAACGTCAAGCACGTTGTCAACTACGACCTGCCCACCGACATCGACGACTATGTTCATCGTATCGGTCGTACGGGCCGTGCCGGCAACACCGGTATCTCGACTGCCTTCTTCAACCGCGGCAACCGCGGCGTTGTTCGCGATCTCATCGACCTCCTCAAGGAAGCGAACCAGGAGGTGCCAGGCTTCCTCGAGAGCATTGCGCGTGAGAGCTCCGGCTTCGGTGGCAGTAGCGGTGGTGGCCGCGGTGGCCGCTCTGGCGGTCGGGGCCGTGGCTCCGCTGCCATGAAGGACGTGCGTAGCTTTGGCGGCGGTCAGCGTCCTGCCTACGCAGGCTCGGGCGGCCAGGGTATGGGCGGCTACGGCGGCGGTGGATACGGCGGCGGTAGCGGCGGCGGCTACAACGCTCCATCTGGTGGCATGGGTGGCGGTGGTGGCGGCTACGGTGGCAGCTACGGCAACCCGACCGGCCCAGGCGGTGCCAGCAGCTGGTGGTAGATGCTGCGCGCATCTCCACATCCTTACGACCTCCGACCTTCGACATCCTGTTTCATATGTTCGACCTTTTGGCGCGTTGCTTCTTTCTCCGGATGACCCGGTCTTAGCGGATCGAACGAGCGTGCGGCGACATTATACCCACATCAGCATGATAGACAGCGCTGCTTTCTCGACACGGTTGCATTGCGACGGCGTGGGAAGGCGGGGCGAATCGACATCGTGGCACACTGGGCCTGGGCTACGAAGGCGAAAGCGATAGCCTTCAGCTTGGGCCTGGTACGAGCTACGATCACCACTCGACTTCGGCAACGGCTGCTGCTATGGGGCAGATGTGGCTTGTTCACTAGATCTTCTGCAAGGCGTTCTTACTAGATGGTTGGACGGTTCTTCGGCGAGTTACTTTACTAAAAGCGAGCGAGCGAGCGATCCTGCATGTGTTGATCATCTTCAGAAGGCGTTATCTGCGGCTTGCACACACCTGCATCAGCACCATCTGGGAACCAGATGCTTCCTGATGTGATGAGCCTTCGATAGAGGCTCGAGTGCGAGGCGCACATTGCTTCAGATGATACCTCGATACGGTTATGGCAGCGGGAGGAAATGGGGCATCTGGGTGCTTCACGGGCGTGGCCACGGCGCTCTTGCGCTCTGCGGCCTGCGCCTGAAGCACTCCGATGATCGATCTGCAGCAGCAGGATTGTGAAAAACATTACGGATAGCTTCGCATGGTAGCGATAATGAAATGGAGTCTTCTCTCCTCACACCCCTCCCAAATCCTTTGCCAGCATCATTCGCTTACCCACGTGACCGATCGACCACCGCTTCTTCCGGTTGGATCGCCACCTCGAAGTTGGAACGATTCCCTTCCCGTGAGGATACTCGTAAGTCGACCACCTTGGCACCTTGCTGAAGTCTGCATTGCGACTGCCACTATGATTATGGCAGGACCGGTTTGCTGCCTTCTCTTCCAACGCTATCGGCATGTGCAAAGGGTGGCAAATGGCGCGATGTGATGTCACGGATAGTCATCTCTCGAAGATCTCATTGAACATCGGTAGGCACCATTAAACATCGGTAAGCACTGTCTTCTTTCTTCTGTAATCCAGCGTCTGGAAGGATGCACACATGCTACGCCAACTCGCCCTCAACCTACGACGTAACTGGGATAACATGGCCACACAAGGACTCCGCCCAGACACCGCCATGAAGCAGCCCCTCAAGCCTGAGTCCTTCCCAGCATCAGTAGAGCACGCGCCACGGCTCTTCCAATCAGGCGAGACAACTGAGAAGAAACTCAATTGTGATGTCGAGCGCCTACATATCAAGGTTAACGATGGACCGGATGGCAAGGTGACCGGCTTTCTACATGTACCGTCGCCGTATCGATCAGGCGAGCACAACAAGACAGCGGCGATCTTGGTCAGCGGAGCTGGCGGTGGCGTCGTGGGTCCATCGTCGATGTACCTTTCTATGGCGGACAAGCTCGCGAGTCTGCCGTCGCAGCAAGCTCTCCTTGCCCTGAGACTCGACTACAGATACCCTGCGCGGAACAACTACTGCGTGCCAGACGTTCGAGCTGCTGTCGACTACTTGCAGCGCGAACGACAGATCGACAATGTGGTGCTGGTTGGCTGGTCTTTCGGCAGTGCACCTGTCCTCACTTTCGCCGGGATGGATGATCGGTGCATTGGTGCGGCGATGGTGGCACCGCAGACTGCCGATACGGAAGGCATACGGATGATGGCTCCGAGGCCAGTGCTGCTGTGCCACGGCACTGGCGACCGCACGCTCTCGCATACGTGCTCGAAACGCCTGAAGGAGATGTATAAGAGCGGCGACCGCAGCGGTAGAGCGGAGGTGAAGGTCAAGCTGTTCAATGGAGATGATCACGCATTGACGAGGCATGCTCAGGAGGCAGAGACGCTTATTACGCAGTTCATTATGCGCTGCGCTGGAGTTGACATGGACAGTGGTCTGGTCAGCAAGACTGTGCACACGCCACTGATGGCTGGCTCGAGGGAGGAGAAAATTGAGTTGATGAAGAAGGGTGGCGATCTGAAGGGTAATGAGAGCGTGGATTAGCGATGCAGTGACAGTTGATCTGCCCTAGCTATCCCAGGTGTCCGACTGCCATTATTGTCGCTTCTCTAATAAGCGTCATGTCAGACATCTTTGAATGATGTTGGGTGTGCACGTTGCCATCTATGGCATCGGCTTGCCGTAATGCTCAAGTGCATGTCGAGCTTCATCGCCTATTCGTTCACCAAATAGCGGGTGGCACTATCTTGTGGTGTACATCGCGAGCGCTCACTGTCTTCAGACGGAAAAGAACCTGTCTGGCAGGTCGTAGAAAGCGTGGTCGTTCCATTCGGTCGCGTGAATGGATTGGAAGAGGTAAGGTACCTTCCACAAGTTCAGGTACCTTAGATACCTAAATTGGAGAATCCAAAACGGGACGCGGAACATCCGTTTCAAGCTAACTTAACACGCTTCTGGATACCTAGGTAGCCTAGGTACCGGGCTTAGGTATCTTCGAATGAAAGACACAAAGCGTGCCGTACCGTACCTACTGCCAACCAGCCTTTTACTTCGTTGTCTCTTCTTCCACCTTCACAGTTCGCACTCCCGGCCCACAACATGTCGGGCTTCAGATTCAAGTGGCAGCTTGCTTTACTCGGCTTTACTACATTCCAGGGCACAGTGGGCACGACCATTGCACGGAACAGCTACAGATCAGTTCAGAAAGGGGAACTCGCGCAGGGTGTTGGCCATGCGCTCAACTGGCTCATACAAACGATCATATTCGTGCACGTAGGAGGCTACATCGCGAGTGTTATCGACATGATGAATCAAGGTAAGCAAGACCCGGTCACGTCCGGCGATCTGAGCTGACAGTTTTCGGTAGATCGACGACTTGGTGGACTTGCTTTCGTGGCCCTCCCGGCATTCATCCTCGTCTGGACCAGACTCTTAGGAGACTTCCCCTGGTTGCGCCGCCATTGCTTCGCCATTGCGGGCCTATTGTTGGAACCAAGAACTCTCATCTTTGCGCGCGCTACATAGCGTGAATGCCTTGCACTGTGCCGCAAGGCTGCAGGTGTTGGTCCTTGGCGTACTCGGGGTTCGCACGGTTGTCGACATACTTTCTGGCAGTGTCGCGAGAGCGTGCCGTATGTTCGGCCCTTCTGTTGGAGTCAGGGTCAATGAGTTTCGCGCCCGCTATAGCGGGAAAGTTTCCTACTGTGCCATAACGCTGCAGGTGTTGGTTCCTAATCAAGCTGCTGTTGATGCGGAGATGCATCCTCTGTTTTCTAGCTTCGTTTCATGCTATGCGAGACTGCATCTTGAGGGCGCAGTCAGGCAGCCGGAGCCAACATCGACCTCACGACTGCACGACTACCTCGTCGGTGAACGCCTCGTGCCAGATACAGGCGGCCCGGGACCCATCAGAGCGGTGTTCGATTACTCGCGCAGCTACTGGTTCGGCGTCTCTGCCCGGAGTACTCTTGGATCTCGAAGCCCTGTCACCATGCAGCGATGCTCATCAGCCTCGCCCTCGTGCAATGTCATTGCAACATCCGGTGACTGCCTCTGTCAATTTCAACAGCGGAGGATTCCAGATGCGCCGGACCCTTGGCCAGCGTCTTGGCTGGCCTTGGTGGCGTGCTCCCTGTCGCGGGGTGGTACTGGTGCGGACTTGGGTATCCTGGAGTTGATATCACTTGGGTCCCCTGGGCTGATACTCGACAGTGGCACAGTTGCATGCCGGCTTGTTAGTGAAACGAGCAGCCTATCAAGGCGCTAAAGTTTTCCACGCCGCACGCGTCGGCAAGGTATAAGAGATGTGGGAGCACACAGGTCTGGGAAGGAGGCATTATATTCGCTCGCATTGCCTACTACTGCACTCATCAAAACCATCTGCACGCAACGACTTTAGGATGTTTCCAAGGCAAACTTTTTTTGCCCTGGCACTGCTTTGTGCGGTCTCAGCCGAGACCTTCAACTTCGCCCACGGCGCTTGCTCCTTTGTGGCTTACAACGGCGCCGGGGGCGTTGCTGTGGCCAAAACGGCATACAAGTCATGTGTGGAGAGGACGAACGGCGATGGCTCCAAGACTGCAAACGGAGTTGACTGCGTCTTCGATGCGATGACATATTGCTTCCAAGCAGCATCTGTCGTCCTCAGTGGAGGCTATGGTGTCAGCTTCATTGAGGACAATTTTGGTGGCGCTACGGAGGAGGAAGATGATACGAAGCCACCAACCGGCAAGCGGTCCACCAGTGACGAGCTCTTGAACTACATCAATTCTCAGCTGAACGCTATCCACGGTGGCGACGGCCCAATGGCTCACGCTATCGTCAGATCCGACATCCATCCATCCGATGGTTTTGCTGTGCGCACGAACGTCCGCGGCAGTAATGGCACCCTCCACCTACATACAAATGGTACACACGGACTGTCACAATTCCACGATGTCGAGAACGGCCAGACCACACTTCGCGAGCGAGCCTTCTTGCCCACAGAGAACCACTACTTCAACTTTGACGGCCTGGATGGGCTAAAGATGCAGTGGCACACTATCAATCATCCGAGCGACGCCTCATACGCCGGCGATCTCAAGACCATCATGGACCGCTTCACCCGCTCCAACTTCCAGACCGTGCCCGAGATGAGGAAAAGCGATGCTTGGGTGTATCAAGTGTGCAATTCTGCGAAGACGGCTACGTTCTTCTACGGCAAGATCATTTTCGAGCTTAACACGCCTGGCCGCGAGTACGAGGCTGTGGACCCACCGAGATGCGGTTGAGGATTTATGGGATGCATGCAGGCTCAATAGCGTGTGTCTGCGTGTGCGATATGGCCTTCCATCTGTCCGTCCATATTTCGCGCTTGGGAAGGCTTCTAGCTCGTTGCTGTCGGGTCTCGACTACATGCCGGGGCCGGCTTCGAAATCAAACATTTTCAATATATGCTTTATGTAGCCGAAGAGACTCACTTGCCGTTGTCTCATCAAGCTGATTTGTCATACGTTCCATGTGACATGCGAAGATACGGGCCGCAGCAAAGACAGACCTTGCTCGAATCTCGGAGCTCGGTTCCTTCACCATTCGCTTTGTGTGCAGCCTTCGCCGCATGCATCTTCTACATTATCCCTCGTGCGAGGGGTCAGCCGAACGGAAGTGAAAGACAGACGAAGCAAGGACGCAGGCGTCCTGGCGATCTCAAACGGCAGGAGCCAGTACGCCGAACACTTGCCTCGGAATCAAATGGAAGGCTCCCAGCGAGAGCGTCAATCTGCACCGTGGTCGAACAATCAGAACTGCAGGCACCCTCCACAGTTCGATCCGCTGATGCCAATCGCTCCCCAACTATCAGCCACCATGTCCACATGCCTCTGAGCTCTTGAGCTGTCTCTCTGCGAACGATATCGCAAGCTAATTGTGATATTCATGTCCCCAAGACTCTAGTCCGCCGCCCCTCAACCTTTAGAGCAGCAGGTCTGAAATAGCCTGAGGCGGGCCACACGAGCGAACCGCAAAGGGCTCGACTTCACGTGCCCATCGATCTTGCGCTCGTATTGCTAAGTGACCTCACTGCAGTGGAAGCGTTCCTTGGAGTAGGTGCTGCAGCGGGCGTGTAATCTGTTCTGCAGCGCGTGTTGTTGGAGAGAACGAGAAGAGAAGAAGGAAAAGAAAGGGGAAGGCAGTGAAGAATGGTAAGATCGGAGGGGAAGAGTGCCAAGCCGGCCGGGATCCTGCGGCTCGCGGGAACCAACGCTGCTGGCCGAAAGGGGAAGGAAGGAATTGCCTGCGTATGCCTGAACAGTGAGCGTACATCTGCATGCCTCTCTACAAACCCCCCTCATCAATGCCTCGCCCCATTCACCGCCGGCGGCGCGGTACCATTCGGCAAAGGCCCATTGACATTCGCCCGCGCCTTCCCATTGCCATTCGGCAGCGCCAAATCCTGAGGCGGCGGCGGTGGCGGCGGCCCGTAAGTCCTAGGCTGCACATCAATGCCCTCCTCTTCCGTGTCGTCGTCGTACTCCCCCTCCTCGTCCTCGTCGTACTCCTCGTCCTCGTACTCGCTCTCCGTCTCGCCCTCCAAGCCCTCGTCGAACTCCGCCTCGGCGCCGCCCTGCACCTGCTGGCCCTGGCCCTGTCCGGTGCCCACCACACCGGCCGCGCCGCCATACCCACCCGTCTGCATAGCTCGGCACAGCTTCTTGAGCTTCTCGTTCTCCCGCGACAGCCTGTCAATAGCTTGCTGGCTCTGGCTCCGCTCCTCGGCCATCTGGAAGATATTCTTGTTCGTCGCCTCCTGCTTGCGCGTCAGGTTGAGATTCTCCTTCTCCAGCCGCTTCGTCTTCTTGCTCATCTCCTCCATCTCCTTGCGGAAGGTGAGGAAGAGGTCGTTGCTGTTGTTCAGCGTGTCTTCTACCTGCTGAGGGGGTCAGTCAGTTACCTTGACTGCGATATACTTGGAACCCCGCGCGCGCTACGAGTTGTGCATGACAGGCGTAGACGGGGATGCGATGGATGATGGAGACGTACCTGCTTGAACTTCTCGACGTAGACGTTCAGCTGACCCCGGAGCTCGTTCTCGGTCTGGCTGAAGGTGCTGACCTGTCGCGTGAGCTGGTGGGACTTGCTGAGTTCGGACTCTTGCGCTTTCTTCAGCTGATCGTGCCTAGCGATATGGTATGCGACCTCGAGGTCTTTTGTCCGGAGTAGCGATTGGAAGTGCAGTTCCCGTAGCTCGTACTGATGCAGGAAGGAGGTGAACTTCTCTCGAAAGAGCTTGTCCTGTTCCAGCTCCTGCATCTGTCGTTCGGGCGCTTTGCGATCCGACACCACCTCTTCCACGTCCAAGACCAAGTTCTCCAGCTTCTGATGCAGCTCGTCGTTCCGATCGGCCGAGCTCTCCTTAAGATCTCGCAGGTCCTCCTTCAGCTTCTTGTTCTCCCTCGTCAACTCCCGGCTCAGCTTCTCCAACTTCTCCTTTAGCCCGCGCTCGCGTGTCCGCTCTTTTCCAATCTCCTCCTTCTCTTTCTGCAACTGATCTCCTCGCTTCTTCGCCTTGACGTGTTCCCGCTCCACTCGCTTCATGTCGCCCAGGAGTTCAGTGTACCTGCGCTGGACAATATCGAGCTTGCTGTTATGCGGCTCGAGGGTATTGAGCAGCTGAGAGAGGTCTCGATTCGCCTTCTTGACCTCCTGCTCGATCTCTGCGGCCTCGTGCGCATTCTCGGTGCTCGACTGCTCCAGCTGGGATATCTTCGACAGCAGGGCTTTGTGCGCATCGGTGGGGTCGTTGCTGTTCGGCGCCGTTCCCTTCTTGCTCTTGGGTTTGCCTTTGGCTGGCGCGGGAACAGTCGTTGGTGGCGGTGGAGGAGCGGCGAGCGAGCCATCGGAGTTGGAGTAGTCCATCGAGGCCGGCGAGTTGCGCGCATTGCTCGCGGGAAGCGGTTGCTGGGCGTGGTGGGCGATAGCTGTCATGTCTGAGCCACTCACCTATAGCGGCTATTCATCCAAATGTGCAGGGCGGGATCGATGTCGGAGGAGGGCTGTCTCCGTCCCGCGGGCATCTGCGAGCTACACTTCAGCGCGGTGCCTTATGTACAGTCCGCGCCTGCAAACCTCGCTCGTGTATGCCGCTGGCGCAGTTCGACTCGGCTCGGATGCGAGAGATGGTGCCGCTCGGAGATGAGGATCGAGGGAGGGCACTTTCGGGAGGGCGGACGGCGTGTGCCTCTGCTGAGGATGGCGATGGTCTGGCTAAGCACAGTGCTGCTGCATGTTAATAATGGCGTGTCTGGCCTCGTGGTATGCGTCTAGTATCTACGGACTGGCGGTTGCTTCGTCTGCCCTCGTGCAGCAGAGGCAGTGATTCAGAAGCCGGGAGCGCGGTCCGGCCCCGGGCGTGGTAGCGCAACATGAACATCCATGATCCGACACCACGGCGTTCCATCTGCACAGGAACATCCCACTCGTCGATACGCTGCAGCCTTGATGTTGACCTCTCTGCGCACTGCACGCGCACCCCGTCTCTACTCGCGCACCCTTCGCCACCCCTCACGACGCAGCTATGCCTCCGTCACCGATCTCGAGAGTCTCCCACGCCCGGGCTTCCAACGCTCCGGCTTCACCCTCCAGCGGCGGACGCACGCCGCGGAGCTGGAGCTGTCCGCGCTGCTCTTCCAGCACGACAAGACCGGCGCCGAGTACCTGCACATAGCAAGAGAGGACAAGAACAACGTCTTCAGCATCGGCTTCAAGACGAACCCGCCCGACGCCACCGGCGTGCCGCATATACTCGAGCATGTCACGCTCTGCGGGTCGGAGAAGTAAGCAAGACCACGTACCCGTAGTGTGGCGTAGGACATGGTAGGCTGATGGCAGAGGTAGGTATCCCGTGCGCGACCCTTTCTTCAAAATGCTCCCGCGCTCCCTTCAGAACTTCATGAACGCCTTTACCAGCTCGGACTACACCATGTACCCCTTTGCTACCACCAATGCTCAAGACTTCAAGAACCTGATGGGCGTCTACCTCGACGCTACGTTGCATCCTCTGCTCAAGCGATCCGACTTCGTGCAAGAAGGCTGGCGTGTAGGTCCCGAGAACCCCAAAGAGAGCTCCGATGATCAAGGCGCGAAGGACCTAGTGTTCAAGGGCGTAGTGTACAACGAGATGAAGGGCCAGATGAGCGATGCGACCTACCTCTACTACATCCGCTTCCACGAGCACATCATCCCGGCACTCCACAACAGCGGTGGTGATCCGCAGAAGATGACGGAGCTCACGTACGACCAGTTGAAGAACTTCCACAAGCTGCACTACCATCCGAGTAACGGCAAGATCATGACATACGGCGACCAGCCGGTGGAGGCGCACCTGGACATGCTCGGTGAACAGCTTGACCACTTCAGCAAGATGGATGTGGATGCGGACAGCAAGTTGCCCATCTCGCTGGACGGACCAAAGCAGGTCACTGTACAAGGGCCCGTGGATCCTCTGACGCCTCCAGAAGCGCAGTTCAAGACCTCGACCACATGGCTTATGGGCGACACGACTAACATCGTGGAGTCATCCGCCCTAAACATAGCGACCACGATCCTGCTTGACGGCTATGGCTCGCCACTGTATCGCGCGCTCGTCGAATCCGGCCTGGGTACGGACTTCACTCCCAACACCGGCTACGACACCTCTGGGCGCACGGGCATTTTCTCCGTTGGTCTCAACGGCGTAAGCGAAGAGAACGTGCCGAAGGTCAAGGAGGCGGTGGCCGCTACGCTGAGGGAAGCCATCGAGAACGGAGTGGACAAGCAGAAAGTCGATGGTCTGCTGCATCAGCTGGAGCTCAAATTGAAGCACAAGAATGCCAAGTTTGGCCTGAATTTGATCACGAGGCTGAAGCCGCAATGGTTTGGTGGAATTGATCCCTTCGAAGCGTTGCAGTGGAACAGCGTCATTGACCAGTTTAAGGCGGAATACGCCAAGCCAGGCTACCTTGAGGGTCTGCTGGAGAAGTATCTCATGAACGACAATACATTGACCTTCACCATGACGCCGAGCCAGAGTTATGGCGCCGACCTCGCTGCAGAAGAAGCGAAGCGGCTGGAGTCGAAGATTGCGGAAGTGGTCAAGCAGTTCCCGAGCGAGCAAGAAGCGCACAAGCATCTCCGGGAGCGGGAGGTGGAGTTGCTTGAGGAGCAGCAATCGGATCAGACGGAGAATCTGGACCAATTGCCGACGTTGCATGTGAGCGACATCCCGCGCCAAGGCGAACAGGTCGAGGTGAGGCACAGTACTCTAGACTCCAAAACCAAGGTGCAGTGGCGCGAGACGTCGACAAACGGGCTGACGTACTTCCGCGCGCTGTCGCTGTTCAAAGACCTGCCGGATGAGCTGCGGATGCTGGTCCCGCTGTTCTGCGACAGCTTGATGCGCATCGGCACAAAAGACAAGAGTATGGAGGAGCTGGAGGACTTGATCAAGTTGAAGACCGGTGGTGTCTCTTTCGGCTACCACGCCACTCCCTCTCCGCTCGATTTCAACAAGGCGGAAGAAGGTCTCAGTCTCAGCGGCTACGCTCTGGACAGGAATGTGCCGGCCATGTACGAGCTGCTGCACACGATCTTGCTCGGCACGGACTTTGACTCGCCGAAAGCGCATAAGATGATTAAGCAGCTGCTGCAGAGTGGTGCGAGTGGCGCCGTGGATGCTATTGCGAGTAGTGGGCATGTGTATGCTATGACGTATGTCAATGCTGGGTTGAGCAGCCATGGCATGATGGTCGAGCAGACGGCTGGGCTGACGCAGATCAAACTCATCGCGGGGTTGGCTGGCGCGGAGGACAACGCCGAGGCGATGGGAGAGTTGGTGGCGAAGCTGAAGGCTATCCAGGCGCTTGCTGTTGCGGAGATGCGCGGAGGCGGTGGTGTCCGGGCGGCGATTACGTGCGGTGCCGAGGCCTCGACGGCGAATGAGGAGGCGCTGCGGAGGTTTTTGCAGAGCACTGCGTCGGCCGACCTCGCCGCACCAACGTACCAGCAGGCCTCGTCTTCTGCGTCGCATCAGACACAATCGGAGTACCCGCCCACCGGCCGCACCTTCTTCGAGTTCCCGTACCAGGTCTCGTACTCGGCACTGTCCGTACCGACAGTACCCTACGTCGACCCAGCAGCAGCCCCCCTGTCCATCCTAGCCGGCCTGCTCACGCACAAACACCTCCTGCACGAGATCCGCGAAAAGGGCGGCGCCTATGGCGCCGGGGCCAGTGCGCGCTTGCTCAGCGGCGTCTTCGGCATGTTCAGCTACCGCGACCCGAACCCGGAGAACACGCTGCGCATCATGCAGGACGCGGCGCGCTGGGCGGCGGAGCGGGAGTGGTCGGAGCGGGAGATGGAGGAGGCGAAGCTGAGTGTCTTCCAGAGCCTCGATGCGCCGATCAGTGTGAACCGGGAGGGTATGACGCAGTTCGCGAGTGGGATTACGCCCGAGATGGCGCAGCAGAAGAGGGAGTGGTTGCTGGATGTGGATCGGCGGCAGGTGCGGGAGGCGGCGGAGAGGTTGGCGGTGGATGTGAAGGAGAAGGGGAATGTGGTTTTGCTTGGGAAGAGGAAGGATTTTGTCAAGGAGGGTGAGGGGTGGAGGGTCAGGGATATGGGGATGGCTGGTAAGCCTGCAGCGCCAGACGGAGAGGTGGCAGGGATGGGCGAGCAAGGTGCGGTGGCTAGTGTGGGTTGATGGATCGAGGCGCGGATGTAGAGGGGCGCGTTCTACTCTTTGTATAGTAGTGTACAGTATGTTACATGTGTGTCTAGCTGTACAGTAGCTGCATCAGCTGCAGGGACGGCGTGTCGGTTACTTCAGTGTATTTCCTCCAATGGGGCCGACTTCTAGTGAGGCATCTCGTCCGCGCACTTTCGTTGTCACTTTGCTGTTGCACTCGTGCTGTTGGAGAGCCGCGTTGCGCGTTGCGCTTTGCGTGAGCTGCCTCGAGCTTGTTCTCACTCGCCCGCCGAAGGCGGCATCAAGTCGCCGGAGCCATGGAGATGGGTCGACGATTGCGGCCTCACTTCGTCTTCCTGCGCTTCTTCGCTGGTGGAGCAGTCTCATCGACTGCCTTCTCGGCGACTCTCTCGCCCTCCTGCCAGCCATCGCAGGAGATCTTACCAGCATCCTCATCGTACGAAACGAGGCAGTGGCGTTTGTTACTGTCCCGGTGGTCCAGCCAGTCAGCAGCAAGAGCGCCAGTCATTCGCCTCATCTCCTGCGCGGAATCCTTCGCCTTGCCTTTCCAGTTCATGCCATGGTCGGCGGCATCGATAGTAACGAGCCAAGAATGTGCTTCCATTCTCGCAGTGACGTCGGCAAGCTGCTCGAGGTCGCACATCGAATCTTTACTGCCCGAGATGAAAAGCACGTCGATGTCGTCTGGCAAGTCGAGCAGGATCTGCTCGCGGCTGTCCTGCTTCTTGCCGCCCACGAGCGGGAAACTGACGAGCACGACCGCTTTGGTTGTGCGATCTTCTTGTGTTGCGGCAATGCAAGCCGCGCGAGCGCCCATACTGCGGCCACCCAACGCGGCATCAAAGCTTTCGTGCTCTACTACTGCGTGGAAGGCCTTGGTCCGTGATACCAGATTCATGGCTCCTTTGAACGACACAATGCCGGCTTTCTCAGCGAAGCCGTCAGCGAAATCCTTCGTGGCTGGCGCCTCGAGACCGCCGCCGGCACCATGCGTCCAGATGAGTGATGGCTGGCCGGACTTGCCCCGTCGTTCGCAGACGATGGATTTATTGTTGAAGGGGAACTCGAAATGCTCGACCTCTTGCTGTTCCGGAGCGGTTTCATCGTTGTCGTTCCGAGCTGATGTTTCGCCATCACCTCTGTTGCCGTCTTGCTGCTCATCATGAGCTGATTGATTGACAACTTCATCCTCGACAGCTGGCTGCGGAGACCGCTTCACGGACTTTCGCTTCTTGGGCATAGTTGCTTATCACGGCGTACGGTGTCTGCTTGGCCGGTTGTTGACATCCAGGCCAGTCGTCGGGCAAATGAGACGACAAGAGTCAGGGATAGCTCGGGCTGTGATTGGCTCGCACTCTCTCGGAAGGATTGCATGGTCGGCCGGCACCAACACACGCCGACTTCTCCCTCATCAAGGTTGGTGTTGCCTTCGAGCTGTTGGTCCAGAAACGTGTAGGTGCGGGACCGAAGGATGATATGACAAAGCCATGGAGATGTAGTACGAGGCGTATGATGTCGTTACTATAAGTATCCTCTCAAGTCCATCGTTCATTCTCCAACAGCAGTCATCCCTCAACGCTTCCGGTCCAAGCAACTAGCCCAGCGTTTTCAGACTCCTTCTACGCAACAAACATGGAGAGCATTCGCATACCTTACAACAGCGACAGCTATGGCAAGCCACTCTACGCTCGTGTGAGTTGGAGTAAAGACAGTCAGCCGTCACCGAGACCAATTGGTAAGCGCACGAGACCTCAGGTCGCCATCGTGCCGCCTAGCTAATCTAGCACAGTGGTCGTGTACCATGGCGGAGGTCTCCTTGTAGGCAGCTCTGAGATCATACCGAAGGTCCAGATCGACTACCTCTGCGATCATGGCTTCGTCGTCGTCATCCCGAACTACCGGCTGGCACCTCAAGTCACGGCATCTGAAGCCTTCGCGGATGGCGAGGAAGCCTACGACTGGTCGACCACGACTTTGCTGAAGATCATGGCGGACGACTATGATGTTGAGCTTGACCCTAGCAGGGTAGTGAGCTACGGCCACTCCTCTGGCGGGACTCTAGCAATGCACATAGGTTCCTGCAGGCCGTTAAAGGCAGTGACGGCATTCTACCCGTCCCTCTTCAGCGCAGACAACACAACCTCCGCTCACAAGCCTACGTCTGCTGTACCTTTTGGAATGATGCCCGATTTCAATCCGACTGATGAAGATTGGAACACCATAAAACCAGCAGACCACCAGGTATCCGAAGCGCCGATGGCACGGCCAGGCACTATTCCGCCACCGCGGAACAAGTGGCAAATGTCCATACTCAAGAATGGGCAATGGCTGTCGACCGTGCAGCCAGACGGAAGATACGAGCTAATTGATCCCATGACTCGACTAAGTGCACAGTGGCCGCCCGTCATGATCGTCCAAGGCGAGATCGACAACGTGCCAGGCAGTAGCCGAGAGCTCGCGCAGAGGGCGGAGAAGGAGATCAAGGCTGCTGGTGTGAAGGAAGTACGGCTTGAAGTGGTACACGGAGAGTCTCATATGTTCGATCTGCCACCTACTGTAGGGACTACTGATCTTGGCCCGAAGTGGGAAGCTGTTGTCAAAGGACTTGAGTGGTTGCGCAGTCACGTATGAAGTGGAAGCTAAGAAGATCATGAGCCAATGTATTCTTCGATTGGTACGTCGTTAGCCAGCCTTAACCTGGGGACATAGCAGGCACAACCCGGTGCCAGCGGCCGTGGTTGGATCGGAGTTGCCAGCGGATCGAGCTGACGTGTTGTCGAGTGAGAACTTCAGATCGCTCCAGAAATGATATTTGCTTAGACGGTACAGCCGAGTATATAGGCGGAAAGTCGCAATAAATCAAGACTCTGCTGTCTTACAGCTCATCTTTCTCCGAAATAGCTGCTGGTATAGAGACACACTTGGACTATTCTTGCTCAATGTACTGAAACCACTATGAAGTCCTCCGGCGATTCCTCAGCGCTCCATGCATCCGAGAACGCCTTGCTACCTCCTAGCTGCTCTGTCAAGAGATGGCAAAAGGGCCTGTGCATTTTCTCCCAAGCACAAGCGACTTCAGAGTATCGCACCGGGTCCCCATGCTAATCCGTTGAGCAATACCTCTGCTCTCTTGCTGTGAGTGCGCCACTTGCCTGTTGTGACTTGACCACACCGAACACCATTGACCCAATCTGACTACGAAGATACCCTGTTGCTTCCAGCGTCCCGACCTTTTCCCTCTATCCACAAAATGCAAGCCTGCATGGTTCTCCAGTGGGTGCCCTCGTGATGCTCTGCCGTGTTATTTGTCTTCACGCAGTGCTAAAGGCCGACGGTGGCATCGGTACCCTGCGGCTCTGGATCACCCTCTCTGTCTGTACATACAGACTGTCGAGGTATTGCATTGCAGGCGCATCCTTGACAATCTTTGCAACTTGCAAACCGGAGCTGATCAGCTGGAGAATGTTGCGGTCGTCCTTGAGTGGCCTCGATTGGTGCTTGGCTGCGTGCCGCATCTCTAGGCTGTTTTCCAGTATGGTGATGAGCTGCTTGATCTGGCCATGGTAGAGCACTCGTGATGGGATGCGTCTCTTCGTCGCAAGCCGCTTCAGTAGGTACACCCACTCGGACCACTCGCGGTCTCCGGGCACTCGTACCGGCCGCTTGTCAGGTTCGATAGGCACCGGAAATTGGTACTTCGCGACAAAGTCGAATGCGCACTGTGACAGCCGGTCGTTGACCTTGGATAAGACCTCATCTTGTTCTTGGGCATACAGCGTGATCGGCAGCTGCGGCAAGTCCTCCTCTTTTGGCTCGTATGGAATGTCGTCGGGTTTGTCGAGCAACTGCGAAGGGCCATCAAACTCGTCCCGGTTTGACGGCCGTCGCTGTGGATACTGCTTGCCATGCAGGCTCGTCGTGCTTGATGAAGTGTCTGCACCGTAGTGGGCTCCTCCAAGTTGGCTCAGTCGGGCCTCGTCGGAAGACGTTCGGCGGAGCAACGGGCCAGGCCACGAGCCATGCCAGCCTTGGTACCCTTCTCTTGAGCTTGGCTCGCCTGGGTATGACATGGGGTCTGTCTGGTACTGGCCTACCATCGGCGAAGCGGGCCAAGGAGAGACTGAGCCCGACAGTGCCTCAGGGTAGTCACCAGGCTGGCGAGACTGCCAGGACTCGCGAGGAAAGCGATACGCTTGAGGTGACGGAAAAGACGTGTAACTTGCAGATGCGCTTGTCAAGCCCGGTTGTGGAACGCTGGAAGAGAGCTGAGCTTATGTCATGGGCGTGCTTAATAACGTATGCGCATACCTGAGTGTCGCTGGTTGTCGCCCAGCACTCCACGAGTCGGGCTCTCCTGTTCTCTGTAGTCTCTGCCTATCGACGGTCATTGTTTGCTCTTCACCACCGTCCGTCATATCTATGAGAGATGCATACTGTCTTGCGAAGGGCTCTTCGAAGCGGCCAGGTAGTGCGGCAGCTCGTCTAGACTCGACCGGCGCATAGCTCGTCCTACTTATCAGTTCGGGAGGTGGTGCAGTTGTCATGATGAGACCGTGGTACGCCGGTGTTGGGCTGCCAGTATAGTGCGTGAGCGAGACAGAAGGACAAGGGCTGCAGATCGATGTAGTGCATGAAGCAGCAGCACGCAGGAATATCGAAGTATCTTACACACGAGGCACAGCTCTTGCGCACCAACACGAAGCCCATCTCAAACCGGCGCATCCTGCCGTTGGCAATACTGGGACGGTCCCACGCAGGCGACACAGGGCACTCGAGGCCTTACGGGGATGTTCGATGCCCAGAATGACGCGGCAACCTGATGGAGCCCGACTTGAGGTCCCTGCCAGCAGGTGGGACAAGGAAAGCCTAGTACTAGGAAACGGGGCGATGGTGTAGACAACAGCGCAACGGTCAAGAACGGTGCCGGCTGGGTAATCCCGATCCTTACCGGGGTGCTCATTTACCCTTGCTACATGGAACGCGTTTCATGGTGAACCCAGTTTGAGTGGCGTCGAACCCTCTGGCCTGCGTTCGTCTCGAGTCCTCGACACCCCATCGCGACGCAGTGCAGCAGCATGACTTGGTGCTGCGGTGATCGCACAGCGACTCCGTCGAGTCCGTCCGCCTTGTCAGTGGGACATGGTATCCTATCTGCACTGGCGCACCGTGTCCGCCTCTCGACATAGTGTACGTTGGGTAGACGATTGGTTCAGCGTTCGCTGCACTTTGCACAGCTCCTTTGCTCTGCAACTTGGGCGCCATCGGCACAACCTGTGCGCATGCCACAACGGACTACGGCGAGAGTCAGGTCCACCCTTCGCGAGGCCCGATAGAGTTGGGCACAGACGATGGTCTTAGTCGGTGTTCCGAAATTTCGCGAGGCTGTAGTGTCGCGGATCACCGTTATATCGTTTCGCCCTGCCCGAACCCCATGGATGATCCGGTAGTGATCGGCACATGTTGGGCATCCATTCTGAGGGTGCCGGTAAACCTACATTGAGAGGTGCCCAAGTCGTTGCAGTGCTGGTGGTCTAGAACAAGGTGTCCGAGGTTGCGGGACTGATCTTGGCCTCGGCCGGATGTAGCAAGGTGATGGACTTGAGACCGTCTGCAGGAAACGGAAACGCGTGATGAAGCCGCATCGACGAATTGCCACGTGAGCCAAGAGCTTCCATGGTCCTTCCACGTACCTTCCATGCATGATCCTTCCTGGTTGCGACCACGTAACTACAAAGCGAGGGTCGGCTGCGAGACAGCCAAATGACTCGCACCCCGAATTTGCCGGAACACAATAGCGTAGCCGTTGAGGTATGAAACATCAAAGCAGAGCGCGATGGCGTCGAAGCCGGCAGAACTAAAGCTTCTCGCAGGGTTGTACTACCATCCTCCGTAAGCGATCCACGTTCGGCTCGTTGAAGCCATTGCGTTTCTTTGGTGTGGCTGCGTATTGTATATATATGAACGGTGGGTGGTACAACATAGATTCAGCGATAGCTAGCAACAAGATAATGCGCTTAGAACGCGTTGACAATTGGAACGCCGCGCAGAAGCGGAAGCACCATCAACCCAACTCCCGAGTTGACAACCACACATCGCCTCATTGTTGATCTCTGTACGGCTTGCCCTGCATCTCATACGAGGGTTGCGCCACACTGCTGGGATTGTAGTACTCGGTCGCCTCTCCACTAGGCCTGAACGCCGGATGCAACGCCGTGGGCTCTTGTGCGGCTGCAGACGGAACCGGAGAAGGACCTCTCGCTGGAGATGGGTCTCGGAATGGATTGGCCGGGGCGTTAGGTGGGTTGTAAGCCGCATAGCTGCCTCGCGGTGGGCTCTCGTACCCGGCCGTGAGATGGCCGCTATCAACACCAGCGTACCGACCACGGCGAGGCAGCTTGCCTTTGCGCTTGCGGTGTAGAATGACTGATCCGTAGGCCAGCTGGCCGACTGAGGTACAAAACAGGACCGTGGTCTGCCCAAAGAAGTTTGGTTAGCATTACAGCAGCGAGGTCGCAACCGCTTGAGATCGAGCAGAGATCAAGGTTGTGCTACACAGTCCAAGACTGTGCTGCAGGCTGGCGAGTTCGCTCTGAACGCAGAATCGCGAGCTTGACCTCTGCTCTCGCATATGACAACGGTCAGGGAGGACGTGTGCCTTTCAAGACTTACGAAAATGAAAGAGAAGCCGGTTTCATAGCGGTACCGCACGGCACCGATGATATCCGCGACGAATATGTAGGTCCAGAAGACACTCTTGATGCACTGAAGGACGAGATAAACCACGGGCGTGAGCTTGTGACGGGCCAGCAGAGCGATGACCGTGATATCGAAGATGATCGAGATAGAGCACATCGCGATCAGGACCGCCGTAGCCACGCTATATGGGGCGATTAGTGTGCGGGTACCACGAACATTTGGTGAGTGATGGACCTACACGGCCAAACCCATGTCGTACACGTGAAGGTCCCTGGATGCGAAGCCTAGGATAACGAGCAGCCATATCATTTCGACTACCCAGAAAGGGACCAGGACTCGCTTGAGCCACATCTTGTCGTGCATCTTGTTAACTTGGCTGTTGTTGCAGCAAGGCGCTGTAGTGCGATTGGGGACCTGGTGCCGCTCGGTGCACTCCGGACCAGGAGACAGTAGACAGTACCTTAGAGACTGTGCGGCTCTTCGGTTTCGTGCGTGGTGTTATTCAGCAGAAGCGGAAAGACTTGATGGTTGGCTACTGAAGGGGGGGGCGTAGATGCAGCATTTCCTACCGCTGACGCTGAGGTCTACCATATACCACATTGTTCGGGTGGCGGTGCAGAAAGCCTGAGCTGGAAGCTGGAAGGGCTGAAAGGCGTAGGAGTCACTGTCAGCAATGCCCCTGCTAGCGCACAGCGATTGAGAGTGGGGAGAGTCGCTTCGCCTGATATAGCTCGGCTGGACCAATCAAAGACCGGCTGGGCGACTTCAGCTCTGATAAAGCTCCGGCCCAAGCGCGGAATGGTTCGCTTGCTCACTACTCAATCCCAATTCTCTACTGCATTAGGCGCGGCTGGGAGGGTCGAGATGATGTGCTGACATTGCCATTGTTGCAGATGTTGGAATGCCATATGATACGCTGACGACCTTGCTCACACCCCACGCCATCCACGGAGATAAGCATCACGCCACGCGAACAATGAGCCCTCTTCAGAGTCCAGCGTCCTGCGTCGTGGAACGCCCCCAAACCGTACCCCAGGCCTGGCTATCACCGTTTCCTCGTGGCGCACCATCCGCCGTGACGACAATGATATGCTACCCTTCTCGATCTTTGGGCGATCTTTACGCAGAAGCGGTATGCCATGGGTAGACGAAGCTGCGTAGGATGTTCGATGTAGCCATGATGGTGGCATAGCTGGCTGGAATGCGGATGGCCTATGCGAAGCTCATCCATTTGCCAGTAGTATTGCTGGGACTGGCCGGTATGCCTCATCAGCGAAGCGTCCACGGTTGTTGCCGCTCGAGACTGCCTGGAATCTTGTGTATTCAATCCCTTCGTCCGTGTCACATGTGCTCCTCTTCTAACTTCTGCTTGTCCATCCTACGTTTTGCAAGCTGGCCTCGCTCTTCGCGAAGCTTGGTGAAGACCTGCTTCCGTCAGCGCTCCTTCTATGACTTTATAAACGCAGACGTGTCACGTACCCAGAACCACGCCGCGATCTCTACGAAGCCGAATGCGAATACCAGCCCATTTTGTAGTGGCTCCCCAATGCCTCCCTGCCTTGCCGACACGGAGCCCAGCACGCCGCCCTCTTTGAACAGGTATACGTAGGCAGTGACGACGAAGAAGAACGTCAAGCGAACTGGGACGTTCGCTACCCAGTAGTGAATCGCAACTTCTTCGTGCATCGAGGCTGCTGTAAGGTCTGAGACACCGAGTAGGGCGAGGATGACGGCGATGAAAGCGGATGCCTCGCTGGGCTTGTCCATGGATGCTACGTGAGGCTGCTCCGGTTGTCAGCCCGTTGATGATAACGCTATTCGGGGCATCTTGCGTCGCACCAGCTTCATAGCTTCTCCCAGAACGAAGACGATGTTTTGGTCGGCCATCATTCTGGGAGCCGTGAGGAAGAAGTAGGCGGCGGTAATGTGGAAGAGCGAGATGGCTCGGATGAGCGTGAAGGCCGATATGAGTGCCATGGTTGCTACGTCGAGACTGAGCCTGCCTTCGTTCCGTCGAATGCCTCCAAGCAGACCACACAGAACTGGCAGAACAATAAGTGCTCGGAAAGCCATTTGGGGTATAGCCTTCTGCAGCCGAGGGCAGTTGCCGTTCCGTTCCGCATACAGGCGCTCAGCGAGCTTCGGAGATAGGCCAACAACACGCAAAGGTAAGTGAAGACATCCCTACGTTTCCTTGACTTTGTACATACTCTGTATAGCTCGGTATATCATCAAGATGGAAAAAGACCCATTACTCCCTAGCGAGGTTTCGCGACCCGCGCAGGACGAAGCCGGCGGCACTCCTCGTCATCGTTCAACCTTTGGTGTCCGGACTATAATAGCAGTGCTCCTGACCACCTGGCTCGCTTTCCACTTGCTCTGGTGGGGAGGGACAGATGCCCTGAGGTCGTCAAAATCCGGAGCAGCGAAAGTGCTGTCGGACAACCCCCTCATCGACGGCCACAACGATCTCTTGATACTCATCCGAGCGATCTACGGCAATCACATCTACCACACCAACTTCACCAAGCCCTTCGAGGATGGCGGCATGGTCGGCCACTTCGACTTCCCTCGAGCAGAGGCGGGCATGCTGGGTGGGACTTTCTGGAGCGCGTGGGTCCCCTGCCCGGCCGATGGCTTCGACTTCTCGAATGAGAACTATGCGCCGTACGTGCGAGCAACGCTGGAGCAGATCGATCTCTTCAATAGGCTGTCTGAGAAATACCCGAAGTACTTCACGCTGTCAAGGAGTGCTGCGGAAGCAGAAGAGAACTTCTACAAGCATGGCAAACTTATCTCCCCATTGGCTATTGAGGGCTTGCACCAGATTGGCAACTCGCTTTCTACGCTACGACTGTACCATGAGCTCGGTGTGAGGTACTCGACGTTGACGTGGAACTGCCACAATAAGTACGCAGACGCCGCGATGGTGTCCATTGATGGCGAGACCGTGGCTTCAAAGCCGTATCACGGCGGCGTGAGCAAGGCAGGGCGGGACCTCGTCCTGGAGATGAACCGACTAGGTAAGCTTTGATCAGCTCAGGGCTTGTTGCTACCATCCCTCATGATGTGATATGAGCAAGCTGCAACACTCGTCCGGCAGTGTGCTAGTGGAGGCTAATCCGTGGAAAGGTATGCTCGTTGACCTTTCCCACGTCAGCGTCGACACCATGCGCGACGTACTCGGCGGCAGTCCCGAGAAAGGCTGGAACGGGAGCTTGGCGCCACCCATCTTCAGCCATTCCTCCGCAAAGGCACTATGTCCGCACCCACGGAACGTTCCCGACGACATACTCCAGATTGTGAAGAAGCGTAACTCGCTTGTCATGATTAATTTCGCTCCTGACTTCATTAGCTGCTCAAAAATCATCGGCAACAATGGCATTCCGGATTTCGTCGAGGAGACGAATACTTTGGAGCACGTCGTGGAACACATTATGCACATCGGCGACCTGATCGGCTACGACCACGTAGGACTGGGCAGTGACTTCGATGGGATACCCAGCACACCAAGGGGGCTGGATGATGTCTCAAAGTACCCTGACTTGATCCAGATGCTGCTCGACAAGGGCGTGAGTGAGAAGGACGCAGGTAAGGTGGCTGGGGGCAACTTGCTCCGAGTTTGGGCTGAAGCGGACCGTGTGGCGGCAGAGCTGCAGAAGACGATGGATCCGGTTGAAGATGCACTTTCTCCGGGCATTGGAGGCGAGAGCTTGACCGCGTCGGATATCATTGGGGATGTGGCCGTTTGATGTTGCTGCTAGCTTACTCGCTTCTAACCTACAGTGCAGCTATTGGAAATGAAAAAGAAGGAGGAGAGTGTTCTCCGGCTCATGGATGCCGTATTCACATGCCGCAGGATATGGCTGTTTCACGCCAAGTCGTACGCCCCATCCGCACCCATCCACCCCTCAGTCTTGAGCGTCTCCGCTTCGATCCACTTCTCCGCCGGCCCGTTAACGAACTCCATGTCCGCGTCCGTCATCGTCACCTCAGCCGAGCTCTTCTGCTCAGAGACAACGTCAGCGCTGAGCCTGGCAACCTCCACCTCGCAATCCTCCAGCTTTGCTTTGAGTCTCTCATTGTCCCCGGCCAGTGTTTCAATCTGCTTGTCGCGACGACCGTTCGCGTTCCTGAGGTCAAAGCAAGCACGTCGGTGTTGGATTGCCTCGTGCACAGATTGCTGCGCAATGTTGTTCTGGATCAGCCACTTGTCGCCCTCGGACTTGAGCTTGGCCGCAAAGCAGTTCTTCTCCTCGGCGTGTGTGCGGACCAGCGTTTCAATCTGCTCGTCTCGGACATCGCGCTCAATCTTCAATGTCTCGATGCTGTCGTTGTTCGTCGCAATGATCTCTTTCAGCTTTTTCTTCTCGAGCATCGCCTGGTCGACCACCTTCTCAAGCAGTTCAGCTCGATCCTTCTGCTTGCCGTAAGCACCTTGGAGTTTCTTGATCTCGATCTGCTTCTCCTTAAGCTGCTGTGTCTTCTCCTTGACAGCCAGGGCAGTCTCGGGCTTGTGCTTGTGGATCTCGGCTTGCTGCTCCTCCTTGAGCTTCTTCTTGAGTTGTGCAAGGTCGTCCTTGTCCTTCTTGAACTCCTGGCGATCGTCGAAAGTCTTCTGCTTCATCTCACTGATCTCCTTCTGGTTCTTCGCAATCAGCTCGGCCTTCTCCTTCTTCAGCTTTGCATCTCTGGCCTGTAGCGTCGTGTCGAACTTTTGCCTATCGGCCCGAAGCTGCTTATTGAAACGAAATCTGAGGTCGTCGTACTTGTCGTCTGCAGCTTCCTTCTGCGTCTGCAGCTTCTGCTCCCACTTCTGCTTGATGGACTCCTCCAGCTTCCTGCTCTTATCCTTCATCTGGGCCATAGTGTCGCCCTCCTTCGAGCCCCGGCTCCTCTTTATCTCCTTGATGTCGTCCTCGAGACCGAAGAACTTGAGACGCCATTCGTCGCGCTCTTCCTTGACCTCCTCCAGCTCAGACCTCGTACGCTCTACCTCAGCCCTCTGAGCCTCCACATGTTCCATTGCCTCCACAAACATCTCGGCGGTGTTGTCAGCAGCCTCATCACCGTCATCGCCCCGGGCCTTCTTAGCCGGCTCGCTCTCCAACGGAGATGACGCTTTGCGCTTTTGCGACGTCGGAGTAGTTCTGCTGTCTTCGGCCAGATCGCTTGGGATTGGCAACCAATGCCCGGTATGACACTGGAAGTCGCATGTTGAGTACATCATGTCGGCGGTGTACTCACTGAGTGGGTCACTCATCATCTTGGATGTTGGGCGGTGGTGTGTAAGTGGATGTTGTCGTGGGTTGGTTCAGATGTTGTGGTATGGCACGGTGTGGTGGTGGTCGTATTGATGGAAGGTCCGTGGAGCTCGTGTGGTTGTAGAGTGATAGAAGCTGGTCGAAAGGGAGTTGGTAGTTCGTTGTGGGTGGCACTCAAGTGATGAGCTGATGATGAGCTGGTGTCAATGAGATCGAGGTGGTTGGTAGTTGTAGACCAGTGGTTGGTGTGCTACGAGGTCAATGGCATGTCGTGGAGAGATGTTGAAATAGGAAGAGATCGAAGTGCCACCTCAGTAAGTCGAGGTTAGGTCAGGTATACAATGTGATGATGAAGCTCTGTTCTGAACTATAACTACCTACTGAAGCAGATGCGCCAGACGGCGCACTCCGGCCTTGTGACCAAGCAAGGACCGGTGACCATATAGTGCACGTGAGTGTCACATGCACCTGCCTACCTACGTTTGCTGAGCAGCAAGCGTCTTATTCATCGTCATCAATCTATCAATCAGCCCCTTCTGATCCACCGTCGCCGCCTTCAACTCCTCCGCCCGCTTGCCAGCAGCTTCCACCACCTTCTCAGCAGCCACCACACGCTTCTCCGCCTCACGAGCACGTTGCTGAGCATCTTCAGTCTTCTTGTTAGCGACCCTGACTTCAGACGAGATCCGCCTCGCCGTAGCGGCCTCATTCCTCATCACCGAGCTCCTCCTAGCGTCATCGTGCCGCTTCTCGAGACCTCTGATCTCGGCCGAGATGCGCTTCGATGCCAGTGCTTCCTGGGCTTCCAACGCCGCGGCGTGCTCGGCCTGGAGGTCGTCAATGAAGGCGTCGCGTTGCGCAACATCGGTCTGCAGGCCTTGCATGACGGCGAGGTGGCGGTGGGCTTGGTTCTCGAGCGCCAGCTGAGCGGCGTCGCATGGGAGCGCGGTGGCCATCTTGTGGATGCCGTCATTGAGCGTCTCGATACAAACGTCGCGCTCGAACAGCTGCTGCTTCTGCTGATCTCGCTCCTCGTGAGCTCGCTTAAGCAGGGCGGATGAGAGATGGATGGCGGTCTCCTGCTCCTCGTACTGTCTTTCCAGCCCAGCAAGCTCGCCGACATGCTCCTGATATTGCTGCTCGGACGTCTGACGCATGTGCTTGATCTTCTTCTCCTGCTCGAACAGCCTCTCATCCTGACGGTCTCTCACCCTCTCGGCGTCTTCTAGCTTGTTCTTCAGCTCGTCGATCTGACGCTTGCGCCTGTCATGCAAGTGGTCGCGCTCCCCGAGTTGCTTCTTGAGCGCGAGGATCTCCTCGCCGCGCCGGACAATCTCATCCTCGCGCCCAACGAACATCTGCTCCAACACGTCGAACTTGTCCTTTTGGATGAAGTCCGGGTAGACGAGGCGGCGCAGCTCATCGTGGCAGAGGTTCCGAGCCTTCTTCTTATTGCGCGGCGACCACCCCTCGCCGGTGTTGCTGCTGCTGATACTCTTGCGCTTACGGGTATCGATGATCGAGCGCACGTCGCCGTTCGCCATGGTGTAGTTTGGGTGGTGTTGGGATGCTCAAGGACTTGATGGAAGCTTGCGAATGGAACGGAAACGGAGGCGGGGTGGTCTCTTTTATGCTGCAGGGTTCGCGCTAGTTGAAGGTTGCCTGGTCGTGCCTGCCGTTTGTAGAGGGGTCGGCGGCAACCTGCATCGGGTCGGACGGGAGACACCCAGACTGGGAGCCTTCACGTGCAAATGTCAGTGTTCTCAGATCACGAAGCCATCATAACCATCGATCTCCGGAGCATCGCGCATATTGATGGTGCTGAAAGACGCTACATTGGCTCGGCCATTATTCCACAGTCTGTTGGCACCAAACGACCCAGTGTTACACCGCACAGGCTGCAACATCGCTTCGCTGGCCACTTCCATAAAGTCGTTCCTGTGTACTGTACAAGTCTATCGTAGCGTCTACACTGTAGTCAGTCCCTGCTTTCTTCGCTGAACAGGGTTACGCCGCTGCTCTCACGGCCGTCAGGCGGTCTGGAGTACGCTCCCGCCAGCTGATGGAGACACACACATCTATACAATGCCATTGGATTAGAGGGCGAGTCTCACGGCACCTTCTCAGCCTCCTCGAGCAGCTCCTCCACCTTGAACCCCTCATCCCCATCGCTGAACTGCTTCATCAATTTCTTCCGCTTCCCAGCATTCTCCTTCGCCGCATCGCTATGCGCCTCGAAGCCATAGAACTTCTGCAAGCACATGAGCAGCCACTTGCCCTCATCAACCGTCATCCCTCTACTCTCCATGACCCGTCCCTCCATCAACACCAGACCCTTTCCGTCCGCCATATCCAAATGGTGTGTGACCGTGGTATGCGGTTGCGCGTATTCCCCACGCACCTTGAACTCCGCCAGATGCGTGAAAAGCACCGTCACAGTCGTGGGCGATGGAAACGTCCATTGCAAGAAGTGGATCTCCGCGCCCTGCCCTTCTCGTGGAAGGGGTAGGATGAACTGAGGATGCTTGCGCGCCGTATCTGCTATCCGCCTGAAAGTGTCTGCTCGCATGACGGCACACAGGCTTTGCGGGTCTCGGACATGCCGTAATCGCCAGAGGCTCTCGATCTCTTTCTCTGGCAGCTGTGCCGTCTTGTCCACATCGATGAAGCTGCCAAGCGTCTTCACTCCATCTTTGCTCGCCTTGGCCGCTTGTTCAGCTTGCAGTCGTTGCGGCGTGGGCGGCGGTGGTGCCTGATATGGTATGCTGCTCGACGCCTGCTGCGGAGTGGGTGGCGTTTGCGCGTCGAGCGGAGCATTTGCGCCTGGCACGATAGCTTTGGTCCTCAGCTCTTTGATCTTGTCCACGTGGGCTTGCTTCAACTCATCGACATCCTTCAACCCTTGCTCCTTCGCCTTCTGTTCTAGCCTCTCCTTGTACTTCTCCAGCACCCTGTCGGATCGCCGGCCATGCGCGGCGAAGAAGCGGACATCGTGGACTTGGGCCCATCGTCGCTGGTAGCATCTGAAGGGTGCCTGGACGCTGCAGACAGAGCGCCGTAGCAGAGGTACCGACCTGTCGATGATAGACGCCATGTTATACTTTCAGGATGAACACGCTATGGAGGCTTGAGAGACGAGGCATCGAAGCCCGTCCAGCAGAGCCGCATGCCGGATGAACTTCACCTCAAACCGGCCAAGCGCCGGCTGCGCCATGTGCCGTCCCCACAATGTGTCACCCCTCCGCATGTTTCAAAACAGCGATAACCGTTGCCTTCTAACCGTTATCGGGCATTGACAGGGCCGAGGCATCTTCTCAGACGGGCAGTCGGCAAGCATGACACGCTCACATCACCCTCGGATGATATTGATGCACGTCAGACCCAGCGCCTACAAAATGTTCGCGGCTCTGCTCTGTGATCACCTATCATTGTATGAGAGTAGATTGAAGTAGACTTTCGCCATGCCTGCTGAATCACAGTATCCTGCGCTTGATATTCCCAATGACGTTGGAGGGCTTTGGTCCTTTTTGTTCGAACGTGAGGATAGGGACTTCAAGGACGACAAAGGTAGAATGAGACGACAGAAGCCTCTCCGCTCGAACGACAAGCCAATGCTAACCGGTGCTCTTTAGTGATCTTCATCGACCCAGCCACGTCCCGATCCTATACCTACGCCCAGGTCAAGCAGACCGCGTCGGACTTTGGAAAGGGCCTTCGGAGCCTTTGGGATTGGCAAAAGGGAGACGTCCTCGGCGTCTTTTCCCCCAACAGCATCGACACACCGGCGATCACATGGGGTTGCCACTTCGCCGGTGGCGTGGTGTCGCCAGCCAACCCCGGCTATACTGTGGACGAGCTCGCTTTTCAGCTCGTTGACTCCGGAGCCAAAGCATTGGTGACACAGGTGCCTCAATTGGAGGTGGCACTACAGGCGTGCCAGAAGGCGGGCATACCGCAGGACCGCATCTGCCTGATCGGTGACCAGAGGGCGGATGGGAAATTCAAACACTTCACGAATGTGAGGAATATATCCGGCACTCAACGCTATCGCCGCGCCAAGGTCGACCCGGAGAAGGATCTCGCTTTCCTCGTGTACTCGTCAGGTACTACCGGCCACCCCAAGGGCGTCATGCTCAGCCATCGCAACATCATTGCCAACACGCTGCAAATTACTAAGGGTGAGGGTCCATTAAGTAACGCACCGCGGCCAGGCCATCCGGATGGTGATAGCATCCTCGCCTTCCTGCCGTTCTTCCACATCTACGGCTTGACGGTCGTCTTACACCAGAGCTTCTACCGCGGCCTCAAGACGATCGTCATGCCCAAGTTCGACATCGAAAGCTGGTGCCGGATCGTGCAAGAGCACAAGATCACATTCGCCTACGTCGTACCCCCGGTCGTTCTCCTCGTTTGCAGGCACCCGTGCGTGGACAAGTACGACCTCTCCTCCCTCCGCATGATGAACTCCGGCGCCGCACCGCTCACGCGCGAGCTCGTGGACGCGGTCTACAAGCGCATCAAGATCCCTGTCAAGCAAGGCTATGGCCTCTCCGAAACCTCGCCGACCACGCATACTCAGCCCTGGGAGGACTGGTCGCGCACGATCGGCTCAGTAGGCACCATGCTGCCAAACCTGACTGCCAAGTACATGTCACCCGAGGAGAAAGAGGTTCCAGTCGGCGAAGTAGGCGAGCTCTGGATCAAGGGCCCCAACGTATTCAAGGGCTATCTCAACAACGTCGAAGGCACCAAGAACGCTCTGACGGACGACGGCTACTTCAAGACCGGCGATGTCGGCTACCAGGATCAAGAAGGCAACTTCTACATCACTGACCGAGTGAAAGAGCTGATTAAATACAAAGGTATGCTTATCTCCACCCTGTCCACCAACTGCAACTGCGGCAACACACTGTTAGCGGTCGGTCTCGCGGGAATCGATCTTCATCGGTCCCGACGTCTTTGACTGTGTCCGGTTATCCTGAGGTTGGCTGACATATTATCAATGCAGGCTTCCAGGTCCCGCCAGCTGAATTGGAGGGCAAGCTCCTCTCGCACCCGGATATTGACGATGTAGCGGTGTTGGGCGTGTACAAGGAGGAGCAGGCAACGGAGGTCCCGCTCGCATACGTCGTGCCGAAGCCGGGCGTGCAGGCGAGTCCGCAGAAGGAGAAGGAGATCATGGACTGGCTGGCCGGCAGAGTGGCGCATCACAAGAGGTTGAGGGGTGGCGTCAGGTTTACCGATACCATACCGAAATCTGTATCCGGCAAGATCCTGAGGAGGGTGTTGAAGATCACACATCAGGAGGAGGAGGAGAAGAAGGCTGGGAAGGCCAAGTTGTGAAGGCTACTTGTGTAGACTATCCTGGCGACCATGGTTGGTATGCTCTTTGGCCGAGCAAGAGCGATGCTTTGCTTGCCGCCTGATGGCTTGTCTTGTAAGACGTCTCCCCAACCCTCCCGTATGTTGCAAGCGGATAAGGCTTTGTATACCGCTCCGGGACGCTGAAATTTCGGCTTCGGGTGTGGAGATACCGCGATCTTGGTATCGATCCCCTTGCTACTTCTGCCGTCGGCGCACAAATACATCGCAACGACTACTCTCTCAAACTATTCAGGCTTCGGAGGCAGTATACTTCACCTTATGTTCTTAACTCTGGCTGTTTTCAAAGGAGAAAAGGAGTAATGATCGCCAGCATTTTGCGGGAAGTACATATTGACGCTGCGTGAGAGTGAGCAATTCTGCTAGATTATTCCCGCACCTGCAGCATTACGACCTAGTGTCCTCAAAGTGGCGTAGAACAAGATGAAGTTCGTCAGCACTGTTGTCGCGGTCGGTAGGTGTGGCATGCGCATAAGAAGAGTCGTGATGCCCATCCCGACCGGACAGCCGACACAGATGCAGTAGATGGCAATGCGCATTGGCAGGCACATATGGGCAACACGCGGGCAGCTGTACTGGAAACAAAGCAGGTGAGCTACCGGACCCACGACGTCCTCTATACCTCCTTCCAAGCCGATACGGCGGATCTCGATTGTGACTGCATCTGCATCGGTAGATCCGGTGACTGGTCGATCTCGTCACCTTCGTATATAGCGTGAGGTATGGCAGGAAGGCGCGCGAATTGTGTCCTTGCCATCTGAAGCCTCTTATCAGCCGCGGAAAAAAGCAGGTAGTCTGGGAAACAATGGATGCGCCGCGAGTAGAGCTCCTACTCAACTACCCGGAGATCGAAGGCTCGACCACTGAGCCCGCCGTGCAGCATAGGTTCCGGCGTGAACTCCAGGAGATCCACGAGACTCTGTTGGATGCGCCGCCGGACGATAACCCTGCGTCTTTGGCTATGCGGTGTTGGAGGGAGCTGACGACGGATTTTCGCGCACTTGCTGAGGTAATACCGTAGCCCCTAGCTGTGAGCATGCACGACTGTTTGCCGTGCACTGTCCAGCAGACCCAGGTCGGCGTCCCTGAGCACAATCGCGCTGATGGCGTAGCTCCGGTGTTGCCGACTGTATCGGACAGTCTACTCGCCGACCAGCTGTGCACCAGCAGTGAGAGACAGGAGGAACTCGAGCGTCAACTCGCTGCTGCTGAGCAAGAGTTTCAGCGTCTGAGGCAAGAGAACGACTGCCTTGCAGCAGCGCCAGCAGCCAACACGGAAAGTATGCCGCTGGACACACTGCTAACGGCAGACGAGGTAGACAACCTCGTCTTCCTCCCCATGGACATCCGACCAGTGCTGAAGCGCGAAGTGACCAGGCTTGAGGAGAAGCTTGCAGGTCTGGCTATGCATGCCGCGTCGGCAGTATGCTGAGTTGCATTTGCGATTGCGAGGCTTGACTGTGTCGGCGATCAGATGCGAGCAGGGGCATTTCTCGATGAGAATGCTTCTGAACATCAAGGAGACTGGGGCGGGCATGAC
This sequence comes from Oleoguttula mirabilis, assembly GCA_035135055.1. NCBI lineage: Eukaryota > Fungi > Ascomycota > Dothideomycetes > Mycosphaerellales > Teratosphaeriaceae > Oleoguttula > Oleoguttula mirabilis. Next base: position 348,729 of record JAVFHQ010000016.1, on the reverse strand, counting down.
AAGGCGAAATCATGAAAGCGAGAACGTGCAGCAGCAATCGCCGAAGACCCGTCCGCGAACTGGTCCCTCACGCCGCTCTCATCCGTTCGAATCTGCAATCGCACACGTCTCGCTGGACAACATCATCTCGGATCGCCGGCGTTCAAAGGCAGCTGCTAGGCCATACGGCAGCGGATAGATGCCTGCGCCGCCGCGAGATGGTGCGCTTGCGCGTACTGTTGCGGACAGAGCCTAGATGTGTAGCAAGGACATATGGTGTTGGCTAGGCAGATATATCCCGTAGGAGTAGCTTGTCGAGGCTGGGTGGCATGTTGCTGTACCCGCTGTGTGACTAGGTACTGTAGGCTTGCGAGAAGCGCGTCAATCTTCCGTGTCGGCCTGTCGGTGAATGTCGTTTCTGGATGAGTCACCAGATTCAACGAAGCAGCTAGTTGCTATGGAAACACACACCTCAAAGCTCTCAGCTCTCCAGAGCCTTCCAGCCAACGCCAGAGCCTCTCACCCTCGACGACCTCCTCTCCGCAAGTGCTCCATCGCCCACCACCTGAAACATCCCAGAAAGGACTCCAGAAACACCACCGCAGCGCGTCATCAATACCAGCCACAGCGCAACGCACCACACTCACCCCCAACACCATGCAGTCCTTCTCCGAAGCTTACAAAGACTACTACCACGTAACTCATTACGCCCACTGGGACCCAATTCCACCGGGCGTTCAGAGCCGCGGCAACTGGCGCGCCGAACAGCGCTCGCTGCACTGCATCGACCAGTACTCGCGCCCTCAACGCCTCCGCCGCTGGCTGGACGACTACCCACCGGAAGCCAACGACGGACTACCCGCAGGCTACCACGAGAAGGCGCGACTGAGCGGGTTGACGAGCAAGCAGTTGTGGGCGAAGCATCCGTTCATGCAGGCGTCGGAGGTTGGGAGGGTGATGGGTGGCGGTGATGGGACGTACCTCGGCTCGAAAGCGGCTGCGATGGCAGCGGCGGAGATCCACGCGCGTGCGGAGTTCGGGAGGGAGCATCGAAGGAAGCGCGAGGAAGGTGTCCAGGCCACGGCGAAGCGGGCGGAGGAGTATCGCCAGGCGCGCGAGGAGGAGGCTAGGATGGCGGCGAAGCGTGCTGACGATGCGGCGCAGGCGGAGGGTTGGGGTGGAAGGCTTGGAAACACGGGCTGGTGCGGTCCTACACCGGGTGGTGTTTAGGAGGCGATTGGAAGGAAGATCCACTCCGCTGGGAGAAGATGAAGTGATGTCCGATGAGGTGGCGCTTGTAGCGACGTCAGGCTTTTCAGGTGCTGTGCTTCGAAGACTATTATAAACCGCTTTGCGGGATGCGATTTCCAGATCCTATGGAACGGCGATCGATCGCCCAGCTGCTGTGATAGAGTGTCAGATGCGCAGACTGGATGTTTGCTACAAACAGTATTATTGCACCACAGCCGTGCTAGATCTTCTTTACCGTCTCCGCACCGATAGTTTTCAATCAGCGCACTCATAGCCAGTCAATCAACTCAATAAGAACCATGGCTATCCCGGCAAACGTCGCAGTCACCGAGAACGACATCCTCAGCCTACCGGACGATCCATCTTTCGACCCTGGCAGGGTGCTGGACCTGTGGGAAGCAGCCATGCACATTGTGCACGACGTCGAGGTTGCGACTGACAACCACAAGAAAGAGGATGCTCGTGAGGGTTTGGTCCAGATGAGCATGGACGTCCGAAGGCGCCTTGGGGCTCGGAAAACCTTAGAGGAGGCGCAGCTGAGATCGTCAATCGACTGCGTGCCGGTGCCTGCTGATGAGACCTACGAGAGCTTGTTAGAATGATAGCGTGGCAAGATCTTCTGTTTCTTGACTTTCTTCCTGCGAGGGTCAGGAACAGAGTAGATAGCCGATCTGTGCTCTAATTTGCTAACTTACCTCTTAAAGTAACTAGAGTAACGTACCGTAGCTTCAGCTCGCAACGATAGCCGAGAGAAGTCTAGAGACCTATACTGCTTCTCGTTCCTGCAAAAGCATAGGCGGGCATATTGGTGTACTATACAACTGCTTGGGAGAACTCCGATTGTGTCGAGAGACTTTGGCCGGGCCGCCGGCTGCGAGTTCTGGTCCCCAGCCTAGCTCACTCCCAAAAGAGGACTTACTGCGCGAGTCAACCCAGGCATCTTTGAGGCATCCATCGACTCGAGCTTCTGCCGGCTGAGCTGCTTACGTACGCCCACTAGCGCCATTCGTAGAGCATATGAACTTTCTAGCTAGCTCGCTCCTGCAACCTTTGCCTTCCTTTCCTGATCACAGAGTTCACTGTATAGAGATTGAGTTCACTATATCAGCAGTGATTCGAGCCTCTGTCCACTGTCCCAATCGCGACTTAGGTCTGTCCCACTCGCGAGTCAGACCTCTGTCCCAGCAGTGCCCCTTCCCCAGCAACGAGAGATTGAGTTCACTCGTCCCCCAGCTACGAGAGATTCAGTTCACTCGTCCCCCAGCTACGAGAGATTCAGTTCACTCGTCCTTCCCAATCCAACCACACAGCGATTTCTCTGTCTCAACACTGATTAAGTTCTCTGTCAACAACATTGATTAAGTTCTCTGTCAACCGCATTGATTAACTTCTCTGTTACAACATTGATTCAGTTCTCTGTTCACTGTCCGAACCGCGACTCAGATCTCTGTCCCAACAGTGACTCAGACCTCTGTCCCAGCAGTACCAACACAACCGCGGGTGATTAATTTCACCTGCCCCCAACCCGCGGGTGATTAATTTCACCTGCCCCCAACCTGCGGGTGATTAGTTTCACCTGCCCCCACCGCTGCCCCGAACCGCTGGTGATTAGTTTCATCAGCCCCCAAATCGCTGCCCCCAACCCGCTGGTGATTAGTTTCACCAGCCCCTCAAGAAACAATTGACTCGGTCTCTAAGTTTTACAGAGATTGGCTTCTCTGGTTTTTCATCGGTCGTTGAGCTACACATTAAGCTTGGCGCCGGAGAAGAGCAAGGATGGTCTGACCCGTCCAACCTCGCCTGCTAAGGCATGTTAGGAGCAAGGAGACAAGAATGCTGCACCACCGTGGGGTGGAGAATCAGAAGATGAGCTGTACACGAGCACCCGACCCGTGTCACCCTGGCAGCGCGCGCGTGACCTTATTCGAGACCATTGAGATGCTAGCGCGCAACCCATGGCGCCAGCTCCCTTCCTCTGACAACGAGAATGACGAGACGTGGACGAATCCAGGCCCGGGTTCTCCGCTTCTGCAACACTCACGGTCTAAGACGGCCGCTGCACCCTGGATGCAAGACGATGATGAGGAGGACCCTGGCTCAGCCTCCGCGCCTCTCTCGCTAACACTAGTCCATCTGCATCAGCACCAAAAGATCGGCGTCTCCATCCATAGCTGCGGCGATATCGGGGATGATGAGAAGCGTGACTGTCGACTTAAGGGAAGGGCCGAGGGTCGCGAATCCAGACGGGCAAGCAGCGTCGGAGGCTGTTGACGACACTCTCATGGAGCCGGAACGCGACGAAGACGGGAGGTCAATGGAGAGACCGAGACCACATCATTCGAACATCAAGCCAGTGCTGCGTTCCAGGACCATCTCCAGCTCGCACACGGAGCCGAGATGGAGACCGAGGAGACTACGGCAGCACGTCAGCGGCACGATGGCGTGGGGAAGAGAGGTCTGGGCTATTCTGAGATATACGGAAATGGACGAGGGTGGGAACGTTGAAGCAACTGAGCGCTTTGTTATTGTATTCAATGGCATCGTTAGGAGTGGGTATCATGATGTGGCCGTGCGGCTTCGTCATCCTCTTCACCGTCTACTTGTCCTCATTCTCCCGCTCATCGAGCGAGACGCAGATAGCCGCGATCATGCTCAAGTCCACGTTGGGCGCGACCGTCACGAAGTACTACAGAAGAACATTGTCAGCGACCACTCATAGACGAGACGTAGTAGGCGAAAGGGCGCCTGATGACCACACACAGAATCTCTCGCGTGCAGCATTCACAAAGACCATCTGGGCCAATCGACTTACCGTTTGCTTGTCCCCAAACATCTCCCTCACATTGAAGAAGCTCCGCGAGATATGCGCCACCTGCCTGCCGCCCCACTTGATCTCAGCGCTCCGGTCCATCCAGCTGCCCAAAATTTCCAACTCCACCGCATTCCCATCCGCCGCGTTCTTGAACGTCACGGTGCTGCGACTGCCGATCATCTTCCAATGCCCGTGCACCTCGAAGTCGTGTCCCGTCGGGCTCTCGGCGTGGAAGCTCTTGTGGATGGACAGCATCTTGTTGCCCAGCGTGAAGATCTCCTTGCCGTCGGTCCCGACAAACTTCTTCTTGTCTTTCAGACTAATGACCTTACCCTTGCACTTGCAGACTTCGGTGCCGTCGACGGTCTTGATCGTGAAGTCGTCACCGGTTATGGAGAATACTTTCTCTTTCATGTGCAGCGTCGTGGTATGGGCGCTGTAGAAGTGCGCATTTGCAGGTTGCGGTCCGAGTCTTAAGCAGTCGAGTGGAATCAGTACATGTCTCACAAGGGCACGGGTTGTCCTTCAGTATGCTTACGCCGGCGTGAAGGTTGCGAGAGATGGCGACATGTTTGTGGTGGTTGCGCGTGTGGTAGGCGTTGGTAGAGGATGATGAAAGGAAGAGACCGTACTTGCCGACTGAAAACTTCGCGGGCTTAGTTATAAGCCGTCTGCGAGAACTGGGACAGTTTGTTAGCAGGAGCGAACCTGCATGAGCTCTGGAGCTGTGCTGCTGGGCCGAGACCTCGCTGCCGTGACAGTGTCGTCACATTGCAAAATAGGGTCGGCGCCACTCATGCACGCAATCGCTAGCGCAGATACAGCTCGCCAAGATTTCGGCTGGCACATGGAAATTTCCACAAACACCAACAACCCGCCGCCGTCAAACCACGACACAGCACAGCAAAGTGACAAACATGGCAGCCACCATGGAAGACGCACCAAAGGTGCAAGCACAGCCGTACACTTTCGATCTCGGGCATCTCCTCGTCACCGATACCAACCCTCTCCCAACTCTTACTACCACCAACAAAGAGGCCGTCCTCGCAGCCACCGCGCAAGCGTGCGCACAAGGTCTCATCAACCAGCTCCTAACCGCCTGCCCCATCATCCGCTCCTCCGACGGTGACCTCCAGATCAAGCTCCCGGACCCCACATTCCAGCTCCCGCGCGAGAAGCCGGTGCCGAAGGAGAAGGAGAAGAGCAAGTGGGAGAAGTTTGCGGCGAAGAAGGGCATCAAGGCGAAGCGGAACGAGGGCAAGCTGGTCTTTGATGAGGCGAAGGGAGATTGGGTGCCGAGGTATGGGTACAAGGGAAAGAAGGGAGATGGTGACGATTGGTTGGTGGAGGTTGCGGATGAGAAGCCGGAGAAGCAGGAGAGAGCTGGTGGGAAGCCGGAGAAAGGTGGGCGAGGTGCGCCGGCCGAGGCTGTGAAGAATCGGAGTGGGAGTCGGAGCGGCACGGGCAACGTGATGAAGAGGAAGGCGCGTTGAGACGAAGAGGAAGGCGGGATACGATGAAGAAGGGTCGCGATGAGAATCTTGATGTCTCCATCACGAGACTGGCTCTTGCGCGACATCGCTTGCGGCTGCTATAGCTGCTACTGCTACCCATCCACCACCCATCCGGTCATCCGCTGCTCTCAGCCTCCTGCATCGCCCTCCGGCTAATGCTAGATGGTACTCTGCACCTGCATCGTCTCTCCCTGGATACACCACGACGCCTCACATACCGAAGCTCCACATTCCTGTTCGCTTCCTCTCGAAATCGGCGATGACGATCTGCTGGGCGCGGATATACCCTGAGAGCGTCTGTATCTTCGCCTCCAGATCGGCCAGCCGCTCAAGCTGCAGCCTGCACATCTCGACAGGCTCGTTTGGCTGCCACATTGTCCCCACCGAGCAAGCACCGAGCTCCGTATGCTTCGCACCGTCCGGGCCCGGTCGGCAGTCTTGGTGCTGTCTTTGCAGCTTGCCCAAATTCATTCCCATGGAGTGCAAGTCCTCCCGCGCCCGCTCTTGCAGCCCAATGGTTGCGGCGACGTTGCCGGCGGGCTGCAGGTGCAGCGTATTCTGCAGGTCCTGGTAGTGGTTCATCACTTCTTCGCAAGCTTCGAGGTTGAGAGGGAGGGTCTCGAAGCTGGGAGGCGCTTGTGTGGGTATGTGATCACTCATGGTAATGTGAGTGGGAGGCTCGATATGAGCTTTCTGGGAATGCGCGAGGCAGCGGTGGGTTTACGTACTGCTATACCATGGCTGGGCGGACAATTCCACATGACATCTTCTTTGCCCTCTGATCTCCTACAGTGTCATCGCATCGTCTGAGCAACTCTCCGACTATACCGATCGTGGTTGAGTGTCACCCCGTTCCCGCAGACCTCTGATCACTATCCGCAAAAAACGTACAATACGATGGCGCAAGATCTCTCATTCAAACTTCTCCCACTTCAGCACACCTCTAGTCCTCGTACCATCCTGTGTCCTCACGTTAGAAAGGTCATGGTACTCATCGAGGCGGTGCATGCAACGCTATACTCAGCCTACTTACCTCCATCACCATATCATTCTTCGGCTGCAAAATCATATACGCTTTGCCACCTTCCTCGAGATACTCTACTTTCCGCACCTCCAGACCACCCATGCGGTTAGGATCGCTGCTAATCTCGACCTTCGTCTGCCACCACAACCCTCCTTCTCCACCATCGACAAGCTCGTCATCGTTTTGGAAGAGCTCGAGATAGCCACAATACATACTCGTCCCTCTCGCCACCCGCGCTACTTCCGCATCAGGAGCTTCCTGCCACGCTTTCCCAGAAGGCAACGGTTGTTCCATGCGCTCTGGGTTGGCCATGAGTGCTGAAAGCCAACCGTTCTTTGAGATGAGGACTCGGCCCATGGGGTTGTCGCCATGCGGTTTGGCGACTAGGGTCTTGTGTGGGCCGGTGCCGTTGAAGACTTCGAAGGAGATGCATTTCCAGCCGCCGGCGAGTTTGGGGGCGTGCTGGGGCCAGATATTCTCGGGCATGGTGGGTTATGTCTGTAACATAGTGGTGGCGACCATAATTTGAGGATGTCAAAGGCACATGATGCGGGGTTCCGTCGTGGTGAAGCAGCCCTTGCCACAGCGCATTGACTGCTATGGCCACGGCGATTTGTATGGGCGCTCCACCTGGCCATGAACGTACAGCGATCTCTGCCTGACTCATCTGCTCGACAAAGACATTAAAGCCTTTCACTGTTGTGGCCGCTTGCTACCAGTATCGTACATACCTTCAGCCAACGAATCTGCCATCTAGATTGCCACGCAAGACGAATGCCGGTGGTTGCAGGCCTGCGTACCACAAGGTGCATCCAAAGAACGTGATCATGCGTCCCACTCGGGGCCATAGGCCAAGTCCCGCGTACGGAGCAAAAACGGTAGGTACGACAGATGCCCGCTTTTTCGCCCACATTTTGCTGGCAACCTTCATCGCGCGCTCTACGAAATACAACCGCGCAGAGTCAAAGTCGAACTTTCATCGGTCGCTGAGCTACATAGAGCGAGCTCGGCGGTGGAGAAGATGAAAGCACAAGGTAGATAATCGTTTTCATGATAGCTCGACAGCACAGCACAGCATACGGTCTATGTTGAGGGTATCTCGTACGCGCAGAAGCAAAGCGAATCACTTGTCCTCATCCCCCATATCGTCGTCGCTGTCATTATCGCTCTCCGCTCGTACAGAACGGGTGGCTTCGCTCATTGAGTCCACCGGCAGTGGTTCAAGGCTGACTTAGAGGCGCGCTCTGCCAGTTGAGAGCCCGTTGGCGTCTCCGTGGACGCTACTGCCTGCATGTTGGACTTGCAGGCTGGGCGGAGAATCCGTTATCGATACGAGCCCTCTTAGAAGCGGGAGTCTCAGTGGCATTGGGAGTCCGAATGACGGGAGCGCCGCCTCTGTGGAGCGTGGATATTTGGGGAGCCTGTTTAGCGTAACGCCGCTTGATCAGTAACGTAAACTTTGACTGCGGATCTAAGAAACATACGGTATCTGGCGAATCTGTCCAGATAGGGCCTCCACGAAAGTAGCCATCCTCGTATTGAACTGTACACAGATTGCGCTCGTAGTCGAATTCCACAGTCACTGACCTGCCGTGCACAGGGTCTGCCTGTGGTCGCGGCGGTGGAGTAGGAAGCACTGGGAGTTGAGTGGACGCCGTGCTGTCGACCGATGGCTCCTTACGCTTGCTGCTGCTAGCCTCCGCATGCTGCTGCTTCTCAGCCTCCTTCGCTTTGAATGCATGCGCTTTCCGGATATAACTAGAGTCGCGCGGAGGCACCAAGTATGACCGTGGGTACTGGCGTATGGCGGAAGACAGCACATCATCCTTGGCTGTCAGCTGCGCCATCGTCTCACCATCCCAGTCGGGCTTCAACATTGCTTCCGGAATAGTTGTAGCAGCGGCTTTCTGCTTGGTTTCGCCGTTCTTCTTCGTCTTGGTCCTGGCCTCCGTGGTCCGACTTGCGTTGTAAGCTGGGAGAGTGTAGTCTTGCGCCTCGCGGCTCATCATGACCGCCCATTGCTGGTCGTTGTAGCTCGTATCCTTCGAAAGAACGCAGATACAACTGGCGCCGCCGAAATGACGGCACTCTGAGCAAGGGTCGTCTGGGCCGGCCCCGCGTTCCTGCTTGTCACACTACGCACCGTTAGCGCCCGATGAGACTTTGATTGCTGTGGATGTCAACTTACCTGGTACGCCTTTTGCTGGCATCTGACGCACGCTGTGCCTATCTCGTTGTCGAAGTGGCCCAAGTGGGTGTCGGCCGCCTCCTCCACTTTCATACCGACCAGTGACGGGTCCAGCTTCTCGGGATGCTGTCCGTAGGGACAACTATCTGCCGGGCGCTTGCACTGCCCACGCGGAAACCAGTGGCAGACATGGCTGGTACTGGGGTCGGGTTGAACCATAGTCACGGTGGTAGTAGTCGAGAGTTCAGTAATCGGAAGTCATCGGTGTTCGAGTTCATGTGCGTGTTCATGTGCGTGTGTGCATGTGGATCTGCTTCTGCTTGTCAAAACTCGAAGCATGACTAAGGTATGCACGAATTCACGACAGGCCGATGTCCCCGGACGATCATTCCGCTTCGGCAAGCGGCAGACGGCCCGCTGAGAGCCTCGCAAGTAAGATGATGGGGGTCTGTGCGGTAGAAGGGCAAGCGAAGGCTCCTCGGCCGAGAATGAGAGCAAACGCGAAACATCTTCCCATCCATCTCGACGACGTGAAAGCTCGACACCGCCGAAGTCTGCAGCACGACGAATACGCACAGCGTAACAGAGTAGCAAACACCACGGCGTTATCACACTTTATGATCCTAAGGCCGACGCGCGGCGCGTCTCCATCGGCAATGCTCTCTTATGACGCACCAAGCACCATTGATGAGCGCTGCCGTGCACATCGTGCCTGCCGGAATATTGAAAAGGAGCTGATCTCGCCCTTGAGATATGCTCGTGCGTGAGAAGCGATCGCTCTATGACGCCACGCATTCGGAGACAGCAGCACTGTTCTCACACCTGCCGCCATCCTGCTTAATCTTCTGCTCGGACTCCGTCGATATAGCACCCATAGCATGCACCGACGAGGACCCCTCGTCTGTGAGACGTGTCTAATGACTCCGTCTGATGGACGACAGCTGTTGCGCTGACCACCACGTGAGGCGACGGGTACGACAGTCACACCCGCGAACGGTCGACAGCGTAAAATACTTGTCGATGACGATGCCGCCTACCTGCAACTCACTGCAGCTCTTACGAAGAGCTCTGCAAAAGGTGTCGCCGACGGCAAACTACAGACGTGGTGTCGGTGTTCACGACAGCGGAAAGCGCCAAGACATTCAGAAAGCCTATTCCTTATTGACACCAGAATCCGGCCTGGTCTCATCCGCAACCTCCACCACGCTACAATGAACGCCACGGCGCCCATTGTATTCAAATGACACATGGCCGACGACTACTGAATGCGCCTTGCCGCCAAGACGGTTGGCGGATACACCAGCTCCGAGGGGGCGGTTCGTGGCTCTTTGCATGCGTGAACGCATACAGTGGCATGTTTTGTACCACGATCACCACCAGGACGTCGACGCTCGCGCAACCTACTCGCGTATTGCGCGAGAGCGACATGACCGCCGTGGTTGGTACACCACCTTACGCACCACACACCCCTCATGTCTCTTACACCTGACACCGCCACCCAGGCCATCCCTAGGCGTTCTTACCCTCTCACTTCATTGTCACTCTCAATAAGACCCTAGCAAGAAACAGCTTATTGTCAACCTGACCTTGTCCGTTTCGTATGTTCAGCTTCCCTATTGGCGGCAGTGCTCCCTATCGAGCTGCCCTTTTCTTTATTGCAGGGCCTATTGACACCTCCATCGGGTCCTCGGGTCCTCGAGCATCACCTCTGGCTGCTATATATCCCTGCACGCCGTTTGCATCATTTTCCTCTACCCCTTTACCCACCCATAAGCCACTCTTTAATCCGACTTCCCGGTTCTACACACACTCAGTCAAGGTCTTAAGACTTGCTGCTCCCCCTTCCCTGTACATTATCTCAAACCAAACCACCAACCGACCCAACAAAAACAAACATGAAGTTCAGCACTGCCATCGTCGCTCTCGCAGCAGTTGCGGCCCAAGCCGCCGCTGTCCGCGAGCCAGCAGGCAAGGAGCATACTGACTACTCCGCCGCTGTCCTCAAGGGTATGGGCTACGGCAGCGCCCCAGGCCACACCGCATCGCACGCCAAGCGCGCCGCCGAGGCGGTTGCCGAGGCGCTCGCCGAGGCCGAGCCCAAGAAGAAGAAGGCCAAGGTCGTCGGCGGCATGTTCAACTTCTGCGGCGTGCCGGGCAGCAGCTGCAACGGCAAGCGCGAGATCACCGACAACCTCTACAACTTGGCCAGCAAGACGTACAACGAGATCGACCGCCGCGAGGCCGACGCCGACGCTAAGCACGGCTTGTTCAACTTCTGCGGCGTGCCGGGCAGCAGCTGCAACGGGAAGCGCGAGGCCGAGCCGATGAAGAGGGATGCCAAGCACGGTCTATTCAACTTCTGCGGCGTGCCGGGCTCCAGCTGCAACGGCAAGCGCGAGGCCGATGCCAAGCACGGCCTGTTCAACTTCTGCGGCGTGCCGGGCAGCAGCTGCAACGGGAAGCGCGCCGTGGCCGAGGAGATGAAGAGGGATGCCAAGCACGGTCTGTTCAACTTCTGCGGCGTCCCGGGCTCCAGCTGCAACGGGAAGCGCGACGCGGAGGCCGATGCCAAGCACGGCCTAACCAACTTCTGCGGCGTCCCGGGCTCCAGCTGCAACGAGAAGCGTGACGCGGAGGCCAAGCACGGCCTGTTCAACTTCTGCGGCGTGCCGGGCAGCAGCTGCAACGGCAAGCGCACGGCGGAGCTCGAGAGCGCCGTCAAGGCCATCAACCCGGACAGCATCAAGGCCGAGTGCTTCGCCGAGGGCGAGGCGTGCGACACGATCAAGACCGCGCACGAGGCGCTCAAGTACATCCAGGCCCGCGAGGCCGAGGCGGCGCGCCAGTCGCCGGCGGAGAAGCTCGCCGCGTGCGGTACCAGCCACGACTGCAGCGCCACCACCCAGGCGTACCTCAAGGCGCTTGTCGCTGGTGAGCCGGCGGCCAAGAAGGCCGAGGCGGAGTGCCACGGCCCCCAAGGCCACTGCACTCTCGCTGCCCGTGCGCTCGAGGAGCTGTCGGCGGCTGTCGAGGAGGGTGTTGCGTCGCTCAGCGACTTTTAGGCGCTTCGCCCACATACTGCTGAACATCAGTTCTGCGACAATAACAACGGCGACTGTTGGCTGGCGATAGCTGACGGCTTGATCTTCGACACGGCCTGGACTCAAGGCGCGCGCGAGGGTTTTACACTTTGCATTCTTATTTCGCAATCGAACGGATCTACGGACGGCGGTCGACATATAATCTTCACATGGACACTTGTCTTGGTATAGATGCTCGGTTCCTTTGGCTTCATGGCCCTAGGGACTTATCAGAGCGAGTCGGCGCATTCACGGGGGGTTGGGATGGGCAAGGCTTAGGTACTTTTTGGATATTCAATGATACCCAACATCGCGTGGTATTACTTAGTTTTGATGATACCATCATGCTTATCGCACATATTCATTCTCCATACTCGTGTCATGCTTGGGTCTTCGTACTGGTACATGGCATCATATCGTCATGAACGGCCGCCAGGCCGCTGTCATAACGGTCTCGTCCGATCGCCTCGCCAAAACCCCATGAGCTCGCCCGTCTCGCCCACCCATTCCCGCACGCCGTTCACGGCAGCTTTGGCCATACCGGACTGCGTGTTCGACCGCGTGTGCCGCGTCCTTCCGCTCACACCGCCGCTATTCACACTTGTCGTGCTCGGCATAGCGGTCGCAGGTCCCTGTCCCGGAGTGATATAACTGCTGCCCTGACCCGTCGCGTACTCCGACCCCATACTCGGCAACACGTTCTCCCCCGCGCTCAGACTAACAAACAGCGCGAACGGCACCAGCCACACGCACAAGCCGAAGAAACTCGCAATCTCTGTGAAGGACGGCAGCTGCTGCGCCTCCCAATACCCATAGCGATCTTTCGCCGGCGGCGGCAGACTGAAGTGCCGGAACCACAGCCAGTGGTTGCTCAGCACGAGCACGCAGCTGAGGAGGAAGACCGGGTCGGTGAGCTTGACGATGGGGAAGCGGCGCAGGTTCTGCAGGTAGACGACGTGGCTGGCGATGCTGAGGGCGGAGAGGGCGCGGGGGAACTTGTCGACGGCGGCGAGGAGGAGGAGGAGGGCAATGAGGGCGTAGATGAGGCGGGTCAGCGTCTTCTTGGCCAGGACGGTGTGCTCTTCCACGAGCTCGGAGAGGTAGTAGAGGCCGCTGGCGATGGCGAGGGTGAGGAAGAGGAAGCCGAGGGCGAGGCCGAGGTAGCCCTGTGCGTGTCGTTAGTCCTGTAGAGAATGATGGAGTGGGTGGCTGCGTACTAGGAGCGGTAAGATCCACATGGTGATATGCTCGCTGTTCTGCGTTTGCTCGCGAGCAGTGGGATAGTCTGGCTAGGAATCGATGCCACTCCTGCCCTTTGTGGACAAGTGTTAACCCCGGATTGGTGGCGTTGATCGACAGGCACGGTGGGACGGACCGCAAGATGTTATCGATAAAGATAGTGAAGCCAAAATTTCGTGGGGCCGTCTCGTCGAAGAAGGGCATCTTCGTCTAGTAATTTGTACATGTGCTTGGGATGCTCGTGACAATCCTGCACTTCCTCCTCTCGTCCCACTACCCAACGCCGTCCGAACAGCACGCAGCGCAACCATGTCCCGCCCCGAAGACACCCTCCCGCCCGACCTGTTCTACAACGATGTCGAGTCCCGCAAATACACCACCTCCTCCCGCATCAAGAATATCCAGGCCGACATGACACATCGAGCACTCGAGCTCTTAGACCTCAAAGCACCATCCTTCATACTAGACGTCGGCTGCGGCTCCGGCCTCTCCGGCGAGATACTATCCAACGTCGAAGAAGACGAAGGCGGCCCGCACACCTGGATCGGCATGGACATCTCCTCCTCCATGCTTGCCCAAGCCCTCGAGCGCGAGACCGAAGGCGACATGCTGCTCGCCGACATCGGCCAAGGGATCCCGTTCCGCGCCGGCACCTTCGACGCCGCCATCTCCATCAGCGCCATCCAATGGCTCTGCAACGCCGAGACCTCGGACGTCAGCCCGGAAGGCCGCCTCAAACGCTTCTTCGACGGCCTGTACGCCAGTCTACGCCGCGGCGGCAAAGCCGTCTGCCAGTTCTACCCCAAGAACAGCCAGCAGCGGAGCATGATCTCCACCGCCGCCATCAAGGCCGGCTTCGGCGCCGGCATCCTCGAGGACGACCCGGAGACCAAGAGCGTGAAGGTGTACCTCGTGCTCTCGGTCGGCGGCGGCGATGTCACGGGCGCGGTGAGCGGCATGGCCGACGTGGATGTCTATGATTCGCGGCGGAAGGAGCGGAAGCGCGGCAAGGAGTTGGATAAGAAGAAGGGCAGTAAGGCCTGGATCATGCGCAAGAAGTCACAGATGGAGGCCAAGGGCAAGGTGGTCAAGCCGAGCAGCAAGTACACTGGCCGGAAAAGGAATATCGCTTTCTAGCCGCCCATCATGGCCGCGGCCAGGCCTGGCATGGCATGGCGTACCAGGCGCTTACGGTCGGTGTTTGTGATGGACGTTGCAGCATTTGAGACACTGATGATACCCTTTATGCAACCTTACGACGCACACAGCAAGCATGGGCGAGAATGCCAGAGTGAACAGATGGCGCCGCGGCAAGTTCATGTACAGCGCTGCATTGCCTCGCATTTGTACCGAGGTTTCATGACTCACGTCGCTAAGCTATGCTGGCGCTGACCTACTGCGGTACCCCTTTCGCAAACCGGCCCACCCACTCGTATCCACATACCCAGCGTCAAGCCGTTTGCCGCCGCCCTCGTACGAACCCAACCGAAAGGTTCTCCAAATCCCGTTCAATAATGTCCGAAAATCGATGCTGCGCTCCGAGGAGGTGGGTATATCCATTAGGAGAATCCTTGTCCATGCTCGCTAAAGATGCCAACCAGGTAACCCTATGCCGAGAAAAGAAAAGTCGCGCAGGTCCAGTGGGCGGTGTCATCACACGGTCAGGCTGATTGCTTTCCCATCTCCGCGAGTGCCGGATGCACTTGAGCCACTGCCACCAAAAGTGCGGGTGGCGGCAGACGCTCTAGGCCTGCACGCCATTCACCTCGACCTCGTACCCCCTGCCCTTCTGCTGCAGCGCCTTGGCCAGCATAAGCTCGCGCATCCAGTCAATCCGCTCGTCCTTGTTCTTCACAGCAAAATGATGCGTCTTGCCATTCGCAACCGCATGATGCCTCTTCTCGCCCTCCCTAGCCGCCGGCACCAGCTGAAAGGCAAACGCCGTAGCGTCATTGCCCCCTTTCTTTGCCATATCGGCCTTGATACTGAACGCCTTCATCGCCGCGGCCAGCTTGTTCGACGACGCCACCGAGCTGCAGGCCACGGCGTAGTCGTCCACGTTGATCGTCTCCTTGGCCGCCGCCGCGAGGCGCGCATTCTCGTACAAGCCCAGCTGCGTGCCTTGCAGACGGCAGTGCGCGTCCTGCCACTCGTGCCGAAGCAGCTTGGTCTTGCGCTTCTTCATCCAGCCGGCGTGGGAGCAGTCCGCGCCGTAGCCGAACTCCTTCGTCTCCGGGCTGTGGTGCGCCGGGTCGCGGACCTTCTGCTTATCCGGGCTGGAGCGTAGGCTGGACTTGCTGTCTGCCGAATTATGGCTGCTGACGCTCGGGCGCGGGCCAGCGATTGGTGAGAAAACTTCGCCGTCTTTGATGGTTGGCAGGCACATGGACGGCCGGCGCCAGTCGGCCGCTCGAGACTGTGAGCGGCTGAGGTTATGTTGCTGGCGGTACTGCATGCTCGGCGGCACTGATTGGGCCGCGCTCCGGCCGGTAGGGTCGATGGGGAAGGCTGTGATGGGGACGTCCATCTCGGACGCCGGCGTGCCGAGGCGGTAGATCTGCGCTGGCGAGGCGGTGGCGCTGCGGCAGATGGAGGATGCAGACGCTGGGATAGCGGTGCTGGGGTTTGACGCTGCGGACGATGAGCGCGGGATGTTGAGCCTCGGTAGGTGTCTGAGATGCTGATGAGGAGCCGGCATCTGCGACGGCGGATGCAGTGACGGAAAGGCTTGGAGGTGCTGCTCAGGGAACAGCGCGGGCACTGATGCCGAGCGGGTGATGGGGTCTTGACGGGCTGAAGGACCGCCTGGTGTGGACGGGAGCGGTCCCTCATCGAGCGGCGGCGATGGCGACTGCACGTGCTGGAAGTCGATGAACTGTCTTACGTTGTCCTGCGGATCCCGTCGGTCAAGTTGGTCAAGAATGCTGGCGTGCAGAGCGAAGTCCGGTAGCTGGCCGGGTCCCAGTAAGTCAGATGAAGCAACCAGGGACGGAACACCCACAGAGGTGGGTCGGAAGGGATCCTCTGGCCGGAGAGTTTGCTCTGGCTGCTTGCGGACGTTGGGGATCATGTTATCAGCGGTGTACGCGTTGCCCGGATCGCCGTGCACAAACACTCGGCCGCCTTTCATGGGACTGATGGGGAAGCGGCCGATACCATTCTCGGCATGAAGTTGCTGTAGCTCCTTCTGCTGTTTTCGCCACTTGGCACAACGCTCGCCTTTCGCACATTTATGCGGCTTCGGCAGCAGCTGCTCGATGGCCACAATGGAGACGGACTCAGCCGGCGTGATGACATCCAGGTGCTTCGGCTTGCGGCCCCGTCGCTTCTTGCCTTGTCCGAGCTCAAATGGTGTGACGTCGCCGTCGATGGGTGTCTCGCAAGCGTTGCGACTACGGCTAGGACTGCGGCGGCTGTTGGATGTGCAAGGCCGGCTCGCATCCTCGAAGGGTGTCGGCTGCGGGCTGATCCTGGGCTCTTCACTTTTGAGATCGCAGATGGCGTTCCAGATCTGGTGGCGCTTGCCGAAGGACGGAATGTCGAGCTCCTTTAGGTCGTCGAACTGGAGGTCGAGCAGGACGGTGCCGTTGACATCATGCATCTCGAAGCACTCTATAGCGGAGGCATCAAGGCCGGACGAGTACAAGAAGTCGATGACCTGTTGGGTCGTCCAGCTCCGTATCCTCTCCTCTGCGTCGTCGCTGGCAAAAAGTGGTTGACTGAGCGCGGCGGCGATGGAGAAGTCCTCGGCTCGTTGTTGCGTGATAGGAGTGACAGTTTCCTCAGAGAAGGCAGTCTCTGTCCTGGGTGGTGGCTGCTTGGGCAGCAGTGGCGACATCTGTAACGCGTAGTCGAATGTGAAGTCCGACGAACTTTGAGACGCCCGGAAAAGATGCGGTCCCTTTGGCCCTTCGACAGGCCTGAACCGGATCTCAAACGGTCTTTGGCTTTGACTTGAGCTCGGGGTCGGAGCTTCGTCGTATGAAGACATTGTCGATTGACTCCGTCTCCGGTCGTCCTGTTTGAACGTTAGCGTCACGTGGAGTTGCACGACGGAATCTTGACTACGTACCGTCTCGAAGCTGCTCTTCGGCGAGTACTCCTCCTCGAAATCGCTACCTTCATCTTCGAAGTCGGTATCTGTTGCTCCTGATAGTGGTCTTCTGGCCGATGTCCTTGCTTCAAGATACGACTGCGTCTTCGTTCGTTGGAACATCTCACCGCCTGCTTCCAGAGGCGTCACTGGGTCCATGATGGCCGGCATCAATGGGAGACAGTTCACTCGGTATATTGCTTAGCCCGAAGCTTCGATGCTTAATCCAGTTTGAATAATGATCGTATTGCCACTGTCGCCAGTGTAGCACGTCTACAAAGTTAATGCAAGTATGCGGCACGGAAGGGAAGGTCGCAACGCGGTCTCCGTGCGCGAGAGCGCGCTGTGGAGCCCTTTCTATACCGACTTGATCGTTTGCACGTCGCGCCCAGAAGCTCAGACAATGCTGTGCTTGTGCAGCTCTGCTGCATCGTTCCCGGCGCCAACTGCGCTCTGCACTTGTGCTGTGGACTGCAGGCTCCGTCCAGACCCGGCCAATCCCTTGTGCAGGGTCTCCATTCGACCCTGGATTCGTGCCCTTCGGCCAGAGATCCATGTCGCACATCCACCCTCGTCGTTGAGCAGAGTCGGGCGGCTACACATGATTGGCCTTTTGCATATGCCGGTCTTATCCTGATGTGGAAAGACGCATGCATATAGAAAGCAAAATGACTGCTTTTGGCCAAAAGACTTGCTTGCTAATTACTTCTATATTTGCTGTGCGGGACGCGGTGGGGAATTCATCCGTAACCTTCAAGGCCCGCCAGAGGTTCGGCGCGGAGCGGGTGGTAGATCTCTAGACCCTGCCACGGCCCACCTGGGTGTTGGTGTCCAGCCGCCAGATCATGGCTGGGGGTCCGCCTGGATTACGTCCTGCGTATCCCGTTTTTGGCTGCAGGAACATCACCACCTGAGGCTCGCATGGACGCATACGCTTGAGCACAGCAGGATTGTCGGAACATGCATACCGTAAGTGCGCGCATCCAAAGTGCTCGCATATTGCATGCAAGGGGTTGGTGTTGCACAGCAGAGACACACGCTGCACGGCTGCCACGCGAGGAGCCGAATTCTCCGCACCACATACGCCGTCTTGAAGCCATGTCACCACCGTCAGGACGGGAGGAAATTGGTCACATGTGCTCAGCACCTAACTTTGCGGGTCTATGATGCATTCGATGAGAACGTTGTGAGTTCCGTGTTGCCAACGGGTTCCCTGGCAGTGTCATGGTCGCCCGGAGGGCTCTAACCCGATGTATCCCGTATCTGTCCGCCGACGAGGTCGCTCAACGCCAAGAGCTATGAAGGGACAGCTGTCAGCAGCTCTGTGCGTGCTTTTCTCTGATCGAGACGGTGAAGCGTTCCTGATCAACGGTGTCCAATCAATGCAAAGAGCTTGGAAGGTGGCATTTCTCTGGCTGCCCCACTGCCCCAGTGAGAACGCCGTGGATCCTACAAGCTTCCTGACTCGAGACATTTGTTGGGAGGTCCCTCTCGACCACCCTGCGCAGCTTGAAGGTCCGCTCTGGAGACTGGGTGGCGAACACCAAAGACTAGCATCAAATTTCCTCCGTGCACTCTTGGAGCGGAAAGGCAGAGCGGCATCGTGATTGCACGCGCAGCACGCCGTGGGCATGGGCTTTCGGTTACTGACTTGCTTTCGGGTGAAGTCGTGGAGCTGTCTGGGGAATCCCAGTCTCACCGGGTAGCCCCTACGCATGTTCATTGGACATTGTACACACGCTAAAGAGCTAGCTGCAGCTGCATCCACTTCACATCACATCTCGCAACCAGTAAAGCGGCTCATGTCCCTTGTCACGTTCTTGTTCCACCGCCTCGTCTTTCTAGTCACGACTCACAGTACCTGTGGCCGGTTACGGCAGTTCAGAAGAGTCATCAAGCTCTCTCTCTCGACCGCCATACGGCCGTCGGAGCCGGTGGGAACGAATGGCGCTTCTGTACGCAACACTAACGGTGTAACAGGACGTTAGCCGTCGTTGCTGCACGAATTGTACAGCGTCGCTGGGCGTGGAGTCACGAGTGACGCAAAGTGGACACACCCTCATGGAAGCACTGATACGGAGTAGTACACCCAAAGCAGCGTGCGAGGTCGAGCGGATCAGACCCGCTTGCACGCACATCGTCTCCATGCCCACGGGTCCTTGAAGCGGTCGGATCGGGCACCAACTACCGCGGGCTCCAGCCGTTGCATTCTGTTTTCAATCGAACGCGAGGGTTCATTGTTCATTATTGCCCACGCCCAATGGGTTGACGTGCCAGCGTGTTAGGGTTGAAGGTCGTTCGCAATCTCACCATATCCTTCCACCAAACCTCACATCGCAGTACTATCTGGTCAACGAGTTGCGTATATAGCAAGCTTTTGGCCGCGTGAGCTCAACCCATATCGCAAGATTACACCATAGACCAGTCGGGTCGTCGCACGGCGGCTGCAAGAATAGGGCCAACCAAGCGAGCCGTTCAGATCAGTAGATCTGCAGCCACAATCCTGCAAGGGCCAATCGCGACATGGCAGGCCCGTTCACCAGCGTGCATTTAGTATGCATACCATCACCCCCACATGCTCACGGGTCGACTTGAGGGACATTAGCCTCCAATCTGGTCTCCTCCCAGAATAGAATGACGGTCAATTATGGAGCAATCTCGACGACTTGGGGAGATATAAGGGCATGCTCTTGCCCTCTCTCACCAGGACAGTACTCACCGACCGACTAATTTGCTCGCATTTCTCTTTCCTTCGAAGCTTGCAGGCCAGGCTCTCACCACGCTATCGTTTTAATCTGGAGACCCCCAGTCATTCGCCTATACCGTCTTTCCCGGATCTGTCGCGTTCCCGGCCACAGTCGTAACCGAATTATTGGAGCTCGCGGTGCGACTCTGTACATATACACTCATGTCTTCTTCCGCGCTGGCGAGCACATCAACACAGGACACGAAAATGGCCGCCCCAAAGACCACCGCCGCAGAGGCCAGAGCATTAGCAGCGAAGATGCACAGGCGATCGCGTTCGGGTATGTCGTTCCTGGGGTGCATGAACCGTGAGCTTTGGCGAGACTGACGTGTTTCAGGTTGCTTTACTTGCAGGTTGCGGAGGAAGAAGTGCGAGGAAGGCAAACCCGCTTGCAAAGCATGCAGTCACTTGGGCTTGCGATGCGACTACAAGCGACCCATGTGGTGGAGCAACGGCGAGCAGAGAAGGCACCAGAAGGAAGTCATCAAGGACATCATCAAGCGCACCCAGCTTTCGAAGAAGAGTGCACAGGCGCAACCTGCAACGAACGTCAACACTCCGCCCAGCCTTTGCCACTCGGGCCCGACCTCAGCAGACGTTTTCCCGGAGTCGTTTCCGCAGAGTCGCGCGCCTTCGGTTGGCTCGCCTTTCTCCGCCGGATGGGACCCGACCTACACGTCGCCAGAGGGCTACTTTGCGATGCCGCCGCCACCGCAGCCGATGGTCGCCCACCCGCAGTACCCGATGTTCTCACCGTACGAGGTCGACATCAAGACTGAGCGTCAGATCTTCGTCAACGGCGAGGCAACCCGTAGGGATTCAACGATCTCCACCTTCAGCACGTACCAGCCGCCTCCAACGGCGAACGGCATGCTGGCGTATCCAGCGGACAGTTGGGTCCAGCAGGAGTACTTCGAGAGCAACTCGGAATCGTTTGCAGAGGAGCCAGTCGACTTCGAGTTCTTCGAGTTCTCCCACGGTCCGGTAACGCCAAACCATGAAACCATGATCAACGTCGAGGACTGCGACAAGTACTTGTTGAACCATTTCTTCGAAAAGGTGCTCAAGTTGATCTTCCCGATCCTCGATGCCAACCAGCATGGCTCAGCTCGCTCCGACATCATCGTGCCAGCGCTGGAGTCCAACAAAGCCTATCTGCACTGCTGTCTGAGCATTGCTGCGACCCACATGAAGGCCACCGAAAGCTTGACCGGCGAGCAAATCGACAGCGACATCGTGCGCCACCGATACGCAGCCATTTCTGAGCTCTGCGATGCGCTCGGACAGGACACTCATCATTCGCAGATCCTCGAGGCCACTCTCGGCATGATCTTCTTCCAGTGCTCGGTCGGGCGACCTGACGATGCTCTTCCCGACATCCCGTGGCACCAGCACTTCCAAGCCGCAATCAGCCTGGTGAGCAAGCTCGATCTGCCACATGCCGTCCTGAATCTGGCAGGAAGCGGACATCCTCACCCACCGTTCAACATGGCTTTGACATCCTGGATTGACATCCTTGGAGCGACGATGATTGGACGGGCGCCGACTTTTGCAGACACCTATCGCGAGCTGAACATGAGCCGCCGCAGTGCTGGCCTTGCGGAGCTGATGGGGTGTGACGACAGCATCATGTTCCTCATCTCCGAGATCGCCTGCCTGGACGTGCAGAAGGCCGAGGGGATTGACGAGGTCATGCTCTGCAAGTACGTGGAGATCCTGGCGCACGAGATCAGCGGCACGGAGAAGGAAGCAGGGCTCGTCCAGAGCTGCTTCTCCAGCACAGGCGCAATCCGACCGAAGCAGCTCAGCGTGAACATCTCCGCGGTCTTCCGCGTCGCAGCGCGCCTCTACCTCTGCTCGCTGGTCCCCGGCTATGAGCCAAGGCAACCGAGCACCTGCCACCTAGTGTCTCAGTTTTCGGACCTCATGAACTTCATCCCAGCCGGGCCAGAAGGCTTCGACCGGTCCCTCGCCTGGCCACTCCTCATCGCGGGCTCCGCCTCCATAGCCGGCTCACCTTTCCGCTCCATGTTTGCCGAGCGCTGCCAGCGTCTTGGGGAAGCAGCAGACTTCGGCTCTTTCGGCAGAATCCGCGAACTCCTCCGAGACATCTGGCAATTCAACGACGTAGCAGCGTCGCAGGGAGATTACCAGGGCGTCCGCTGGCGCGACGTGATGCAGCAGAAGGAGTGGGATTTCCTGCTCATCTGAGCAACCCACTCCTTCTTGCGCCCTTGATGGGTTATTGCATCCTGGCCTGACTCTTCCTTCCTTTTCACGACCGACACGCCTATTACGGCCTTCTTTCTGCATAGCGACGGCGTCGCGACCTATTGCTACCTAAACACTGGGTCAACTGATATTCCAAGCATGATACCCACGAAGCTTATTGTCGATACATGGAGGATGGGATGGCCTGATCTAGTGCAGCTCTCAGGCCAGTGGCATTGCCCACGCACATCCTGTACAGCTCCACGATGAGCGCTCCCTAGATAGGAACGTCGAGTGCGATTATACCACATTATTCCCATTCCACCTCCGTTTCCACATTCGGTCGTGTCCAGTTCCGATGCCTCCGCTCTGGTGCCAGCTGGTGGACAGGCCTTGCATGATGCTGTCTCCACGCACCTGTTCTCCGCAGATGATCTGAAACATGCAGACAGCTTGGAGGTGGTGCCAAAAATACACTCCGCCATGCGTAAGATTCCGATGACCCTAGTCGAGGATCATCGACACTACCCGAGCAGTAAGGTAAGCAGACCAGGTAAGTCGCAGTCTGCAAAGCCAGCAAGACGGTCTCACAGATCCATCGTCACACGTTTGCGCCTCTTGAGGTCGTGTTGTGTTGTCGAAAGCCTGCTTGTATCGAGGTGGGGTGAACGAAACAGACGGGGCCAATCCTGCGACGATCAATTACGATCCGCGAGCAAGGATTAAGCTGTGCGCTGTTGCACGATGAGCACGTCCAGACCCATCTTCGACCCGGTCGATACCACTTTCGACCCGACTTTGCACTCCACGAAAGACGATGTGGAATCGCCGTCGCTGTCCGACTCTAATGCGCTTGCAAGGTTCGAGTTTGAGCCGGGACGGAGTCGCGATGGGACGAAAGTGCTGATGGTGGAGTGGGAAGAAGATGACACCACGAGAGGCATTAATGAGGACTGGGAGCTGAGCTGGCAGGGCAAGAAGACGGTTCTTCCTGCGAGGGATCAGGCAACGGGGATCCAGGGCGAGGCGCCTCTGCATAGGTTATACTATTTATTGGGACCCGGCGTAGCTGTGCCGACGCAGGTCAGGCTCTCGAAAGGGTCAGTGACATGGCGCACAAATCCATTGCCTGCCATCTTCGCTTCGGAGCTTGGAGCGACTGCGAGAGAAGCCGGCAAGAAGGGCGTCCTGCACACCATCTGGGCCAAGAAGAGGCTGCAGGTACTGCAAGGCGAGATCGATGCGGAGTCGAAGACCAACACGGAAGGCATCGGGCTGGAGATGGCGAAGGCCGAGAAGGAGTGGATTGAGGAGAACTTCGGCGTGGTCACAAGGCCGAGCAGGATCACCATCCCGACGCAAGGAGGCGCGATGGCTTCGGCCATGGCGAATCTGAACAGCCCGGCCAGTCCACGCAGTCCTGGAGGCGGCCGGCTGATGGACAAGCTGAAAGGCTTGAAGCTCGGAACAAATTCTGCTCAACTCAACGGCGGTCCGCAGCGTGGCACGCCACCGAACGACTTCAGCAATCCACTCAGCCCGGAGGGCTCAGACGTCGCCGTAAGCTCCTTTGGCAGCTTTGCAGCTCTCAAGGGTATGCCGCCGCCCTCTGTCCTTGCGGCGAAGCCGGGCCAAACGCCGCAGTCACAGAGGAGAATTGCTGCTCAAAGACCGCCTGAGGCGTTCGCAGCCCAGCAGCGGCAACAAGCTGGGATGGGCTCGCTCAATGCATTAGGTGGCGATGCTGGCTTCAGCGGCTTCTCGAGCAGCCACCTCCCGACTGAGGACGCCGAGGATGATTTGTTCGCGATGCCCATCAGTCCGCGAAGTCCAGACATGGCCAAGTCGCCGTTCTCGTTCGGTTCGCAGGATACCACAAAGCATGCTCAGGGTGAGCGGGCATGAGCACGTATGCCTGACGACGCACGGAGTTGGTGGCACTGAGGGAAGATTTCCATTATTATGCTGCGGAAGATACATGTACCTGTAGGCAGTGCCAGAAAGAAAGCAAAGCACATCAAGGGAGTTAACTGTCGGCTCAATGGAAGCATAAACCTGCCGCATGACCCATTGAGATGGCCTGCGTGGCTGGGGCTCTACCAGGTATGCCATGCCATGCTGGACTTGCTGGAATAGCGGTCGAGCTCAAGTTCGTGCTTACAGATATGAAATGCTGAAACACGAGGGCACATGGGGCGTGTAGGCTATCTCTTATCAACGGCCGGCAATATGGAAGCACACTGCATCTTTTGGTCGTTGGAGATAGGAAAGTGTGGCCATGGCCATGTCATTCGGGGTCTGTTCTCGTTGCGGGTGTGGGTCATAGGTCATAGGTGCTTCGCTCTTTCCCTCCCTGGCTACAGCCCACCTTCCTTGTGCGCCCAAGGCCTCACTTCTCGCACTTCCTCTGTTGGTCAGACAGAGCACCTTACCTGTCCACGTGGCACTTGCAGCGTCACGGAGAGTGGGTAAGTCACACAGCGTTCATGTTCATGTCGACGCCATCCTCATCGACACTGACCGATGACAGGCGTGCATCTACGTGTGCCCCAGATGTCGCCCGATGGACGGCGGTTCTTGCTCGCCGAGTACTTTGACAGACCGCAAACGCTCAGCAACGACGATGTGGAGGCACGGGCTGGCGGGTTTACGTTCGTGGACTGCGACTGCAGCTACCACGACAACTGCAGCTGCCACACCAACCTGAGCACCACTCTCCAACCGCTGATCGTCGCTTGTGACGGAGGTTGCCGCTACGTCGGCAACGTCAATGCATTCGCCGCTATAGGAGTGTTTGTGGGCGCGGGCTCGTCCTTCAATGTGAGCGAGCTGATGCCGCAGGACTCGAGCAAGCCCACACCGCAGCGCGCAGAGCTCTTCGCAGCACTCCGTGCATTGCAGACTGCGATGAGAATCAAGGACCATGGCTGGATACCGGCCGTCAAGACCGTGGTCCTGAAGACGGATAATCTGAACCTAGTCAACGCCATGACGAACTTGATCCATCGCTGGCGGCAGAACGGGTACATGAGCGACCGCAATGGGTGTCCGGTGGCAGACCGCGAGTTGTACTGGCAGCTGGAAAAGGCTGTTACCGGCCTTCACCACCAACACGGTGTAGAGACCTTGTTCTGGTGGGTCCCACGCAAGGACAACACCGCGGCCGACAAGCTGGCCCGGGCGCCACTGGCTGCGGAAGACAACCGTCGGAAGGCACTGCTTGCTGCAAAGGAGACAGACCTCCACGCAAAGAGGAAGCGCGGCTCTCCGGAGAGCGCGGACGAAGACACTGCGAAGCGGATTCGCCTGCACCAGCGGCCAGTATTGCCACTACCCACTCGCCCAAACCAGTACTTCCAGGCTCCGAATTCAATCCAGCAGCCGCCAATGATGATGCCGCCACCTGCCGCGCCAGTTCAGTACGTCCAGGCCCAGGCCTGGGTCGCCTCGCCGCCGATGCCGATCCCGCCGCCAATGCTGGCCCCACAACCAACATACCGCTATACGCTGCCCTCGATCCCGGCTCTGGCGCCTCTTCCAGCGCTGCCACCACCCACAACGCATATCCAGTACCCCCAGCTTCCGATGTTGGCCCCACAACCAGCATACCGCTACACGCTACCCACAATCCCGGCTCTGGCACCTCTGCCACCGCCGCCGTTGCCGGTTTTAACAACGGCGAGTCCCTACTCGACCTACTCCCCAGCCACACTAGCTGCTCCCGTGGTCACGTACTCGGCACCGGTCCAGTTTGGGCACGCGACACCACTGCAGACAGCGACCAAGTTCTTCCACAACATCGCGCAATTTTTTGGTTGGCGCTAAGGTGTGACGTCGCCCGCATCGTCGTCGTGCGTCTCTTGCTCGGAATAGGTGTGTTGACCGCTGTATTGCCCGCCTGCGCTCACAGCGACTACGGTTGATGGGAGACACTGCGCGAGCGACGGGGCATGGTGGATTCTGTAAGGAGGGCAGCAAAAGCGGATCATGAAACCATTGTTTCGAGATTGGTGCTCGTCTCTACTCGACTGTATCATCATCATCAAACGTGACCTGCCGCTTCTTCTTCCGCTTCGGCTTCACAGGCACTTCCGAATCCCTCTCATCAGCTGCAGGCTTCTCACTCGCCACCGAATCCTCTCCCCCTTCCTTCCGCTTCTTCCTCCGCTTCTTCTTAACCGCCGTACCACCCTCCTCGCCGTCATCATCGTCAGCAGCAGCAGCAGCAGGCTCCTCACTAAGCGTATCCACCTTCTTCTTCTTCCTCACCTTCTTCCGCGTAACCACCACACCCTCCTCCGCCAGCGCACCCCTCGGCTGGATCCGCTCCTGCGCCCGCTGCATCTCCAGTCGCAACCGCTCCACCTCGCGGATCGCCCGCGCCATCTCCTCCTCCTCCGCCTGCCGCCGCTCGACATCAAACCGGCCCGTAGCACCACTCCGCGCCGCAGCGTCGTCCGACAGCGAGAGGGCAGAGAGCCCGCTGCTATCCACCTCCAGCAACGATGGCTTCTTAGTGCCCCGCGCGCCCGCAGTAGCCTTCGACGACAAGCTTGCCGATGACGAGACCGACGGCATGTCATCCCCACCCTCGAGCGTCTCATCCCCGGCAATCTCAAAGTGCCGCCGCGGCCGCTTCTTCTTCTTATCGTTGGCAGAAGGGGCGCGTGGTGCGGCCGGAATGTCTTTGCTGTCGAGCTGGAGCTCCATGACGGGGATGGCATCCACGTCCAACTCCTCGCCATTCGAGCTGCTGCGCAAGATGTTATGCATCGGCGTCGGCGTCGACGTGCCCGACGCGCGCTCCGAGTCGATGTAGTACGGATCGTCCTTGTACCGCTCCCGGCGCTCCGCCCTCTTCCGCTCGGCCGCTTCACGGTCCAGCGGCTCCGTCTCTGCGTCTTGGTACGAAGCGGAAGCGGCTTTACTTTTACTTGCGCTGGTGGGGGGCTCCAGCAACTCGGCCGCCGGCCTCTGATAGCCTGCCGCGACCGATGAGGAGGGCTTATCGTAGTAGAACTTGTACACTTCATCGTTCGCCTCGTCAGTATCGGTATCGTAGTCGTCCGCCTGCCGCAGCAGCATCTGCAAACTCCCATTGATCGGAGCCGCGAGATCCAGCCCCTCGGGCTGCGGCACTTTGCGCAAAGCCGCGTGCGCCACGGGGTTCAACTCCATGCCGGAGAACAAGGACGGTATAGCCTGCGTGAGCAAGAGCGGGGGTTCCGCCGCATAGCTGCTGCCGCCACCGCCACTCTCCTCATCATCATCGGTCTGCTGGCTCGCCGCGGCTTCGGCAGCCAGGCGCATGAGATCGAGATACTCCACCGCGCGCTCCTGCACGTCCAGGTCCGGGTGCAGCGTCAGCGGCTCGAGGAAATGAACGATCCGCGCAATCAGCAGCATGGTCGTGGTCCGGCGCGTGGACGTCCAGGGGGCGTGCGGGTCGCGCGTCGTGAGGACGGCGAAGAGTTTGGGGAGGGCTTGCAGGTAGCTGGCCAGGACGCTGGCTTGCAGCTGTTGCGTGCTCGCGGAGGATTGTAGTAGTGATGTCAGGACGGCTTCGGCGTCGGGGAGTAGGCTGGCGTACTCGCCGGCGATGAAGGCGGCGGAGGCGAGGACGGCTTGGCCGCCGCTGCCTGCTGAGGGGAAGAAGTCGGGGCGGCGGTCGGATGATAGTAGATTCTGGGCGGCGGCGGCGGCGTCGGGCCGGACTGCTTTGACGCGGACAGCGACGTTCAGGAGCTCGGCACCCACCGCATCCGCCACGTTCGGTGGCCGGTCTTTGGATGCCGTGGTGTGGTGTGAGCCAAAATTGCCCGTGGCCGGAGACGACGGGCATTGCTTGACGAGGTCGACGAGGACTCCGATGTACCACTCAAAGTCACTCATGTGGGCGTACGTGGCCCGCGAGCACATCTCGAGGATGCGTTCGATGACCGACGTGCGGTAGTCGTCAGGCAATGGTGGGGCTGTATTGGGCTTCTGCTCCTTGGGCCGGATGCTGGCTTGCATCTCCTCGTCATCCTCGTCGGCCCTGGGCACGATGCCGTCGTGCGTACCGCGGTCCTCCGTTGTTGGATCGGTGGGTTCCGGCGCTTTGCCAGCGGTGCGCAGCTGCTTGAGAAGCCGCTCGACGACGGTCTGCAGGTTGTTCGCATTGATCATGTCGACGACCAGATCGAGCGCCCGCGTGCGGATCGAGATGTCGGCGTCGTCGATGCATTCCAGTATGACGTCCTGGTGCTGCGACACCAGCTCTGCGTGCGAGCTCGTGATCTTGGCGAAGGCCAGCAGTGCCACGTAGCGCAGGTTCGGATCGCCCTCGACGACCAGCATGGCGCGCAGCTTGCTCAGGCACAGCCGTGCCACCTCATCCCCGTCCGTCGTGCCCTCCGCCGCCTCCATGATGCCGCCCTGAATAATGCCGTTGATGCACTCGTACAGCAAGCTCATCGCGGGCGTCGTCTTGATGATCGAGGTCAGCGGCGGCAGCAGCTTCTTCACCAAGCGAGGCTCCAGCGGCGTTAGCGTGGAGAAGAGCTTGATGATCTTGATCGCCATCCAGTTGTTGCCACCTGCAGTAAGCAACTCGAACAAGCGTGGCGCCAGCGAGAGGAAGTCCTGCGGTCGTCTCCAGCCGAGCTCGCACACTACGTTCACGATCGCGGCTGTCACGCTCGGGTCCTCGTTCTCGTCCAGCAGGCGGTCCTTGATCTTCGGCCAGGCTGGGCGCAGTGTCTCCGGGTACACCAGCGCAAGCCGATACAGCGTCACAATCGTCTTCTTCCGAATCGCCGGCAGCGAATGCGACAGCCGCGGTATCAAATCCGTCAGCAGCGAATTCGCCATCGACGCATTAATCACATGCGGGATCGCGCCCAGCGGCAAGCCAATAGTGACCTTATCCGGCGAATTCAGATCCTTCTTCAGCAGGTTCTCCGCCAGCATCAGCACCTCGGTGTCCGGGCGGAAGCTCTGCACGGCGGCCAGGTAGCCGACGCGCTTCTGGATGTACTTGGGGCTGGACATGACCTCGAGGACGTTGAAGGAGGCCCAGGACATGTCGTGCCCGAACATCTCGAGGTAGACGAGCTTCATGAGCGCCGTGGCCTTGTGGTCCATGTCCTGGCTCTTGATCTCGCGCCGGCATTCGCGCAGGGAGTCCTGGATGTACTCACGCTCGTTGCCCTTGTGCGAGCGCAGGCCGCGGATGAGCTGGTAGATGTCCTTTTCGAACATCTTGGTGCCTCACTACTAGCTGTTCCGCTGGTGTTCTCGATGATGTGATGCTGATGCTGCTATGTCGTTTAGTCGCGGGCCAGCACTCGGGACGGCGTCCAGTAGCCAGCATTGTGTCGCATTGGTGGGTGAGGCTATAGTGTTGGATGCATCGTCCGGATACCTGTAGTAGCTGTGGGCGAAGAGCAAGATCCGAGCGGTTACGACGAGCAGGCTACAGCGCTATGGGTCTTCTGTAGGCACATGGTCAATACCAGCGTTGACAGTCCACGCCCACGGTCATGGTGCTCTTTCATCTTTGATGGTGGGGTCCGCGAAGTCGCCAATCGCTCGCTAGTGCGACATGCGCCTGGCCCCCATGTTTCACGATCAATACCTGTACCTACTTGACACCCAGTCTACCTATAGCCAGCGCAGACAGAATGAGTCCACGATAACAACACAACCACCCACCACCACCGCCACAGCCACCGCCACCATGTCCACGACCCTCCTCCTCCAACCGCCCACCACCTCCACCCCCCAAACCACCCTCGCCCTCGCCCAACAAGCCGCGCCCTTCTTCGCCGCCCAATCCACCTGGCTCTCCGCCCTGCCCTACCCCCTCAACCTCCTCATCAACACCGAGTCGCAAGAGAAATGGGTGACCCACGAGAACCTCTTCCTCGCCTGCCTGCGCACCGGCGACACCGCCTCCGCCTCCCGCGCCCTCGAAGCCCTCACCGCCCGCTTCGGCAAGACCAACGAGCGCGTGCTCGTCTTGTGGGGTCTCTACCAAGAAGCGACCGCGAGTAACCAGGCCGAGCTGGAGGAGGTGATGAAGTCATACGACGAGATTCTGCGGGAGGACCCGACGGTTTTTGGGATCCGCAAGCGGCGCGCCGCTCTGCTGAAGTCAGTGGGCAAGCCGACCGAGGCGATTGGTGACCTCATCAAGCTGCTCGATGCCAGCCCGACGGATGCCGAGGCGTGGGCCGAGCTGGCCGATCTGTATGTCGCGCAGGGCGCGTACGAGCAAGCGGTGTACTGCTTGGAGGAGGTGCTGCTCGTGACGGCGAATGCGTGGAACATGCACGCCCGGCTCGGCGAGGTGCTCTTCCTCTCCGCGAGCAAGACGGAGGCCGCTGCGGGGGAGAGGCTGAAGACGCTGAGCGAGAGCATGCGGCGCTTTTGCCGCAGCGTCGAGTTGTGCGAGGGCTATCTACGGGGCTACTATGGGCTGAAGATCACGACGGACCGGTTGCTGGAGACTTTGGAGGGGGTGAGGAAGCCGCAAACTGCTTCGGCGGATCCGGTGACGGGGGAGTTGGCGCCGCCGTCGCTGGAGGCGGTGAAAAAGCTGAACCAGCTGGCGACGGCCAAGCTGGCCGAGATCGTGCGGAGAGGGTCGGCGGGCGAGAAGGGCTGGGATGGGTATAGCCCGGCGGAGCTGAGCGCGGCGCGGGACCTGCTAGATAGAGATACCCAGAAGATACAGCGATGAAAAGCCGCCCCCTTTGGCGCATCTGAGAAAAGGACCTCCTATGCCATGAAGATGCTGCTTGTGGATATCTAAACCGCCGGTGACTGCAAACGCCCCTATCCCCTTGCACACTCCCATCCACGCCCCAGTCTCGGCCACTCCACTCGAGGGTAGACGGACGGACAGACACTCAGCTAATCGCATGCGCAAAAACCTTCTGCGCCAGCTCACTCAGCAACCTCATCTTATCCGGCTGCTCCAGCTCCTGATACACACTATACACGCTCTTGCCCCGCTTGTCCCGGATCGCGCCCAACCGGTTCCCCGCCACGCCGCCCGCAATCGCGCCCGGGACATTCGCCGTGATGAACCCCAGCGCGCCGCCCGAGACGGCGCCGACGAGCGACCAGAAGGAGCCGGTGGGCTGCTTGTCCGCGTCGGCGAGCCCTTCGTCCTGCATCATCTCCTCGAAGACGGAGCCGAATTGCTCGTTGGCGTAGTGGTTGGCGTCGGCGTCGGACTTGGCTTTGCCGCCGAAGCCGAAGGCGGACCAGGGGAAGGAGCTGCCGAAACCGGCCCCACCACCACCACCACCACCACTCGCTCCACCGCTGTTGGCCTCCGGGCGCGGCACCTCCTCGTCTGCATCGTAGCCTCCAGGCGGCTGTTGTTGTTGTTGGTGTGATGAACCGCCGAAGCCGTGGAACTGATTCCGGCTCATGTCGTAGTCGCGCCGCCGGCCGGCGTCGGAGAGGGTGTAGTAGGCATCGTTGATCTGCTGGAACTTCTTCGTCTTGGCCGCGCGGTCGGGGGAGTCGGCGGGGACGCGGTCCGGGTGGTGGCGCAGGGCTTGTTTCTTGTAGGCGTCGCGGACCTGTTGCTGCGAGGCTTTGCTGTCGAGCTCGAGGGAGGCGTAGTAGTCCACTGGTGGGGCTGTTGCACCCCGCGAGGGGTTTCGTTAGCATATATGTGGTGGTTGGATGCATGGATGGATTCGGGGTTGGGGCAGGCCTTACCGGACATTCTTGCTGCTTTGTCCGGAGGAGCGCTTCGGGGTGTGGACGAGTTGGGTATTGGGTCGGCGTCGTCTGGGGAGTGGAGTAGGTTATCGGCAAGCACTAATGTCGTGTGGAGGTGCTGCTAATGTTTCCGGGCTCCAAGCCAAACAAACGAGCACCAGCTGGCCTCGAACATACGTCACCGACACGCTTCGCACATGCATGAGCACGAGCCTTTCAGGGTCCACCGCCCCCACCAAGGCGATCTGTCGTCGGCTCGACCAGACTGCCCTCCTCACCCATCTACCATCGGCCATCAGGTCTATCATCACTTCTGCCCTGCCATTGGAGACTGTCGTGTTTGG
Source organism: Oleoguttula mirabilis (assembly GCA_035135055.1). NCBI lineage: Eukaryota > Fungi > Ascomycota > Dothideomycetes > Mycosphaerellales > Teratosphaeriaceae > Oleoguttula > Oleoguttula mirabilis. Next base: position 316,525 of record JAVFHQ010000016.1, on the reverse strand, counting down.
CAGTAGTGCCCAGATGTTCTGACTGGACCCATCCTCGGGGAAGAGCGCCGAATGGAACACAACTCGCATACGCCACACTAAGGTAGGTTCCACACTTCACCTTTCCGAGTCAATAAGGGATTAGGTTATTCAAGGTAGGCGATTCTGTCTCCCGTCTCTTTCACACTACTTCTGACTTCCCTATACGTTCGCTCCTACGACGTTTCGTCTCTACCTCCTGACTAGACTTAGATTCCTAGACTTCCCACTCTCCTCTTGACGTCACCCACTAACAGGCGCTCCACTACGCTCTTCGCTGCTCTCCTGCTCTGCCTTCGCTATGGCCGCACCGGTGCGGCAGCAGGACCGGCCAGCGCCCAGCCCTCGCCAGACAAACAACTCCGCCTGGACCCTCGACATGAACCTCCTAAAGCTCTGCGTACGTCACCACATCAAGACCGCACGCCCGGTGCTGTCAATATCGGTCTGTCCTCGTCTTCAACAGAATCGGCCAGTGCGGTATGTGTGAAATCGACATATACGCCCACCCACATGGCCAGGCTTTTGGAAAGAGGGCAGATGACCTCGACCCGCAGGCGACAGCTCGTAATACGCCGACATGCTTTGGCATCATTGGACGCATGCATCTGGGGACGAGCAACGTTTGGGCTCATGGACGGACGATGTAATGGCCGACATGGGCAAGGGATACGGCAGCGTACGGTAATCCGTTCCATATGCAAACCACCATGAAAACCAAACGAGGACCTTCCAAGCATCCTCCAAGCCGCCATTCACACTTCGTTTGGATACTGCGCACGTGACCTTAGATACCAGGTTGCATTTGGTTTTGGCTAGGAGGCGCATCGACCGCGTTACTGAAACACATGCGGCGTAACGCCGCCTTTGGTCATTTGGATGTGCAGAATGTACGACTCACATTGATACCCGTAGCACTGTAGTCGAGACTTCGAAGCGGCTGTTCAGCGCTCGACTCTGGCGCATCTCGGCGGCGTCGTACAGGGCGGATAGCACCAATGCACGCTCTACCGGGTTCTGCAGTAGGCGGGCGCGTTGCAGTGTTGCAGTTCGCCGTTGGACAATTCCTCACCAATTGCGAGTGCCGTGGGCCGTGGCCCTGCTTTAGCCGCACGCAGCGCGTTGTTTCGGGTGTCACAGGGCTGATTAAGGCCTACCGAGACCGCGGTCTTTCTCACACCTCGGGTCGTCGAGTGCGGCGGACGTGCCGGCCTGCTGGAGAGTTTTAGATAGACGTGTCGGAGTTCCCAGGTCTTGCCTGGTCCGGGTCTATGGGCGTGGCTTTCATCGTGAACGGGAACGGCAGATCTGGTGGGAGGCTGGAGTTGTCGGTTCTTCTCGCTCGTCGTACTGTATGGACAGTGCATACGCCCTGAAATGCATCTGCATGAGATCTATCGTACGGCATAGGTTTGGTTGAACTGCCGGCCGGCTGCACCTTTCATACCTCCTGGCTTCGTTCCGTCTCGGTTCTCTGCCTGCCGATCCGGCTCTCTGCGAGTCGGTCACTGTCGGTGGCCACGCCGATCGGAGCCAATAAAGTACATACTTTCGTAGCCGCCGCCTTGTGATCCCATTCGGTGAGGGCTGCAAGCCTAGGCTGGATACCCATGGAACGGCACGCTAGACTTGCCGCTCCGCAAAGTGCGGGCTTGGGTTGGCGGCGCAGCGGCAGCCGCATTGCCGCAAGGAGGCCACTGCGCCACCGGTGTGGTGGGCTGTCTCTGCATGTGGTCACTAATGAGATCGAGCTTCTCCATGTCTCGCGTCGCAAAACAACAGCTGGATGTGGGATTGTTCGAGGCGGCCGTTTTTGGGAGTTTCCTTATCACTGGTGGGCTGGTAGCACCTCTAGCAAAGACCTTCTTATTCCGTCCTGTTGTTACCGAGCTGGGGGGACCCGTTCAGGCGATCAAGCGGATCAGCATATCTGCGGGACGCCAATCGCAGTCGCACATCGTCGCCGGTCCTGGGACGGTCGGGCTGGCCATTGTGGGCTGGGTCGAGGCTCGCAACGCAAGATACGGATCGACGTCGTCGAGTATCACAAGTGAGGGCGAGGTTGTAGCAAACGTATGTACGAACCCGGTAGCAACAGTCGGGCAGGCCTAAGCAGTTACACGTGAGAACTAATTGGCTGCAGCAGCATAGTGCCTCGCATCTCTGTACGACGGGACAGCAACGCCGTCGCAGTGACCGCACCCATATCGCGCGTACTAATTCTCCGGTTGCCTTGCGGCGAGGCTGCCGACGCCCCTGGAAGGCTTTGAACACGATGGCGCATGAGCAAGGACAGATGGAGTGAGCCAAGTGGCGTCGGATACCGAAAGAGAGCGTGGTTGCGTATCCCACTTTCTACTCCGTACCTGGCCCACGGTCCCGGGTCGACAGCTCCACGCCTTGGGTGCCCACTTCGAACTTTGGCTTTGGGGCAGCCTTTACGCTTCCGTCACGAGCGCCTGCCCCGAAACCCACCGTCGCTCTTTCTTCTTCAAGTTTCCTCCGAGTCGCAGTCGCACTCCCACTCTCCCGCCAGCTGCACCTTCCCGCGTCCCACGAAGCCCGTACCAATTTCCAGGGACGCCGACACCGACACCACGAGTAGTCGCGCGCCAACGCAAGCACGATGCAAGCACAGCCGGGCTATTTCACTCACGCCCATCCTGCTCAGGCACACGCGCAACAGTTCAATAACATTCACACCCACGGCATCCACGGTACGAACGGTATACATCCAGACGCGACGTCACCGGCTCCAGGTTACACCAACGGTCATATCAACAGAGACGCAGCAGGAGGCAACGCAATGAATCCCTACGGGCAGCCGAACCCGAACCCGAGCCAATACCCACAAGGGTATGGCTACCAACAACCGCAGCAATATGCGCATGCGCCGCCACCCCTCCCGCCCATGCGATCGAGTATGGGCGCACCGCCGATGCTTCCGGGCCCAGTACCGAATTCTGGCCCGCCATCCTATACACATACACTTGCACATGCACCACAGCCGATGCATAACTACCATCCGGCACCTCCTCGTCAGCAGCTGCCGCACCCGGGACCGAGCACCCAGGCGCGACCGCCCATCGTCTTCTCCAACAGCGGGAAGAAGGGTCAGCATAAGTACACCCTCGTAGTCGAGCAACAGCCGCAGCGCGCCCGCATGTGCGGTTTCGGCGACAAGGACCGCAGACCTATCACGCCACCACCTTGCATCAGACTCATCATCACTGATCTCCATACCGGGCAGGAGGTCGACTGTGAGGAGTTCGATGGCACCTTCTTCGTCCTGCAGGTCGACCTGTGGGATGAGCACGGCCACCGAGAGGTCAACATCGTCCGCGCCTCGTCGTCCTCGCCCGCCGTCAGCATCTCCACCGCCACCATGACGTCCTTTCCACCGACGCCCGAACGGCCGATGCTGAACGATATGCCTCAGGCGCCGATGTACTACCCGAATGGGCAGCCATACCTTCCCCAAGGATATGCCCAAGCCTATCCAACACCAGGCTTCTTCGGTCAGCCAGGGTACCCAGGCCAACCAGTCCCATACATGCCATCAATGGCACCCAATTCCAACACCATGTTCACCAGGAATCTTATTGGGAGCTTGACTGTGAACGCCTCGAAGCTCCAGGACACGACCGGCAAGTTTGGCTTCTGGTTTGTCCTGCAAGACCTGTCCGTCCGCACGGAAGGCTTTTTCAGGTATGTATTCCTCGCGCGTCAATACTTCTCACTGTGTATGCTGACGCTCGTCTCAGGCTCAAGATGAACTTCATCGATGTCGGAAACGGTCCCAGCACGGCTAACGGCCTCAACAAGGGCCGTGCTCCCGTCCTGGCTTGGGTCTTCTCCGAGAAGTTCCAGGTCTACTCCGCGAAGAAATTCCCGGGTGTCATCGAAAGCACCCCGCTCAGCAAGTGCTTCGCTGGCCAAGGCATCAAGATCCCAATCCGGAAGGATGTCAAGTCCGAGGGCAAAGATGACGACGATGACTAGTCATCATCTGGCCCGCCAACACCAGTAGGCGGAGTCTAAGCCCGTGGTAGCTGGTAAGAGCAGCCCAAGAAGGAGAGACATATCATGAAGGAGAGACAGCCCATCGGCTCCAGAGAAGTAGCCCAAGCAGGAGACGCGCCCAAGACGGCCGGCGGCCAAACCGGGACACAAAGCGTCTGATGAGCCCGATGAGCATCCTTTCCGTAGACGAAGGGCAGATCCTCGGACACTGGAGTGGCCATGAATGTCGCCGAGGCCGGGTGGATCATCCCAATCGCACTGCTCTTTGCTTGTGCGTTGCAGTTTCTCATGATGACCAGGAGCTTTCGCTCGGTCTAAGCTCTAGCTATTGCAGCAACTTTTGGTATCGAGTCCGGGTTAATCTTCGTCCATGAGCTCTGGCTGAGCGAACTTGGTGAGGACGCGGATGAGCGCGCGCTCCAGATCTGATGTAAGCCGATCCGCGCCGCGGACCGGAGCGCTGTCGTTCACCTGGAGCTCGTCGCTGGTCCACACACAGGCTCCGATGGGACTCACCACTACGATGCTATCGGCAGACCCTGGGACTGCCTGCGCAAATTGCTGCAAGTCGTCGATGGTGCTCTCTTGCAGCCCGTTCAGATTCCTGGCGGGCATCACGCGCATGAGCCCTTGATCTGGCCTGGCTGCCTCCTCCAGGCGCTGTGTGATGACTGCGATTGCTTGTAGATTCGGCGCGACATTGTACAGCGCCGGCAGCACCTGGCTTGTCCATTCAGCCCATGAGCATCATAGCATTGCGTAGGCTGACCACTCACCACAATGTACGGTACAGCACATCGCGCTCGGCGATGATGCATAATATCACGGGAGACAAGGCCGGATTGTAGAATTGGAAATTGGCTGTCACATACAATTGCGTAAAGGCTAGATTGTTGAGGAGGGCTTGAGCGTTGTATTTGAGCTCGCGGCGATGGATGGCATCGCCCTTGCTATTGCGGAGTCGTTTGCGCGGTGTGTCGAGCTGGTCGGCCGCGACTGGTTGCTCATCGTCGCTGTCGGCATCGCGGTGTCGCACAGATCGCTTTCGATTTCCGGATAGAGTGGAGACAGCGTCGACTTGCATCATTGAGCTGGCCATTTTGGAACTTGTGCGTCGGCTGTCTGTCCCCTTTTGTAGCTGTCCTTTCGCTACTCGGGTTGTCTGTTTGCACGAAGACTGACATCCATGCTGTGAGTCTGGTAGAGACTGTAGAGTAAAGGTCAAGGTCGGGTGGTGACGGGAAGCGTGGGCTCGCACGGGGCCAGCACCACCGGCCGCTGCCGACCCCACCCGCCGCCACATCATGAGTACATCGACATTGACGACATCATGCCGACGCTGATTCCACGACTACCAAGCCATCACTCGCCCGACACTGGAGGGCGGAGAGAGGGTCTCCTGCACAGACATGCCCTTTTGATGCGATTACCGCCAGTCAGCAAACCGGCTAGACCTGGACTTCTTCAGATGGCAGGACTTGCAAACAACGTCTCAGCATGGTGAGCTCTCGGATGACTGCTATTCGTGGTCGATTTCAGAGCTGAGTCGGTGGGTGCCAATCCTCTGCGCTTGGGCGGTTGGGTTGAGAGAGTGGCGAGACCGGCGTGGACGAGAGCTGGAAGCTTACCGTCCCAGGGGTGTCTAAGGAGGTGGTCTCTTTAGCAGCTTAACCTCGCCTCAGGGTTGCACTGGGAGCAGGTACTCTGGAGATGGTATGGTGTGCACACGCTCACCATCGTTGAGATCTTGGCGTGGCCTGCCTGATGCAGTAGGCGGGTATTGACCGTTAGTCTTGCACGACGTAGTGAGTACCAGTCCCTGTAGGTAGCGATCAGGTCCGAGGATGAAACAAACCAAGTTTTCACTCAGCAGGGCACATGCATTGCACGAGCATGCCATCGCCTGATCAGAAGGCACATGTTACCTGGACGCATATGCGACACCGTCACACGGACGACCTCCGGCCTGTTATACATGCATGGCGAGTCTTCGAGCCTTGATTCCTTCCTCCTTCAAACGACGCTATCCTTCTTACTCCACATCATCCTGACATTCCAACAAGCTTCGGAGAACGAGCAAAGACACACCTTACATACTCTTGCCACCTTACACAGACAGCAAAAGCCCCGCGAGTGCCGTCACTATGGCGACCATCTTCATGCGGATTGCGACAGTACTGCTCCTACTTATCCAGCTCACTTGTGCCCTGCCGCTCGATAGTCCTCATGAGGCGGTCAGCTCCCTTGTCCAGCATTTATGCCACCCCACTGAGCTAACACCGCACAGCGAATTGACGACGGCATGGTTGCCCGCCATAGCTGCAGGTACCCAACGTTGAAGAAGCTCCCACAGGGCGCCGAACCTACAATATGCTTCAACCAAGGTCGCGGTTATGCTCGTGTATGTCCACCACTGCATGAGAAGTATCCACGATCCACTGACTTAGCATACAGCAATGGTTCGTCGACATGGCTGCCGACATGTGCTCCAAGGTGAAGAATCGGGAGTTCAATTGGCAGAGTGGCGCCACCGGTACCTGGTCGTGAAGCTGATCAGATGTATACCACCAACATGCCGACTGCTGAATGTGCTGTCGTAGGTACACGCACCGCAACCTCGAGATCTGCAGAGAGAAGCTTGGAGCAAAGTCCTGGCAATGCAACCCCCCAAACAACACGCTGATGACCATCGACTGTACTCCGACAAGCTGGATGTACTGTGATATGGGCTTATCCGAGGCTGCCTGCAACGCGGGCTTCGCAACGGTATACGATGGGTGCGCAGTCAATCTCGAGTCTGCGGCTGCTGTCGATGTCTAGACTAACGCTCGTCCAGATGCAACGCCAAGACCCTCGACAATAAGCAGGGCGGAGAGTACGCGGGCACCGGCGAGGTGTCGCCCAGCGGACAATTGGGAAGCGCGTCGAATGGCGACAAAGGTGCCTCGATACCCAACTGCCTGCGCTTCATCATTGACCCAAACTACGTCATCGAGAATGAAATGAATCAGTACGACCCGGCCCCAGCTACCGGCTCGATAAGTTCTGGCCCGCCCATCTGTCACGATAACGGCAAAGGGTACAACATACTCTGGGACACGGCAATGGGTGATAATCCGGTGGACATTGGATTTTACTACGATGCGGCGAGTGCAACTTTCCCTTCCGGGCTGGCCACGATTGGAGGCGCGTAAGGGACCTTGAGGCATGTCACATGAAGAAGGCACGTACAACCACGAAAGCTGCCCAGTAAGCTGGATCTGCACTCCGGGTACTTAGCAGAGATGCTTACGTTTGCGTATATGGGCACTTGGGCATGCGGATCACATGAGGCAATACCGGCGGCTTGGGTGAGGAGAGAGATTGGACTGACTCGCTCTGGCTCAATCTGCGGCAAAGATAGTCAATGGTCAATTCTTGGATATCTTAGGCCAGCTGGAGAGTCCGGGCCAACAGTGCTTCTCTTTATTCATACCCTCATACCGTACTAGTATGCTGGGCAAAACTCCCATTCGTTCGGCTCATGTGCCGTTGGTTGCATGTGATTGTCGCCCTACAGGGCTGCGGTGGATTCTGTTTCAGAACTTGGTCTGGGCGTCATACTGGAACAATCGGTCTGGTGTGTGTTCAATGTTCTTTCCTTCTTTCGATTTCAGTGCATCTCCAGCTCATCACAGCTGTATTGACACCGGTATACCAACACACTCTCATCGAACTAGTACGCAACCGTCATCATGTTCGGACCCACTCGTTCAACCCTGGTTGTACTCGCACTGGGAGCCCACATCGCCGCTGCAGCTGCAGTCGCTTCCACCACCGCCGTGGACCTTTTCGCCTGCCTGAACACCTGCTATGCAATCGACCGCTCGCACGCCGTCGACGCTATCGACTGGTTCTGCACCCTCTATGGCGGCAGGCCGATCGGGAGCGGTGTTACTGGGAACTAGTATGCCATCATCATCTCGTTCACCGCTAAGCTGTTCCGCCGTGTTAATCAGCGTGCTTGCAGCCTCTACACACCCGCGAACCTCGAAGCCAACGAGGCCTCGCCACACGTCCGGGAGCAAGGCAACATCTTCATGAGCATCGTTGAAGTCGCCGACTACCAGGGCGTTGGGTTCTGCCCGACAAACGTGGTGCCGTACAATAAATGCATCGGCGGCATGCTCGCGGCGGTCGATCTGTAGGTCTCGTGCGTGATGCATTGCAATCTGCGGCTTTGTCACTGACAACGGCTAGGTGCAACACCAACACCGTCAAGCACAAGCAAGGTGGTTGGTACGTCTCCGGCTGCATGAAGGTGACCGTCAACCCGAACCCGGGTGGTTGTTCTTCGGTATAGGAGTATCAGTCGGTTGCGCGAACGATGCGCCGCATCGCACTGTCTTGTGCATGAGGAACAAGCGAAGCATGGCGAAGCCTGAAAGCTTCGTGCGGACGGAATCGAATGTCATGGTGATGCTGTTGCGCGGGGCGTGAACTGATGAACGAATGCACGTGCTGCTAGACATGAGCTATGCTAGCTTAGAGAGGGCAGCGTAATCCCAGTCCTCCTTGATCATATCCGCTGCTCTCTCCGCGATCATATAAACAGTGCTGAGAATGTTTCCGGAAACATTGTTAGGAAAGACACTCGCATCCGCCACTCGCAATCCACGCACACCCTTCACCCTCAATCTGGAATCCACGGCGTCACCCATGGCACAGCTGCCGCAAGGGTGATACTCGGACATTACGAAGTCGTGCACGATCTTCCGACCCTCCTTGGCGTCTGACATGTCTACCTCCGGGTTGGGGCGTACGCGACTCAGGAGCTTGCCGTCAAGATGCTTGGACTTCGCCACGCCGTCCAGCATCCTCACTCCGGCAGCTAGCACGGCCGCGTCTGCTGGGTGAGTCAGTAAGCCCGGGTCTATCATGGGCGGGTCGTTTACATCGGCACTTTTGATGTGGATGCTGCCCCTGCTGAGAGGATACTGGAAGCACATGGCCGCGGTTATCTGGTGTGGAGCACTCGGCGAAGCTGGTGGGACAAAAATCCGAGACTGATCTTCAGGTCCTGTTGCGAAGTTGCAAGTGGCGGCGATGAGAATGAGTTGGAGATTAGCGGACTTGTCGTCCTTGAGATGGTCGACCACGAGTTCATGCTGCTTCTTCTGAAACGGCGTAAGCGTGGGATAGTTGTCCTCAATGGATGACAATATTTCCTTCTGCTCGGCATCCGTGGCGAAAAGCTGCGTTTGGTAAGCTAATGACCCAAAGGGGAACGTGCTGAGAAGACGCACCTTGTACGGAAAGAAGCCTTGCATGCTCGAAACACACGTCAGAGGTCCGCCCTGGGTTTCCATGTACTGCCTCTGAGCTGCCTCCATGGCCTCAGGGGTGTGGATCGCATCGAGTGAAATGTTACCAGGAGTCAGCTCCCATCCCAGGAACTGGTACCGATGTCAGCAGTCATGGCCTCATGCCGGCAGGGATGGACACACCGTCATCGAGTGGTCCTGGAAGTTGATCCCAACCGCTTTGTTCTCGACCTTGCACTCCACGCCAGCCTTGTTAAGTACTTCTGGGTCGCCGATGCCAGAGAGCTCAAGAATCTGAGGGGTTTGGAGCGCACCGCAAGAGACTATGACCTCTCGATTGGCCTTTACAGTATGCGCGCTGCCATCGTACGAAAAATTGACGCCCGTGGCTCGGTCTCCAGTGAGCTCGACTGAAGAGACGGTAGCCTCACACAGGACGTGCAGATTCGGCCTCTGGGCGTTGGCTTCAAAATAGCCTCTGGCAGCATAACTGCGCTTCCCCTTATTCGGGCCCGACTTGGCCACACAACCAAGGCTGTTGTAAAAGCCCAGGTGATCGCCACTCCAAGGATCTGTCGGCTTCTTATCGAAGCCAGTCGTCTCCTCGCATGCCTTGATGAAATTGGCCTCAATCGCCATTGGCGTGTCGTTGAAGCCCGTCCTCACTGGACCCGAGGTGCCATGGTTTTCGCCAACGAACGGCATATTCGAGCGATCGATCACACTCTCATCGATTGGCTCCAGGGTCTGATGCTTGCGCATGTATTGCTTCATATTCGCACTGCTCCATGAGGAATCCTCGACGATAGCCGCCCAATCATCATAGTCCTGATCCGATCCACGAACGTACATCATGTAGTTTATGGCACTACTACCACCCAGTACCTTGCCGCGAGGAATGTGGTGCCGCTTGTTGTTGTTCTCGCCCTATCTCTATGGTCAGCCAGGGCGCCGTTTCCTAAAGACAGACAATATTCTTGCATATCGCTCAATCAGGAAAAGAAAACACAGCGTTCAATCAAACTCGTAGAGAAATCCTGTCCTCTCGACTCTGGAGTCTTGAGTCTTGAGCTCGAGGCACCCTCTATACGTTTAAAACTGACCGACTCCGCCGCGGAGCGGCAAACAGCTATCTAGTAGGTTGGTATGGAACAGGAGCTTGGCTACTAACCTGCGGCTCGGTCCTGAAGCCCCAATCGTACTCTGGGTTGCCATAGAGCGCCAAGAAAGCCGCTGGCGTGTTGATCAGGGGGTCATCCAGCCTGTTCTTGCCGGCCTCGAGAACGCCGACTGTGACATCAGCGTTCTCGGTCAACCGGGCGGCGACGACTAGCCCAGCAGTACCTCCGCCGATGATGATATAGTCGTAGCTGTGCTTCAAGAAGTCTTCAGCGGTAGTGGAGAGGGCAGGCAGATGGTTGCCATTGGCATGTCCGTTGACGCCATTTGTTGTCATTGTGAAAGCGTTGTTTGTCTCGCCGGGGGTGTGGGTATACGTTATCGAAAGGAAAGAGAAAACTGTTGCCAGGAAGAATAGACGGAAGTGGGATTCTGAAATGCAGTGGCCGAGCTTTATGAAGCTTTTCAGCCTTCTCAACTTGATGCCTGACCGTGACCGCATGCAGAACTCCGTCGTGGCCATCAGCGCTACAGCTCCAGTCTACCGTTGTTCATGTCGAGGGTAGCGTGTGCGAGAGCCCGCCCTTCACTCCGGCAATGACAGGTGACGTGAGCGGAATTGCAGCACCGTCACGGCAAGGTTCACCCGGCCGGCGGCGCAAGGAGTACAAACCCACACGCATAGGTGTTGGAGGCTAGCAATGCCCGCGTGGAGCGAGCAGCGCCAATATGCTTGGATCGTGCCGCAAGAAGGCAGCAATGCAGGTCATGCGACCCGCCAGTCCCATCAGCTGACGCAGAATGGGTAATATTAAGACATGTTGTCAGGTGGACAAATTGTGAAAACGCGATCTGCACGCAAAGATGCAGTGCGCAGTCCCACCTTGCCTTGTAGTCTGAGTCAGCTCATCTCGACAGGGCTTATTCTGGCGCTACTGAGTAAGCCAATGTACAAACTCAAACAACCCGAAGCCTAGGATGCGTTAACGTTCTCGGAGGCGCACTCATGTGTGTTTCGAGGGCATGTGCGTGAGGCTGGCTTCGCGCAACGGCTTGGTAGGTGATTCTTTTTGAGCTTCTACACAAAAGCAAGCTACCGTGCTGCTTGCCTCTTTCGCTAAAGATGCAGAACAACGCCCATGGTACGCCCCAAATCTTTTACACGCCCCGAGAGTGCTGCCTATGAAACAGTGGTCGTCTTGGTCTTCTTGGCAGTGGGCACCTCCGCCTCTGCATCCGCCTCCTCGTCCAGCTCCCGCTTCTCCTTGACGCCATTGAGCTCCATCTCCTTCTTGACAAACGCCTTCTTCTCCTCATTCGTAAGCTGGAGCAGCGGCCTCTCCTTTTCTGCGCTCAGATTGAAATGGAAATTCCTGATGATGCTGTCCGCATCGTCAATAGCCAGGGGCCTGACATCGGCCAGCGCCTTGATCTTGACCGTCACGGCCTTGATCTGAGCCTCCGTCATGCGCAGATCGAGCTGCTCAGCTCGGGACTTGATGGCGTTCCAGCCCGTCAACCTGCTGGCGAAGTGCACATACCGGCTCATGCCGAAGTCGGAAGGCGTGATGATCTCGTAGGTCGAGGGGTTGTTCAGGATGGCTTTGGCGTGGATACCGGCCTTGTGCGTGAAGGCGCAGAAACCGGTGATTGGGTTGTTGAAGGGCACGTTGACCTCGACGGCCTCGGCGACCAGATCCTCAATCTCCTTGAGCTTTTCAAGCTTGTACTTGCCCTTGACGTAGTCACGATCGGCAACAATCATGCGGGCCATGAGACCGCCGAGAGGGGTGATACCGTTGCGCTCGCCGATCCCAATAACGGAGGTGTCGATGTGAGTGGCGCCGGCCTCAAGAGCACAGTAAGCGTTGGCGATGGCGCAGCCAGTATCGTTGTGAAAGTGGGTCTCGATGTCGCAGGAGACGACGCCGCGGAGGGTCCGGACGAGATCGTAGACTTGGCGTGGAGTAGCGCAGCTGCGTATATTAGCAAAAGGCGAAGAGGAAAGCGCTTGTTAACATGCTCACCCAACAGTGTCCGCAATGCCAACTCGGTCCACACCGATCTTGTCCACCGCTTTGTAGATGGTGAGGAGATCCACCAAGTCACTGCGGAACGAGTCTTCCGAGCTGAATCGGATCTCCTTCCCGCACGACTTGACGTACTCGATCACCTCAATGGCCGTGTTCTTGATGTATGTGATGTCCTTGCCATGGCTGTGCTCCATCAGGTGGCTGCTCGTCCCAATGACCACATCCACGCCGTCCACACCGGTCTCCACCGCCAGCTTGGCATCGCTCATGTTGCACCGCACGTGCGTCAGCGTCTTGGCTCGCAAACCGAGCTTGGCAATGGCCTCACAGTCCTTGCGCGATTGCTCGGAGGCGGCGGGTGATGTGAGCTCGATGTAGTCGACGCCGAAGTCGTCTAGCGCCCGGGCGATCTTGATCTTGGTCTCGGTGTCGAAGAAGGCATTGGCGAACTGCTCGCCCTCTCGTAGTGTCGACTCGATGATCTTGAAATTTGACACATTGCTGAGGAAGTCTTGCACGGGTGCGTATGGGTTGGTGGACTGCGGGCGAGAGGATTGCTGGGTGTTGACGGCTCTGCGCATGGCTGTCAGTAATGGATTTGCGTGGCGATGGTGGAGACGGCTCACTTGTAGTCGCTGTGGTTGCCATTGGCGCCATTGCCGTTCGCGTTCCCGTTCGCGCTCGACTGCCCGTTGGCCTGCCCGTTGGCCTCACCGTCTGGCACCGGACACATGGCTGCTACGGATGTTCGGTTTGGTAAGCTTCGGTCAGGTCTGGCCGGTGGGTCTGTCGTGATGCTTGATGCTTGATGATGGTGGGGACGAATGAGTGGTAGTTGGTCTCGTCAATGATGGGGGAGCTCTTTATAGCTGTTTGTTGCCCTCGTGATGACTCAAGTTGTCAAAGTGAAGAAGCAGCAGCAATGAATAACGGTGCTAAGGTAATTTTACCGCGGCCGGGCCTGGAGATGACGATCCAAGAGCACGGTCCCTTCATTGTTCAAGTGAAGACTGTGGGGATTTGAGCGATGTCGGCAACACCGCCGGTGCGACCGAGTTAGGAAGGAAACGACGAGCTGAGACACGTGCCCGTTGCTGGGCTGAGGTGAAGTTGGGCGACCGCCAGTCATTGTACTGTCACATTCTGTCCGAAAGCGCCATATGGACAGACATACTCTACGTCTCTCCAGCCACGCTCACTTGCGGCTCCGTGTGCTTCGCAGTTGATGCCTCGCCAGGCTTATTGTCCGAGCTTGCGAAGACATATACCTGACTACCTTATTAACACGTAGAAGTTCAGGGTCCAAATTCCAGACATGCTACTGGTCGCTAAAAAAGAGACCACACGTGACACGTGACCGTAGCCTTCCTTTGAGAAACAGCAGCACAGTGTATCTTTGATATCGCGCATCTCTAGCTACGTATCCCCCTCAATACTAAAGTCTTCTATACTGTAGTTACCTAGGTGCTACTTAGGCAGATTACGGCTACCTAGGCTCGGACATTCATACTAGAGCTTTGCTCTCTTGGCATGAACACACTGCTATCCCGGAGCACTCTGAACTAGCTTTAAAACTTCACCCTAGTCAATATATTACGCCAGTGGAGTATCCAGTCCAAGAAATATAGGTCCTCTAGCATTCGTGTCCTCGCCCGTGAGTTTCTGGCATACTGCGAGTGGCAGCCTCAGGCCCTCTTCCTATACTTCCCTCGACCTAACCCTCTGCAGACCTCAAGATGGTCGAACCCTACAGACTGGCCGTATCGGACAAAGCCATTGACGACCTAAAGGGGAAGCTCGCTCTGTCAACTCTGCCAGACGAGCTGGAGGATGCTGGTTGGGACATGGGTACGCCGCTATCTGACATGCAACGCTTGGTACAATACTGGAAGAACGACTTCGACTGGCGCGCAAGCGAGAGCATGCTGAATTCAATGCCCAACTACCAGACCGACATCGACATCGAAGGCTTTGGGACGCTGGAGATCCACCTTGTTCACCAGCGCAGCCCCGTTGCGCGAGCGATACCGTTATTGTTCAGCCACGGCTGGCCCGGTTCATTTCTGGAAGTCAAGAAGCTACTTCCTCTTCTCACTGAGCCGGATAATGATGGCGGCGTAGCGTTTCATGTCGTAGCACCTTCTCTACCCAACTTCGGTTTTTCCCAGGGTGTCCAACAGCGCGGCTTCGGCCTTCGCCAGTACGCTGAGACTTGCCACAAGCTCATGCTCAAGCTTGGGTATACGCAGTATGTGACGCAGGGTGGAGACTGGGGCTTCCAAGTGACCCGCACTATGGGCCTGCTGTACCCTGAAAGCTGTAAAGCGAGCCATATCAATGTGACAGAGTGCTTCCCGCCATCCTGCACCAAGCAGCCGCGTCTGTGGCTGCAAGATAAGCTGACCTTGTACTCGGAGCACGAGCAAGCCGGCCTTAGTAGGACGGAGGAGCATCAGAAGGAAGGCATTGGGTATGACATGCTCCAGCAGACCAAGCCGCAGACTATCAGCTATGCCTTCACAGACAGTCCGGTGGCACTGCTCGGTTGGATCTACGAGAAACTGAAGGCCTGGACGGACAACTACCCGTGGACTGACGATGAGATCCTGACATGGGTTTGCATCTACTGGTTCTCACGAGCTGGAGCAGCGGCTAGTACACGCATATACTACGAGAGCACGCATGCGGACGCCAGTAGAGGTGGAGTTCCCTACCAGCGGCCTATGCAGTGGATCGGCCATGTGAAGTATGGCGTGGCGAGCTTCCCGAAGGATCTGAGTGTGCATCCCAACACGTGGGTGAAGACGTTGGGCAATATTGTCCATCACAGCCGGCAGCCGCACGGTGGGCACTTTGCGGCTGTGGAACGTCCTGAGGCTATTGTGGCGGATCTGCAGGCGATGTTTGGGAGAGGCGGGGGAGCGTATGGTTGTGTGGAAGGTTGCGATGGATACTGAAAGTTTAACAGGCTACGAAAAATCTTCGGGTAAGCCGATACCAAGAGTACCTGACCTCTGTGTCCGACGCTTAAAGAGAGGCATAAAGACATGGGCTTGGTCGCAGCAGGCCTGTTACGTGGAGAAGCGAGCTTTTCACATTGGAACGCCTTCGAAACCGCCCGTCTCAATGGAATCGCCCGGAACAAGCTACGATTCCACCTGACATATTATCAACAACAAGGACCGATGGAAGACTCTTTGTTATCCGAGACACGCCCAGGACTGTCTCAGGTGGAATGTTTGCCTCGTAGCGATCATAATACTTCTTGCGGTACTGCTGCACTCTTCTTTAGCCGTGCCAGTATCTGTCCACTACACGCAATGGCTCTGAACTATAACGACGCGTACTATCTGGACCTGGACGCGCCAACTGAGCATCTCATCGACACGGTGAAGGTGATTGCGGCGTACGGCTGCCCCGACCTTGACCCAAAGAAGCTCTGCAGCTGTCAACGTGCGCTCCAACCACTCACCGATAAAGAGAAGCAGTTGCTGGTCAAGATTCATTTCACACTGGAGTGGGAGCAACACCTGATAGCA
Source organism: Oleoguttula mirabilis (assembly GCA_035135055.1). Lineage (NCBI taxonomy): Eukaryota > Fungi > Ascomycota > Dothideomycetes > Mycosphaerellales > Teratosphaeriaceae > Oleoguttula > Oleoguttula mirabilis. Next base: position 300,490 of record JAVFHQ010000016.1, on the reverse strand, counting down.
ACCGATGCCGCCTTCATCTTCAACCAGCAGGACCATGCCGCCTTCTCCCATCTCACTGGTACCTCACCCAGAGAATTCGCCCGGCAGTTTGCGCTGGCCACATTTGCAGCTCCTGCCATGATTGCACCTGCAACTACGACCGAAGACACAGTCGAATCGATGCTGGCGTGCTGGGCCGACCACGCGGCGAACTGGAGAGCTCGCTACAGCAACAAAGAAGCCGCCCGCACAGCTGTGCAAGCCTGTCAACCCGGAGACGACGGAGCAGAGCGATATCGTAACCTGGGTGTACCAGACCCCAGGTACCCACCGCAGATCGGCAAGCGACTCATCCTGCAGCGCGCGAGGATGAGGCCTCAAGCGGCAACAGACCATTCGAGCACTATCTACCTGCTGCCGCTGAAGTCACGGCCTGCGCATGATGTAAAGTACATGATTGTCGGCGTCAGACCGTGTCATGAGGACTGTAGCACGTGGCGGCTTGTGCTTGATCAGGGGAGGTTGGCAGCTATTATCAGGGGCTTACACGCTGAATAGCTTGGAGATACGGTCTCGTGCGGCAGGGTACCGGGTGGATGAGAGCTGTTTTCCTGAGTATGTACGCGTATCACAAGCAGCCATGCCGTGGTCATCCACTTCCGGGCTTTCACTAGCATATATCATCTGGCCGAAGTATGGTATGGCGAGTCGGCGAGTGCTTCACTCTGGGCACACGGGTGCCACATAATCAAAGCCAATGGCTCTGGTCGGAGCACGGCGGCCATAACAAGGGCGCTATGAGGCTTGCAGGATTGTGCACCATAGCAAGAGGACGTAGATGTTCCCCATGTTGGAAGTATAATGATAATAGTCTCCCTGGGGTACAGTACACTGCCTTTCATTACAGTGGCAGCGATCTGTCTCTGTCCAACTATCAGCGGCGTGCCTGCCGCAACTCCCACAGGTGTGGTCATATTGACGGCTTCGGTTGCCCGGACAATTAGGTACTGACTGGGCTGAGACGGGAGACTTGACTCGGCTGAGGACTCCGACCAGCGTGAGGCGCCTCATCGGGTCAGAGAGGGGGCGTTGGAAAGATAGGCGCCTGAGGAACCTCTCCGCTCTCCTCCTCGTCCTCGTCGACATCGTTCTGCGCCGAGCCAGTTGGCGACGCTTCTTCGGAAGCGCTTCCTTCGCCGACGCTTTCACCGGCAGTGATTTCTTCGGAGGCCTGCTGTGCAGCGTGCAGCGGGGTGTCGCGGAAGCTGCACTGGTTGGCTTGTGTGCGTGTGAAAGCCTAGGCGGGTGACATTGCGTTGTTGCGGGCCGCGGCGTGAATCCGCTCCTGCCTGCCCAGGGTTCGGAGACCGGCATCCCGAAAACTCTGCACTTGGTCTCCTCGCGATAAGCACTACCCGCTGTTCGAACAAACATTGCGCCTTGCTCGATCGAAGGTTGAAGGCGGAGGTGAAGACGGTGCTGCAGTAAGACAAGTACGATCGGTTCAGGCCCAAGAATCGCGAAGAGCAACAGTTCCGCTACAACGTCGGCAAAGCATGTGAACACCCCCGTGCACCAAATGGCCAGCACTTCTCATGCCCGCAGCTGCGAACGTGGGTCCGCCGTAGATTCCCAAGACCATGCGCAAGAAGCCGAGCGTCGCATCTTTCCACACGGGCAAGGGCAGTACGGGCACGCTACGTCGTTCAAAGCTGCGCCCAAACCCATCGATTGCGAGCTTGTCGCAACTCCTCCATGCCGAAGGCGACGACAACGATCACGATGCAGTCGAAGGAGATTCGTGATGCGGCGATATCAGAGCATGATGTGAAGTTGCGGGCATTTATGATTTGCCATTCAGTGTTGCTTAGCGCTCCCCGCACCTCGCATTCCACCCATGATCCATCCAATGATCACGAGTCACAACGGCCACCGCCTCCTGAGTCCTGAGTCCCGACTCCCTGGCCCGGGCCCCTCTCGTTTCCGCGCCAACGCTTGGAGTTCTGGCCACCTTCACAAAGTCTCCCGGTCGAGCCCTCTCCCAATCATCCAGACCCGTCGCCATCCCGCCCCTGCCTCGCTCGCCTTCTATGACATTCAGTAGAGGAACCTACCTAGCATAGGTGTATCTTCTCCATAAAGCACTTACCGAAGTACGAAGAGGCCTTGTGCGATATGTGCTATTCCATTGTGTACTACAGTACTACATACACTTGCTATAGAAGCGTACGTAAAAGGTTAACGCTTACAGTCGTTTCACGGCATCTATGCACTAAATTATGAACCTGCGACAATCGCTGGCGCCACAAGCACAAAAGACGGGAAGCCTCAAAACCCGAAAGCGGTTTGGGAGCCGAGACGAGGGTGGCAGCACGCATAAACCCTACACAAGCTGCACAATTTAAACAGTCACCCGCTATCCGGTACCTCCTATGCATCCGAGACGGCAAACCGGCAACGCAAAAGCTCTTGGACTGTTTGGTATGCACCCAGCAGCCAGCTCATCGGATCTTGTTTCTGCTCATCACTGTCACCACACTAATACTGAATACTGCACACATTGAGTCCTCGTGTTCTGAAGTTCTGTCGTACGGTGGTTGGATCTGAATCCGAGAGCTTGTTTATAGCGCACGATCCGCTCCGTCCGTCCCGAGGTAAGCAATGAAATCCAGGCTTCCCGCGCCTAACTCCTGAGGCTCGGAGGCTGGGACCCTGGATGCAGTGGGTGGCCTTGGACGGACATGGGTTGCGTGACTTGCGCAGTCATAGAACGGACAACACGGTCTGGTGAACATCGCGACATCGCTGACATGGCGATACCAGTGGAGACTCCGCAGGATGACTGCGCCAGTGGTGCCTGCCATCTTTGGTGGCGATCTTCCAGAAAATGAGAGACTGGCATACGAAGAGGGCCATGATGCCGATATTCCCTCGAACCTAGGCGTTGTTACGGCCGCGGACGACGATCGGCTAGACAAGGAAGCCAGCATCGACCCGGAGAAGAACGTCTCGTCGAATGCTTCAATTGAGCTGGGCGATCCGGAGAAGGGACCTCCGACAACGACCGTAGAGCAAGAAGTGCATGATCCCAATGTCGTCGACTGGGACGGACCTGACGACCCAGCCAACCCCCTCAACTGGTCTCCTGGCAAGAAGTGGGCGAACATCGGCGTCCTGTCTCTGCTTACGCTACTCACGCCTCTTGCGTCCTCCATGTTCGCCCCTGGTGTACCTGAGGTCTTGGCAGACTTCCATACGACCAGCGACAACCTAGCCACGTTCGTCGTGTCGGTGTACCTGCTGGGATTCGCAATGTGAGTTTCTCGTCACCTCCTAGGTATCACAAGGCCATCGCCTCCCAAACCTCAACTTCCGATCCTCATCTGGGTTTAGCTAATATAGGTTTAGGGGCCCACTCCTTGTCGCACCACTGGGTGAACTGTACGGCCGACTGCCTGTCTACCACGCCTGTAACGTTGGCTTCATCTGCTGGACAGTCGCTTGCGCGCTGGCCACTAATATGAACATGTTGATCGGGTTCCGTTTCTTAGCCGGCTGCTGGGGTGTCGCTCCACTCACTAATGGTGGCGGCACCATTGCAGACCTTATGGCGCCCGAAAAGCGTGGTAGTGCCATGGCCATCTGGGCTATAGGACCACTTCTTGGCCCAGTGATAGGTCCAGTGGCTGGCGGCTTCCTTGCTCAAGCCGAAGGATGGCGCTGGATGTAAGTTCGCATGGCAATGGCCCTCTCCGACATAGTTGCTAATCCGTTTATGCTTTCGATAGCTTCTGGGTCCTAGCCATTGCACTTGGACTTGCCACCATTGCTGGATTCTTTGTCATGGACGAGACGTACGCTCCAACGATCCTCGAGAAGAAAACGAAACGATTACAGAAGGAGACCGGCAACCTAAACCTGCGCTCTAAACTATATGTGGATCTGCCACCGAAGGAGCTGTTCATCAGAGCAACAGTTCGACCTGCGAAGCTCATGTTCTTGTCACCAATCTGCGGCCTCATGAGCTTCTACATGGCAGTGGTTTACTCCATTCTCTATCTGCTTTTCACGACATTCACTTTCGTCTTCGAGGAATCATACGGATTCTCCGAAAGTACTGTCGGTCTGGTCTACATCGCAAGCGGAGTCGGCATGTTATTCGGCCTAGCAGTCCTCGGAAAGCTTTCGGATCCGATCATGCAGCGTCTTGCAGCAAAGCACAACAACGGCAAAATCAAGCCAGAGTACCGGCTGCCAATGCTCATATATGCGGGCCCGTTCATTCCGGCTGGGTTGTTCTTATACGGCTGGGCGGCACAGTATCAGGTAAGTTCGCTTCTCGTAACTTGCAGCGTGGAAAGCGTCATCATCTGCGAAGGTGAACGCTCGAAGGCCTCCACCTTCCCGTCGTACGTAGTGGCATATGCAGCTGTGCAGTGTGCTTGCTGGCACACTGCAGTGTTCTCGAAAACAGCGCATGAGCTCCGAGCTGTGGAGGAGCCGCTTGTGACTGGCTCGCCCACCATCGGCCTAGAAAGTGCTGCATGATCTCACATGTGCTAACAGCTGCTTAGATTCAGTGGGCTGTGCCCCTACTCGGGACCTTGCTGGTTGGGATCGGACTCATCGCAGCATTCATGTGCATCAACACGTATCTTGTCGACACCTTCGCGCGGTATGCAGCCTCGGCAATGGCTGCTAACACTGTGCTGCGGTCGATCTTTGGCTCTGTACGTCGGCTCTACCCTTTACGCTGGTGCTCCTGCTAATGAAACGTCACCACCTACAGCTCTTTCCTCTCTTTGGTCTTCAGATGTACAATACTCTAGGATTGGGTTGGGGAAACTCATTGCTGGCGTTTGTGTCGCTTGCCCTCTGCCCGATACCGTTCTTGTTCTACAAGTACGGCGAGAAGCTCAGGACTCATCCGAAGTTCCAGGTTAAGCTCTGAAGTATAACCGCGTTCCCGATTGATCTGCATGGCGAAGGTGGTAGAATGGCGTTTCGCATAAGCTTTTGGGATGAGCTGGATAGAGCTGAGGAATTGTACGCTTGCTATAAGACTGAAAGCTATTTCCCATCCACAAGACGCCGTCTTTCGTTGACACAGTTAGTAACACACGTTCCAGAGTCGATACAAGGTCGACACCCTTCCGAGAAGGTGTTGGAACTCTGTCCACGGGACAGCCACTTGACAACCGTCTTGCCTTTTGTACGGCGTCGCAGAGATGGCCAGAACAACAAGCGCTGGTTGTTGTGTCTGCTACGACACCGTCCACATGTTCGTAGGCAGCGGGACAGTCAGTATGACGCTGGACCATGCGAAACATGACGGGCATGATCCTCGAGCACGAGCGCTTCCCGAGCACGCGACTCTGCCAATATACCTGAGCAGATCTCAACCCTACCCGCTTACTATCTTCCCTTGCGCTGTCCTCAGCATGAATTCCCACTATCAGCCTCCGCAGGGCCTTGTCACAGAAGCCGAACTTCTCCAGGCGCCGATGGAAGAATGCCACAAAGACCTCGCGATCCTGCACTTCCGGCGCCTGACACGAATACTCGCTGAGCAAGATGAGGATGCCATCGGGTGTTACACGAACAAGCACGCTGCACGCGAGCAGCTCGCGCGGATGACGCTCGTTGTCAGAGACTATAGAAGAGAACATGCCAAAGGCAGGATCGAAGACGATGCCATCGAATCCATGATCAGCGACGTTGTCGATGCCAGCTTCTTCGTGTCGGGCAAACAAGGCACGGTGAGCCATTGACAAATACGCACCTTGGATACAGAGACTGATCAGTTTCCATTCTTAAATAGTTTTCTCAGCCCGCTTTTGTCAACCCGCTCTTCCATGGTAGAGAGCATGAGATAGCCGCGTTGATGCAAGAAGTCAGCGCTGGCAATGTAGACGATGTAATTGAGCTCTGGAACGCGCCGACCTCCAAATATAACAAGGTCCTGCCAGAGCACGGTCCTGGTTGGAACATCGGGAGCGAGGTAAGAAACTGCTTCCAGACAGCCTCAGTTGAGACACGCTTAAAGTCTGACGGCACCTATAGGTTGACTGGGATCGAGTCCTTGGGCGCTCAAGATCCGAGGACGACATCACTCACCACTTCAAGCATGTGAAAGTCGGCAACCAACCGAAGGCGGAGAGGATCCAGAACAAGCTGATGAAGAGGGCTGAGAGCCACCTCAGGCTTTGTTGGCCACCTGCACCGGGTGAAGAGTATCTCGCACCATCCCGTGGACGATCACGGGCAGACACGGGTGCCAGTTCAAGCAGTTTCTGGTCGTAAGAGACCAGTGTCACGATTGCGGTTTTGCGCTCTCATACGGATGATCAGCTGGCTTCGGCACGGTTGCGAAAAAGCTGGATTGCATGTCGCTCTTGGTGTATTTTTGCGAGCAGAGTGGAGTGATTCGGCCACAGAGTCGAGGGAAGATAGCGAGACCATTGTTGTTGGGAGTGCGCTTGCGGGCTGTATTGCTGAAGCACCGATGGAGAGATCAGAGACCGGTCTTACATACCGAGCAGCGTTAGTAGTCGTGTACTTGCATAGTCGACATTCGGTAGCGTACTGGTCATCATAAGGGGAAGGTTAGGATTCCGGCGAACAAGGGAATGCGATCTTTACGAGTGGGTATCTTCTAACGCCGATCGCAACGCTAGGTACAGAAAGAAAAGCACTTCACTTCATCGATCGCTGCCTGACCGTCAAAGAAGCTACCTCTCATCGTGCGCCGTTCCACGACCACGGTCTGCTGTCATCGACGTTCATCCATCTATTGTCCACGACGGCCTGCCAGCCCAGCATGACTCCCAATACACGGCAGGCGGCACTGCTGACTGCACACACGATACCATCACTCTCTCCCAACACTGCGAGATCCAAAAGGTAGGCGCGACCAACGAGCTCACGCACGCGCATTGCTTGCTCAGACGCTCTGCCGTCGTTACCCGTGCCAGGGTCCGACAGACTGCTCAACCGCTCAAGCGTGCTGCTGCCCGACGTTGCTTTGGGGTTGCCAAGAGAGCGGAAGAGGGCGCCGTAGAAGCCGCCTTCCCACCCAGAGTTCTCGTCGACATGCTTCACGTAAGCTGAGCCTGGCTCACGGATCGGCGCAACGGGTGACGATCGGTCCAGTGCAGCCTTCGTAGCAAGCTGGATGCGTTCTTGTGCTTTTTGGACCGTAAAAGGCGCGGCTGCTTGTGACAGCTCAGGTAACGCGAAGACGTCTGGGTCATCTGAAGCAAGCAACAGCGGAGAATGTATGTACTCCAGTACTGCCGAGAAGTCGGCAAGGTCGCCATTCGCGTGAGCCGGCTCACCTCTATTAAGCAAAGTGCGGAACAGTGAACGAGCACCTGTCGCGTACCGCTCCAATGGCAGGTAGTCGCGGCTAAACTGGTATTCCAGCGGATGCTGATCACCACGACGTATTTGCATGCCTACCACTGAGCCGCCGTGCGAGGCTGCATCCTCCTTCATGCCGGCGATGCGCGACTGTGCATACACGGCATCTTCGCCTATGAGTTTGAAGAGGTCTTCATACCCAGCACGCGCGAGGTCGTAAATATGCTGATATTTCTCTGTACCGTACCTGCGCTGCTGCACGAACTCCTCGTGGAAGCTCAAACCGAAGGTCCATGACGCAGTGTCAGCTGACACTACCAAATGTTTCGCTTGATGCGGACAAGGCAGGACCTGATGCGGCGGAGGCGGCGAGCACCCTTGTGATGGTGGCGGCGCAAAGTAGGAAGTATACCTCCCGTATACCCACTGACTGTCGTCGATGAAGAAAGCGCGACCCTCCTTCTTCGCCAGGCCGTAGCTCAACCAAAGCAGGAGCAAGGTCTTGCCGAAGCTACTATCGTCCGTATCCATGGAATAGGTCAGACTACTATTGCAGACCGGCTCCGTGACGGCCTGCTGTGACAGTGGCGATGGCAACGCGCCGCTTTGCTCTGCGTCAGCAACGTCTAGGAAGCTTGGATCCAGTGCGTAGTAGGAGCCTCTTCGCCGCCAGTGCTTCAATCTGAACGAGCGCATCTCACTGGTAAGCTTTTGACTGAGACCGTCACCGTTCGTGCAGATGTCTTTATAGTGGTTACCGCGGAGCGGAAAGCTGGCATTGTGCGGAATTGCCACAGTCCACTTCTGGCGTCCGGCGTGGTCTGACACGATCAGGGCAGTAGGCTCGTCAGGCAGCTCATTTCCTCCGACAAGCTCCTGCTCCAGCGTGGAAACAATTCCGGTTCTAGGCCCAAGAATTGGCCAACCGAAGAAGCATCGCCAGAGTAGCAGCAAGCTGCAGACGACAGCAACGGCCCTCACAACCATCGAGCGTCTCCAAAGGTGTTTTGGCCGAGGTGCTTCGGTCACTGGGGGAGGCAGTATCGACGACGGAGGGGGCGGGCTCAAGTGTCGCTTCTCATTGAGGCTACTGCGTGAGGGTACGGAGACTGTAGAGCTGGTAGATGAGGTCGAAGAAATTGAAAGGCTTGTGTTCCGACGGTCCCGCATCTTCAACGCGTGCATCAGCCCACACCGGGTGGCTGTTTGATGCTTTGGACTATGCAATTTGCCTGATCATGGTAGGCGGAACACCCTTTTCACCGTTTGCTGTTCTCCATGAACCCCGAGGATCGGTCGAGGGTAGTTGGGTTGACCGTAGTCGTGAAGAGCGGTGGTCAAGGGCAGGCGTGCGCGCAAAGCCTGGGCAAGAACCGTCGGCCTAGACGTATCTTCGAGAATGTACCTTTTCCTCTTGCGACCACGATTAAGAGAGATGTAAAGCGAGAGTCCAGCTCTGACAAGCCCAGCTTCGAAAACGAAAAGAGTGATGGTTGAAGGATGGGACTGCTGAGCAGGAATCTTACAGGCAGACTGGCACACTCCAGAGACCGTACCTCGTAGGCGCAACGGGATCGACCTCGGGTCCGACGCTCGTACAGGGGAGCATGAAGCAGGCAACGTCCAGTCGGAACGCTGCAGGCCTTGTACAGGTGGCGGGTGGGTTGATTTTCGAAACGTATGGTGGGCGTGAAGTCACGGCTCCGTTTGGCCCGCACACCGGGGTTCGTCTGACAGTTCGTGTCCAAGCTTTGACAGTGCCGATACTCGTCCGAGGACAGTATACCCGTATCGTACTCACCTATACGCGCGCGCGACGAAATATCGACGGTCGGTGTTTCGATTCCTGACGAACCCTGCCATATGTGAAACACATATGTGCGTGGACTCCACACCCAGTGGCACATCGATGATCGATGATCGAGTCCACAGAACCTCGGCTATTCGTGATCACATGAAAAGAGTCACATTCCATCATAAGGATCCGCGGGCTCCGCGGCGGAGGTGAAAAGGTGACACGAGAAGACCGACGACTCACGAGAGGACCGCCCGACTCCCCTCTACTTGGCGAATTGAGAAGCAGACCTAGATCATCGTATACGGCTCTACCTACCTGCTTCGACACGGCATGATGATCGGGTCCGGAAGCGTTCTCGCCAAGTCGGAAGTCATATGCAGTCTGTAACGGCTAGAAACCGTTGAACAACCGGTCCGCAGAGCCGGCCACGGCAGCCTCGCCTCTCAAACATCGCACGAACATATATGAGACACTGCGCGCACAGCGGCAAACGGCAACACTCACGACAGCATGTGAGCCCGCGGATGATAAATGTAGCAGAACAAAAGTTTAAAGGTAGCAGCTTCCTTCGAGTGTCGGCGACGCTATCTCCTCGTATCTCGTCGGCGTCACTATATTATACACTGTCTACCAGGACTTCAAGCGACACGCTTGCCTCTCGCAGTCGGGTATTGTGCGTCGCCGTAGTATCATTGGGACAAGTCCCAGCTACGACTGGGTACTCACTTTGCTCGTTCCTCGCCTCCTTTGCTATAAAACCATAGACCGTATAGAGAGTGTGGGGATTTCTGCTACGTTTAAGCTTATCGATTACTACGTTCATCAACCCCGATGTGAGTCTTGTGAGTGCCGCGTGGAGGGCAGACGGATTGGTTCCAAGCGTGTTTGGAGCAGAGAGTCCAAACAAACGCTCGACCGTGGCGTAGCATAGCTCACCCGAGTCGCCTCATATTGACGGACATTTCAAGCGCGCGTATAGCACAAAGCGGCAAGCATCCATCTCAGCTTCAGTTCGTGCTCTATCAGCCTAACTCGGAGAAGGCGTTCAAGCCAACGTATTGTACAGTCCAAAAATGCGCCAAAAGGGTATCGCAAGCCCAAAAGCCGTAGTCAAAGTACACAGTAGAAGGCCCCTCAAACCCTATACTCCGTAAGGCTGCAACGAAACAGCCACCATCCCCGCATGATGCCTTGCTTTGGAGACATGGTCCGACACGACCGTGAATCCATGAACCATGTTAGCCCGCGAGAAGCGCAAGCCACTGCGGCCAATCAGTCCCAACGACCGTACATCTCCATTATTATCACCGAGGTCGATGGATGGTTGTGGGTGGGCTTTCATCCGCTCACAGGGACGGCTCAGCCTCTCCAGCAGGTGCAGAAGGGTTAATGATACTGCTGTCAGCCCCAGCACCTGCAGCTCTCTCCATCACCGTATCCCGCTTCACCCGCAAGCTCCCTCGCTCGCCCTGCAAGACGTGCCCACTGTCGACCTTCTCCTGGATCATCTGGTCGAGCAGCATGGTCATCTCGTCCACGCTCCGCCGCCGCGAGATCTTGCCGCCACCGAGCTTCGGGTCGCTGCCGTCCCTGGAATGCGCTTCCTCAGACGCGGACGGGCTCAGTATGGTCATGGGGCTGAGCGGCGTCTTGGAGAAGTTGACGACGCCAGAGCTGGACCGGCTCGTTGATGACGGGCTATTCCTATGGCCGGATCCGTTCGCCAGCCGGTTGTAATTCGTGTTGCTGCGCATCGACTCTCGCGAGCTCAGCCGCTTCGCGTCTTCCGCAATGCCATTCGCAGTCGGCGGCCGCGCCGTGTGGTCGCTCGCCTGGCTCTTCCGGCTGTCGAGCATATCGCGCTTCCTCGCCGCGCTCCTGAGCGCCGTCACCATCCGCATCTGATCGTCCAGCTTCGCCCTCAGCTCCTCGATTTCGCGCTCCTTGTCCCGAACCACACACTCGAGACCGCCGTCCTCCTGCGCAGCCACTCTGGACGCCAAATGCATGCTCACACGGCTGTGGCTCGTCCGCCGAGCTTGCAGCAAGCGCTTCTCCAGCATCGCAATGTAGCGGTTCTTGTCTCCCAAGTCGGCCTGCAGCATGCGGTTCTGTTGCGCGAGCGTGGCATCACCATCGCCGACGTCGGCGTCACCTGCCGATGCCTCATCTTCCTCCTCCTCGAGCGTCGGGCCGTCTTCAGACACCATGTGCGACATTTGCGCAGCCGGCAGGACGCCCATGGTGATGCTCCCACTCGACAGAGCGCGACCGATACTAGGCGCGTCGGAAGGTAGCGGCACTTCCAGCGTCGCAGCACTACCTCCATGACTGCTGTGCACACTGTCCCGACTCCGCACACTCACCGGTCTCCCGAACTCGTTGTTGCTGACTATGCTCAGCCGATGGAGCGGCATACTCGCGCTCGAGAACCTCCCCGAGTTCACACCCAGCGACTTCGACGACAAAATCAACCGGTTTAGGTGGCTGATCCGCTCCTTCAACGCCGTCCTCGCCAGCTGCATCTCCAGCATCTGCTCCTCATGACGAGTCCGCTCCTGCCGTTCCAGCTCCTGCTCCACCCTGCGATCGTTCTCAATCTCCTCCACATTTTCAGCTTCATCCTTCTCCTTGTTCTGCTGCTCGAGCTGCGTCCTCAGCTCTTGGATCTCTATTCTATAGCGATCCAACAGCGCACGACTGCCCGCATCGCCACTGTTTGGATCCGACTCGTTCCGCTTGGCATGACTGACGATGTTGTTCTTCGCTCGGCTCGCGAACTTGAGCGTATTCAGCGTCTCACCGGTGTGTGAGCTCGCTGCTGCCGCGCTGGTGCCTGCGGAAGAGAGCTGGATTGTACAGAGAATCGACACGAGTGAGTTCCCGGAGAGTGCGGGTTGGAGTAAGCGCGTGAGCTTGCTGTCCCGATACGGTAGGTGCTTTAGAGTCTTCTCCTTCTCTGCCGCAGTCTTCGCGCCATCCTCCTTGTCGTCATCGCCCGACAAGCGACCGATGACTGTGCCGAGCGTCAGGAGGGACTTGTTGATGTGTGCGCCTTCTGTTCTCCGCTCCTTGCTCTCAGCAGCTTTCTCCGAACCAGCAAGATCGATCAGAGACAGAGTCGAAACCAAGACGCCTCCTGGCAGAATGCGATCAGTCCTGCGCGTCTCCTTCTCCAAGTACGCACCGCTGCTTGGCGTGCGCTCTCGTGACTCGACGACTATCTGCACGACCGCGTGTGAGCGGGAAGAGCGCGCATTGAACTGTGTGCTGCTTGTCCGCCGCGCCAAATCACCGCGCGCGATGACTCGCAGCAACTGGTTCGGCGATTGCACAATCTCCTCTTTCAGCGGTGTCGCATACACTCCACGCTTGCTGTCCTCACGCAGCTTGATCTCCTCCTGCTGTTGCTGGCCCGGGGTACTCTGACTGAGCAGGTCATAGATCTTCTCGTTGTAGATCTCCAGGTAGCTCACGCGCAGCAAAAACTCTCTTTCCGGATTTTCGCGGATGTACGAGAAGATGTCCGTAATCGCAAGCGGAATCACACCTGGCGAGTTGGCTGTACCTTGCATGGAGAACGTCTTGCCCGTGCCAGTCATGCCGTATGCAAACACAGTGCCGTGGTAGCCTTCCATCACCCGTCGCACCAACCGCTTCGCCGCACCGTCGTACACGCGCGCATTGTTGTCATAAGGCGAGAAGACATTATCGTAGCGGTAGTCGCCCGCTTCTTTGCCCTTGTAGGAGATGAGTGATCTCCGCCCGTCCACCATCCATTCCCCATCTGCGCCTTTGCTTTCCCCGCCACTATCCGGCCTCACGCGCACGCTCACCAGTACGTTGCCTTTGTTATCCTTCGCGCCCGAGATGCGCCTGCCGTCTGTGACTGTATCCGTGCTCTTCGGCCGTCCTCTTTCCTCAGCCAGCTCTTCGCCAATATCCTCGAATGCCGTACCGTCCGTCATGTAGGAGCCGTTCGCCGACGAGCTGCGACTTTGTGGCGGTGAAGGCAGACTTAGCAGGCTGTCCGAGCCATTGGCGGTAGAGACGAGGTTGCTGTCCCCAGTGCCATTCAGCAGGCTAGGCGAGCCAGAGACACCGGAAGCCGCCGAGGCAGACGCTCGAGTGCGCACGCCATAGCCCGAACTCCGGCTCTTGAGCTTCTTGACGCCGCTCTCGGAGCTGCGGTGCTTGGCCGAGTCTCGCCGCTTGCTTTGCAACTGCGCGCCATGGATGTCTGATAAGGACGTGGAGGTGGAGAGCGGGCTGGGAGGCAAGCTGGACACTCTCGGGTTGCCCTTCGGCGGCACCGGGAAGGTGCCAATGCTGGTCGTCTTGCGCAACGTCCGACCGGGTGGGGGACCGCCAGACGAAGGCGGCGAGGGTGAGGTTCCGCCTTGTGAGGTGTCGATTGTGTGGAGCGTAGGTACGGCGGGCGTTGATCGTGATTTGGAGGGTGTGGGTGTCGGTAGCCCGGACGTCGTCACGGATCGCGAGAGCGGTCGCGCCTGTGCTATGGCAAGCGTCTCGTGGACATCCGAATGGGCTCTGCGTGTCTTGGGGACGGGCAGCGCAGGCAGAGGACCGGACGGCGGCGCAAGTGGGGACGTCGAAGGGCGTCGGATGCCCGTCGAGGTCATGGTGGCAGTCGCGGATACGGACATTGTCCACTGCAGCGATCCGTCGGCCTACTCGCGGGAGCGGGCGTGTTTGTAGACGTCGTTTGTGATTCTCATCTTCCCATTGCTCGGCTTCCTCTCCGCAAAATGTTTGATAGCTCGGTGTTCCGACTTCGTTCCTGCCGCAGGCGCGCTCGTGCAGGGACGCACTGTCACTCCCACTAGTATAACTGACTATCTGATGTCAAAGCGGCCGTCTGTGCAAAGCTACCAGGATGTCTCCTCCGCCGTCTCCAGGCGAGCTTCGGGAGTGCACAGCAAGTCAGGGATCGGGACCGTTGGTAAGTGGTGCTGTGGGCCCCGGGTGTTGACGGCCACGCGCTCAAGAATGTATTGTCGTGTACCGCTTTCTAGTTGACGCACTCGGGATACTTTCTCGTGGCCCGTCTGAAACAGTGAAACAACGAGGGTTCATGCGGGCATGGCGCATCAACTCCCCCCCGAGTTCCCATCACACAGGAGCAAACCCAGGAGTTCGGGGCGCCAGCCTCCAGGGTCCCTGCCTGTGATGTCCTAGCCTCCTAGCGCTGTGGGCCGTGGCAGTAACCGTCTCCTAGCGGCCGTCTTCCATACAAGCCATCCGACCATTGCGGAAAGAGATGCAGTTACTACTTTATCACTGTAGGGAGCGTGACTCGAAGCATGCGGAGAAAATGGCTCGCCTATCGACGCTTATTGCTCCATCACGAACATACTGTTGGCATCCGCGACGTGACTCGCGAGAAGAACGCTGTGTCAACTTTCAACCATCCCGTCACCATCACCACATCATCTCGCCCGTGGGGCACAAGAGACGGCTACCACCGTCCACTATGGTCCCTCAGAGCAGCACGATCCACGCAGTGATCTTATGTCGGCCCCAGCGGGCTTCGGCCCACGCCTCGGGTCAACGGCCGGGAAGACTGTGGTGTAAAGAGATGTCACCAGGGGAGCAGGGCACCAGGGCCCCAGGCATGTGACAAGATGCTAGATGCCTGGATGTATACTCGCTTTCATTTGACCATACCCCCGAGCTTGAATGAACGCCTAGCAGCTAGAGAAAGGAAGCACTCCCAGCAGGGCTCACTCAACGGTACGTTCGTAAAAGGGCTCATTTGCTTGCGAAGTTGGTGGTAGGGCTGAAGAGCTCGCTATTGGACTGCGTGATTAGCGAGTTGGATTGAATGGCTTGCCCGTCGGTGGTCCCCACGAACCAATGCCTCGCGACAGCTCATCTCTTGCCACCCACACCATTTTCCATGGTGCACTCAATCTCATGACGAGGGAGGGATGGTGCCGAGCACGAATGGATTATTGTCGTCCCACGCACGCCTCAACCTGCCGAGCGTTGAGAGCCGTGTACTCGCCCTCTCCTTCGCACAAAGTGACTTTTCCGTGAGGACCTGCGAGTACAACGGCACGGCAGTGTGCATTAGCAGAGAGATTTGGCGCTGGCAGAGGTGTACACAGTACATTAGCAAAGGTTTACATACCAAGCGTCGTAGATGTGGACCGAGCAAGTATCTGCACTCTGATCACGTTCGCTCGCAGCAATGCATCAAAATATAACAGGAACTTGCTCACACATACCGCGTGCAGAGTATGGACGAAGCGTGTGGTCGGTGACCGCATCGACTCGGAAGGAGGTAATCAAGCAACATTAAGAATTCATAGTATTCGGGACAAATTGGAGGTTTCCCTATCTCTAACACACTGTCTTGTCAAGGATACTTTTATCGCCTCACCCTATCTCTACAGCGACCTTGTCCGTCCTCATCATTAAACGCCTCCCTCTAATCACAGCCACAGCCGTTGAGGTGGCCATTGGACTGGCCATTAGTGCCATTGGAATGGCCGTTAACCCCATTAACATGCCCGTTGGTACCGTTCACAGCGCCGTTGCTCATGGCAGTATCCGTATCCGCACCCGCAGCATGCTGCTTGGCGTTCTTGGGCTCCAGGCCGCCGTTCGCATCGCTTTTCGCAGCGTCATCGTTGATGACGGTCTTCTTGAGCGCGCCATTGGCGCCGTTGGACTTCTCCTCGACCGGCGCCGCATTCGTCGTGTACCCGGTATCCGACGAGTCCACAAAGGCCTCCAGGCCCTCGCCGTTGCGCGGGTACTCTTTCATGAGCTCCTTGTGCCTGCGGAGCGCGGCGGCCATCTCCTCCGTGCTGACGTCGTTCAGGAAGGTGCAGGAGCCGATCGGGTGAGGAACGGCGGCTCGGAGCTTGCCGTCACGCGTCTTCAGGATGGCCTGGGTAGCCTTCTCCAGAATGTCCTCGTCGAACTGGTGGTGGTCCATCGACAGGCCGGCGCGGGAGAACAGGTTGAGCATGCGGCGGTGCTCCTGGTCGCTCAGCAGACCGCGCTGGTTGGCCAGCGTTGCGGAGTAGGCCATGTCGATCGAGATGGCGTGGCCGTGGCGGAGCGGTACCTCCGGAACCAGCTCGTGCATTGGGGACCATCTAGCATGCTGTCAGTGGCCGCAGTGATGTCACACTTGCAAGCCCGACTCACGTGTGTCCGTATGCAATCACCCGGTCCAAGCCAATCTCGTGCAGGTTGGGCGTCTCCAACTTCAGCATCTCAAAGATGCCAGCGCGGGTGATCTTGTCCGCAGCCTCCCACACACCCTTGGGAGCGTTGTCCGCGCGTCCAAATCCACTGCTGATCAACTGCTCACAGAACTCGTCGAGCAGGTCGAAGGTTGGCAGATGCGCACAGCTCGAGATCTTGATAAGCTCTGCGAACCCGTTGCGGATCTGAGCCTCCGGCAGCGTGCGCATGAAGCCGAAGTCGAGGAAGGTGTGCATCGGGGCGTGGTAGGCGCCGAGACGGTTCTTGTAGTTGCCATAGTTGACCGCGACCTTGATCGACACGGAGGCGTCGATGAGGCCGATGACCGTGGTGGGGATGCGGATGTAATTCGTGCTGCGGCGGTAGGCGGCACACGCGAATCTGCTCGACTGTTAGTGCTGCACGACCTGCGTAGTCTGGACACCGCTTGGGATGGATTTATAGCCAGAGTGCCTTGAAGTCATCTTTGGCGGTGGTTTACTACCCAACAACATCCGTCACCAGTCCGCCTCCGACAACTAGAACCGGTTCTTTGCGGTAAATCCCTGCTCATGTCAGTACGAGACCATACCCGCAGTCTGCGATGGTCGCCGCTTACCGAATTCGTTCATGGAGTCCACAATGCTCAGGAAAGTCTCAATGGACTTCGCCTTCTCGCCGATCATGGTCTTGTGGATTTTGAGCTCCAGACCATGGTGGTCAAAATACTCTTGCATCTGCTTGCCGTAGACGTTGAAGATGTTCAAGTCCATGACAGCCAAGCATCGCTGCCAGCGCTCGTAGCACTTGGCAAGGTCGGGCTTGCTCTTGTCAAAGACATTGTCGATGAAGCTGAAATCGTACTCGATCTTCTCGTAGCCCTCGACGTGGAAACCAGCCTTGGTCTCCGTGACGGAGGCCTTCATGTCAGACATCTTGGAGAAGCGTGCTGTTGAGGCAACGAATTTGGGATGAGGTTGAAATGGTCGTAGAAACGGAATAGAGTTGACCTGAAGAGGAAGAGAAATTTCAAGGGAAGGGGATGGCACCACTGTTATGGCTATATTAACTTTAGGAAGAGCCTCATCGCATCGCCAGGATCGGCGGAAACAGAAGCTTCGTTATTGAACCTACGTGGTGGATAACGTCAACCACTCCTCGAGACGCGTTCTCGCCCAGCACGCTGAGCACGGACGGAGCTGTGGCCGTGTTCACAATGGAGACCGTCGAAGCCACTTTTCGCAGCTTAGGCCTCGAAGCAGGGACAGCTGGTAGGCCCCAAGCAACTTTTCTGCTCAGATGACCCTCAGCAAGTGAGCTGATACGCCTTGTGCCAGGGGTCAAGTACCTATCGATGTGCCGGATGACAGTGATGATGTCCGCCGAAGCGTAGCAGGCCAAGGCTGTGCATGTGCTAACGCGAGAGTGTCCTTGCTAGAGTCAATGGGGAAGCCTGCGATACCGCAAACCCACGTTCATGGCGTCAGGGCACCACTGACCGTGCGTGAGCGTGGGCTGCACAGTTGGTTCCTGCACGTTCCCCACATGGGCCACAGGCCCACAGGAGATGAGCAGATGAGATCGCGCTAAGGACGGATAGATCTGAGAACCGGAGTCTGGAAGTCGATTCTCCTGCTTGCTTGAGTGGTGCTACTTCTGGGGCCTGCAGGTGTTGTCCGTAAGATGCATGTGTCGGCTGTAGAATTCCCAAGACTCCGAGAGCATTCCAGATCGTGCGATGATGTCTGCAGTGTTGTTTCTAACCTCTTATAAATCAATTGAGGGTGGAAGGCCGCTTAACATCACCACGCTTGTGGAACAGTGGATGCGTGGAGCGCCCAAAGTCAATGCTGTGTGACGTTGTAGCCCTGGCCCTGGCCGAATTGAGGGTCTCGTAGCGGGGTACCCGGAGCCGTGTCCGGAGATTTCCTATCCCACCTTCAGTGGTTACACCAGAAACGGTCTGTCATGACGGCAGGATGACAGGCGAGCTATACACTGAGAGGTCGGCTGGAAGGTTTGTTGGCGTATCACACCATCGCTCTCAGGATTTGGCAAAGCGTGCCGATGATTAGAATTCAGGCAGTGGGGAGCTCATGCGGAGCTCCCAAATATTTCTCGGCGGGTGTGTCGTGATATTACATGACAAGACTCTAGACCGATGTCAGCGACATTCACAGTTGCGAGACGCCTCGAACCCTAGTTGTGCGCAGAAAGGTTTCCTCGTAGACCAGGTATTGTCAATTGAGACAACGAACGATAGCCATCCCACCAGGACCCAAACGCCGACCAGAGGAATTTCGTACAGCTGTGGAAGCCCGTCGGCAACTGACCGTGTCAGGTACATAGTGAGCGGGCAGGCCTGAAGAGCACGCAAAGGCCAAGAGCCAGACCGACATTCACGATGCCAGAATTCGACCAGAGCAAGGCGTACACGGAGCAAGAAGAGGTCTTCTTCGACGACGGCCGCGAGATCGAGCTCCTACACTTCGTGTACGGCAGGGCAGACATCGACCAGATCCGCGGCAACCCAGCCAGAGTGCTGCAAGCCATAGACGAGTATGGCCGCACGAAGAAGTACCTCATGAATGTCGGTGAAGACAAGGGCAAGATCGTGACGGACCTGATCGCGGAGGTCAAGCCGCAGACAATGGTAGTTTCCGCAGCATCCGATTCAGCCCAACACTGGCTGATTGAGAGGTAGGTCGAGCTCGGGGGGTACATTGGCTACTCCTGCATCCTGTTCGGTGATGCGGTCCGCAAAGCTGGCGGCAAGCGGTATTACAGCCTTGAGCGCAACCCGGAATTCGGCGCCGTCATCGGGTCGCTTGTGCACCTGGCTGGCCTCAGTGATGTGGTGAAGGTCGAGATCGGCTCGAGCGATGCTTCCCTCAAGCGGCTATACGACGAGGGCCTGTTGAAGCACATCGACTTGATGTTCCTGGATCATTACAAGCCAGCGTATACAACCGACCTCAAGCTGTGCGAGGAGCTGAAGATCGTCACCCCGGGCTCCGTGCTGGCGGCGGATAATGTCATCACGCCTGGTAACCCGCCTTACCTTGAGTATGTTCGTAGCAGTGTCGCGGAGAAGCGGAAGAAGGCAGAGCAGCCAAATGGAGAGTCCGCACCAGATGCCAGGATGGCTGCACGATCAATCAATCAGTATGCGAAGAGAGGGGAGTCGACATCGCTTGGGAGCAGCCCAGGTAACCCGAATCTCGTGTACGATAGCAAGCTGGTGAACAGTTTCGAGCCTACAGGCGTGCCGGTGAGTCGCATCTCAGTGTCGTCAATGTGGAAATCGAGACTAACAGTATGCGTAGGACGGCGTGGAGATCAGCCGATGTGTCAGTGAAGAGAAGGAGTGACGTGGGAACAAGCACGCGCTGGTGCGGCGCGAGTCGTGACTGCTGCGGTGCCTGGGTATCGCCAAAGGCCAAGGTCAAGATGATCAGCCGTCAGGCACTTGCACGTGGCGATTATCGAAGCGACAGGAGCAAGCCTCGACTGGTTGCCTTTGACCGTGCGCACATGTGCGACGGCAGACATATTGTAAAAGCAGTCGTTGGATGAGTGACACTGTGACAGTGGAAGGACAGGGAGGCCTTCAGCTCCAGCTCCCGTGTCCCTCGCCGGCGTTGCCCGATTGGGCAGAGCCGAAACACCATCTCCAACATTGTAATTTTCGAAACTTGCACCTCTTGCTCTTCAATGGATTGTGGCCGATACCTTGCGCGTGAGCGCTGCTTTGTATACGTGCACGTGTCTCTGCGTCATTGGAACTCGCCATGCTCTCGTAATCTGAGGCAGTCCAACATAGCGATTCCGCCTCGAAAGCGATGAGGCATCGTGATGTAATCCAGGGGCTGACCCGTCGATCGTTTGTTGCCTTGCATGTGCATTATGAGAGCGCTGTCCCGTTCCTGTCTATCTTGGCATCTTCCCGCATGATAACAGTAGCTGGAGGAAACGGCAAGCTGTTACACCGTTGTCTCGAGCCACGCTCACCCTCCTCTGTCCAGAGCCGCTCATCTGCAGCCGCACCGCTGACATGCTCGACGCCAACTCATCCCTCCTCACTCACGCCGTGCGAGACGTCACGCTCATTCTGCTCAGCTTTGCCTTCCTCCCACTCGACACGGTCATTGTCTGCTGGAGCTACACAATCGGCTTCTTCTTCCCTCTGCAGGCCACCAAGCACCGCCGCCATGTCCGCTCAGCCTACACGCCCTATTCCGAGCCCAAGACCATTCTCGTCACCGGAGTTGGGATGACCAAGGGCCTTGCGCTTGCCCGCATCTTCTACGCCGCGGGTCACAGTGTCATTGGCGCAGACTTCGAACCACTGACCATCCCGACCGCGTGTGGGAGGACGTCGAGAGCATTGAAGGCATTCCACAAGCTTACGCGACCCGACGGCAGCAGGGAGAAGCAGGCGAAATACACGCAGAGCATACTGGACATCATCCGGCAAGAGCAGGTGGACATCTGGGTCTCATGCTCCGGGGTTGCATCCGCCGTCGAGGATGGCATGGCCAAGGAGATGGTGGAGTTGGTGACCAAGTGCAAAGCCGTGCAGTTCGACGTGGCCACCACCAAGCGGTTGCACGAGAAGCACTCGTTCATGGACTACACCAGTAGCATCGGCCTGCCCATACCGGACACGCATACCGTCACTTCCAAGGCTGCAGCGCTGCAGCTACTGGACGATGTCTCGGGAACAGGCAAGCGGTACATTATGAAGTACATCGGCACGGACGACGCGCTTCGCGGAGACATGACGCTGCTGCCGCTCAGTACTCCTGCTCAGACCAAGGCGCATATCTCGCGCTTCGAGATATCGGAAGGAAAGCCATGGATCCTGCAGCAGTACATTCGGGGACCGGAGTACTGTACGCACTCGCTGATCGTGAAGGGGGAGGTCAAGGCTTTCGTCGCTTGCCCTTCGTCGGAACTGCTCATGCACTACGAAGCCCTACCGTCAGACTCCGGGCTCAGCAGAAGCATGCTGCGCTTTACACAGGAGTTTGCAGCCGCTGGCGGGCCCTCCTTCACCGGCCACCTATCCTTCGACTTCCTGGTGGAGATGAGCGATGCAGAGAAGGCGTTGCGCGATCCGACAGCAAACGTCAAGCTCTACCCTATCGAATGCAACCCGCGCGCCCACACAGCCGTCTGTCTCTTTAGCGACACACCGGAGATGGTAGACGGTTACCTGAGCTTGCTAGAGCCGAAGCAAGCCGCCATCAGCTCCACCAACAAGGCGCTCACGCCCAATGGCCTAGCACCTCAGCCAGTCGTCCCAAACGCACCCAAGAAGTACTACTGGATCGGGCATGACTTCATCGAGCTCGTAATCCTACCACTTCTATCTCTCCTCACAGCTGATGGCTCGAGCTTCGTGGAGGTGTTCGAGGGTCTGCTCTCCTTTGTGGAGCACGTGCTTTGGTGGCAAGATGGTGCCTTCGAGCTCTGGGACCCGGTACCGGCTTGGTGGCTGTACCATGTCTACTGGCCGACGCAGTTTCTCATGACATTGCTGTTCCGCCGAAAGTGGAGTCGCATCAATGTTAGTACGTGCAAGATGTTCATGTGTTGAAGCAGCGCAGATGGGGACACCACTAGTGTGAGTCAGCAACGATGCCCAACGGCACACGGCTCACGGCTCACGGCATGCAAACCAGCGGATAATTTGAAGGCTGAGCAACGCCACAACGCATGATACGCCTTGTGTGGAAGGGAAATCGGCAATGCCGTAGGCGGCTCATGCAACGGACTCCTCCACATCAAGTTCGAAGCCTCCGCCTTTTTGGCCCCAGAGCTGTCGCTTGAAACGAACATTCTGCAGACTCAGCTATATATCGGAGTCTATAGTTGCTTCGTCAGAACCTCTGCGGAGGAGAAGGATCCCGTCCGGCCGGGCTTCGATGGGGTGAAACGAGGTGCACTCGATTGACCCTCCCGGAGTCAATGGAGCATTGTCATTATCATGGGTCGCGTGCCAGTCGCTATACACCTTACCATAGTCCCGAAACCGAGCACGACGTACATATGTTCGGCAAAAGCTCCATGGGGGCAGGCAAGCTCGCGAGTCACTGGGTGTCTGCTACTCATCGCAAGGAGAGTAACTGGCTAGGTCATCGATCATGACTGAAGACAGACAGGTTGCGGTACAGTGACTCTGCATCTATCTACAACTATGTTTGCGACCCTCATATCTTCCCGCTCGCCTTCCCATGCGTCTGCACCCACTCGTCATAAAGTGCCGTCCCGTAGTCGCCTCTGTTCGGTAACCGCTGGATGGTGTGAATGTGATACTTCTTCGGCAACGCGTTCGCCAGCCACACACCGTTGTGGTGATCGAACTCGTCCATGACGATCGGACTGTGTACCCGGAAGTAGAAAGGGGTCTGATCGTTGACCGGGCCGATCCAGGCAAAGTACGTCTGGTCGAGATACTTCTCTACGCGCTTCAGGAAGAGCTCCTTCGGTCCAGTGGGCAGAAGATCGTTGAAAATGCTGACAACGTCAACAAGAGCTTTCCGCTGGGAGTCGTCCATATCCTTGCCCGGGAGGCCTTGGAATGGGACAATGCGGTTGTCTTGGTGAGCGCCACCGAGACCACGAAGATCGGCCGGGTTCCACTGCCCGCAAGGCATGGTGTCACCGGTAATGTCGTTGATGTCGCCAGGCAGGGTGGCCTTCTTCTGTTGCTCCGGAGACAGCGACTTCATGAAGCTCAAGCCGGCTGCCTCCTCCTTGTTGAGCACGGCCATGCCCTTGTTCGGGCCATCATCAATGACGTTCGGCTCAGCGCCCACGAAAAAGGGGCCGATGACGACCTCGCCCTTGAACGTGAAGACGTTCAGGCAGAGATGATGGCCGAAGAGGTTGAAACCCCATGGCTTGTCTACTGACGGCTCGCCGAACAAGCAGAAGTGGTAGGAGTCGGCATTCATCACGTTCTTGAGCTGAGTGAGGTCGCCCAGGAACTCGTTCATCAACATGGCCGTCCGGACCTTTACGTAGCCTTCCTCGGACAAGCTGGCCTTGAGGAGGGTATGGGCGGCTTCCCAGAGCGGCTTCGACATCTCTTCGAGACGCAGGCCTTTGTCAATCACGATGACCTGCGGCATATCAGCGTCTACTAAGCTAGTTGCTAGATGAAGGGACCGACCTCCGGGTTGGACCACGCCCGCCATTCTCTCGCATCAGACGGAAACCTCAAGGTCTTACTCTCTTCTGAGGATGCAGCCGAGAGCAAAGCCTTCGCAGCCTCGACCATCTTGCCGGTCGGCCCGTTTGCAGAAGCATCGTAATGCCAGAGGTCCGGTACGACATTGCCGTCAGTCGTGAAGCCTTTGTAAGGCTGCTTGTAGTTCTCAACCCACCCTCTCGCCACCGGAGTCAAGAAGATCTGTTCGTTGCCAAGCACCCCCTTGGCGTGTGTTCTCGCATCTCGGTCACCTGGATGCAGTCTCGGATGGTCCAGTGGGATCAGATAATCACGAAAGTTGCCCGATGTCTCGACGATCTTCGCGTGGTCTTCTAGGGTGTTGGCCATGTTGTCGGTTACTTGTGAGTGTCTTGGTGAGGTGAGTACACGTTACTACGATCGTATCGAGCAGTCCTAATTTGGCCCTAGATTCTAGAGCTCTGGAGCTGTCTTGGGGTGGCTCCCCGTGGAAGAAGCATACTCCGCGACCTCCATGCCCAATCCATGCCATGACAGTCATGTGCGATGAACCAGCGGCCAGAACGGCGATTGGGACCGGCAGTGTCTGTCGGAACAGCGGCACTGGAAGCAGCAAGAGCCCTAATTGCGATCCCCCACATGGCAAGGTAAGGTAGCCACCTCGGTACACTTTGACGGCGGGCCCGCCAAAGCCTGGCCGCGTTGAAGGGATAGTAGAAATATACTGGACACTCCCTTCGTCATGGCCAGCACCTGCGCGCATCTCCTCACGCCATGGCTTCTCCCCAAACCCAGAAGATCTCGCCCTCCCCTCTCGAGATCATCATCATCGGAGCAGGACTGAGTGGCTTGAGCGCGGCGATATCGTGCGCGCTTGCTGGACATCATGTTCTACTGCTCGAAGGTGCAAGGGGACTTGCTGAGGTACAACGTCCAATGGAACACGCCGGAGTGCTTGGGCTAACATACTGATCAGATAGGCGCCGGAGTATGATACCCAAGGGTTCGCACAAGAGTATCAATGCTAATAGTGTGGACCAAAGCTGCAATGTACCCCCAACGCAACGAAGATCTTCCAGCAATTCGGCATCTATGAAGAGCTGGAAGCAAAGGCTGCGGAGCCTTCCTTCCTGCAGGTGCGCAGATATTCCGATGGGAAGGTACTGTCAAGGACGGACGACTTCAACGGAGACATGAAGAGGAAATATGGCGCAGCGTTTTGGGATCTGCACCGCGTGGACGTCCAAAGAGCGCTGGCAGAGAAGGCGAAGCAGCTGGGGACTACGATACGGTTCGGCGCGAGAGTGGCGGACATCGACTTCGACAAGCCGACCGTCAAGCTAGAGAATGGCGAGGAGCTGCACGCAGACCTGTTGGTCGCTGCGGACGGCATCTGGTCGAAGTGCAGAGAGCGGTTCCTCGCGACCAAGGGGAAGTCAGATGCGCCGCTCCCGACCGGCGATCTGGCGTACCGTATCGTTCTGACGCTGGACGAGGTGGACGATCCAGAGCTCAGGGACTGGATATCGAACCCTTCGTGCCAGTTCTGGATCGGCCCTGGAGCACATGTCGTGGCGTACTCTCTCCGGGACGGCTATATGTTCAACATCGTTCTGCTCGTGCCAGACGACCTGCCCGATAACGTTTCGCGACAGGCCGGCTCCGTTGACGAGATGCGGCATCTGTTCACCTCCTGGGACCCAATTCTCAACCGCTTTTTGGACCAGGTCAAGTCTGTCGACAAGTGGAAGCTCATGCACCGTCCCGAGCTTGACAGCTGGGTCAGTGACAAGTCCAACTTCGTCTTCATTGGCGATTCCTGTCATCCTATGCTTCCATACCTTGCTCAGGGCGCGAATAGCAGCATTGAAGACGGCGCAGTGTTGGGCAATGTGCTTGCTGCCCTGGAAGCCAAGTCGCAACTGCCAGAGGCGCTACGCTTGTACGAACGCTTGCGCAAGCAGCGCGGAGAAGCGATCGTACGAGAGACGTTTGCACAGCGTTCCAGTTTCCACATGATTTCCGGCCCCGAACAAGAAGCACGCGATGAACTCATGTTGAGTAAGCTGGGCAAGGAGATTGACTGCAAGTTCCCGAGCAGATGGCAGTGTCCGGAGGTTCAGCCATGGCTGTATGGGTATGATGCGCAGAAGGAGACAGCTGCTGCTTTGCACGAGTCGCCATTCAGTAAAGCCTCGCAGGCTTCATTGTAGAGGTTAGATAGCCGTGTAATGCGCGTGAGCACTGTATGGATGCTATCGTGTGCGCTCCGCTGTTGCAAGATGGCTTGGGGGTGGCCGGTCCGTATCTCACCTCGAACGCCATCTCTCCACTAGCTACAGTGCTATACCGCAGCTTGAATCGCGAGGACAGGCCAGAGAGGCCTACGATGCGTGGTCTCCAGTAGTGACAGCTAGTCATCGCATGCTGACAGGCCATACGACTGCTCGAGACACCTTTGTTCGTAGCGAGAGACTTTGTTACGATGCTGTTGGGATCAGCCTGGCGGATGTTCCGTTGCACAACGTCAAGCTGTAGTACGCGATGCGTTCGTGCCCCTGTGCCTGCTGAAACTCGTTCGTGACACTCTCCCAACCTGGGCAGCGGATCCGGACTCCGGAGAGGCTGCCAACGGCCGGCAGGGCCCCGTACCGGATCGCGATACGTCTGTCCCATGGTTACTGGTAGTAGTCGTCTGCGACAGTGCAGAGCTCCGCACCGTCTGGCAGCTGCGCAGCCTGCGCATGAGCCTTGCACGCAGCACCAGGCGATCGGTCGGATCGCATGACATGACGACAGCCACGACATTCAATAATGAAATCAGATGATCGTTACTGCCGCCCCGCTGGTTTACATATCGGGAAATCGCAAACGGCTCCGTACATCACTGCCGGTGTCTGGGTGCGACTTCCTGGGACCTGAAGGCAGCCAAGATTATACGGCGCTGTTGTGACGCAAGCCACTACTGCGACCCGGCCCCTCTCGTGACTCGCGCTGAAGGGGCCGCGGGCTGGGCAGTACGGAAGGTGGCGCGTGGGAAAACGGAGGGCGAGAGTGTGATTCGTTCGGAGGGCGATCCATTAGGGCTTCGAAGTTCGCTGGCGTGGGATATCATGCACCTCTAGCCTCTAGGCTCTTGGGTGGACGGGCACACCCACGGTCGGCGGTGGCAGAGCTCTCTTCGGCAACGCAACAGCGGCAACCGAGGAGCTCATCGCGGACGCCTTTGTGCTTGTGCACTTCGCTGGTGCATCTGCGTTCGCATCTTGTGCGCATGCTGTAGTAGTCATACCCTGTGATTGCGCGCTTGTTTGGGGGCACGAACGCCAGCTGTGAAGCTGTATAAGGACGACTCACTTGCAAGAGCCTGGATGTCGAAGATGGAAGAAGTGGAACGGAAGACGTCGAACATGAACGTGGAAGCAGCAGCAGCTGAGGACGGCCTCACTGGGATTCGCAATGCTGTGCCCCAACGACAAGGTAAGGTCTGCCACCATTGGACGCCAGCAACGCCAGTAGCATACTGACCGCAGGTATCAGTCGCAACATCGAACGATCCGAATGACCCGCGGAACTGGACGACGACCGCAAAGGTCACAACGTACGCCACCATCTGCCTCTTCTCGTTCATCGCCAATGTCAACGGCTCAAACTTCACTGTGGCCATTGTGCCACTCGTGAAGCACTTCCACATCACGTCCACGCACGCGACGTTCCTGGTGGCCTTCAACGTCCTCATGTTTGGGCTGGGCAACATACTCTGGGTTCCGTTGATGCGAGTGCTGGGCAAACGACCGGTCTACCTCATCGCGCTGGCGGTGTTCGTCGCAGCGAATGCCTGGAGCACAAAAGCAACATCATGGGGAAGCTTGCTGGGCGGACGGATGATTTCGGGCTTCGGTGCTGCGGCAGCCGATGCGACAGTGCCCAGTGTGGTCAACGACATGTTCTTCATCGAGCAGAGAGGTCACTGCATGATGTTCTTCCACTTCGCGCTGGCATCGGGCATCTTCCTGGGCCCGCTGATCAATGCCTGGATCGTGCAGCTGCACGGCTGGCGCTGGTCGTGCGGCTTCATCGCGATTACCGGCGGCGTCATCTTCCTCCTGGCACTCTTTCTGGTCCGCGAGACGCAGTACAACAAGGAGCGCCGTGTGTACGAGAGGGACGAGATTCCAGCAGCGCGGACCTATACCGGCTGGCTCGGCTTGACGGTTGGTTACAACAACGACAAGCCAATGGAGCGCTTCCTGAGAACGTTCTGGGACATCGTCAGGATGGCGTTCTACCCACCAGTGCTCTGGGTTGGGTGCCTCGTCGGTCTCTTCGTCGGCTGGACTATCGTGATCCAGGTCACCACGTCTCAGACCTTCCTGAAGCCGCCATACTCTTGGAAGCTTGGGTATGTTGGCGTCTTCTCCCTCTCCGCCTGGGTTGGCGTCATCTTGTCCTTCTTCTTCGGCGGCAAACTCATCGATATCATTGCGAATCGCGAGAGGAGACGGGATCCGAACCACATACTGAGGCCTGAAAAGCGCCTGATAGCACTCATCATCCCGGTGCTGCTTTCGCCCGTTGGGCTGATCATCTTCGGTCAGTGTGTGGCACACCAGACATCGTGGGTTGGTCCGGCGTTCGGTTATGCGATGCACAGCTTCGGGTTCACTGCGACGAGCAACATTGCAGTCACATATGCCGTGGATTGCTACCAAAGGTTTGACGGGGAGGCCTTGGTGAGTCTTCAATAGGAACAATCTTGGTGATGATGAGACGTCCGCTAACCTTTCCATGTTAGGTGACGATTTTCGTTGTAAGAAATGCCATTGCTGTTGTATGCAGCTTCTACTCCAACACCTGGATCATAAACGATGGATTGAAAGAGGTAAGTGAGTTGCGGTCACTGTGCTGAACATCTACTAAGACCCACTCCTAGGTCACAGGGACAATGGCCGGCATCCAGTGGGCGCTGCTGGCTTTTGCCATACCCTTCTACTTCTTCAGTACCAAGATCTTGGCCTTGACGAGCACCTATGGGCCACAGAAGCGGCTGATGACGGTAATGACTGAACCGACGAAGTGATCGTTTGTTGCAAGCGTTCCGACTGCTTAGATGTGAAGTCGATCCATACGAGCTAGTCATCACGACAGAAATATGAAGAAGCGTCGAACAACCCCAGTAAATGCGCCTCACAGCTGTGGCCTTGCCGGAACATTCTCCCACGCTTCGTCAAACCCTGCCGACCTCACCCAGTTGGCCGAAGGTTCCTCAACCGAGTCGATCGCCATATGCCCCATCTGTAGCCAGTCGTCGTGCTTGATACGGAACTCCTCCCGGTCATCGTACGGCTGGCAGATCCGCTCCCCGTGTGCCAGTGCCCTGACGAGCTTCGAAGCATGACCATCATCATCGAGTCGACAGACGCGATCCTCAATTTCGTCCCAGCCCGAGGGCTGCTTCGGCCGGTAGTCCCTGATGTCGTCGATACGAATGTCGGGCGACTTGCGTGATGCGTACATTGCGAGGTCGTTCCGCACCTTCCACTCCAGCAGGCGGACTTTGTTGGCGTCGCTGAGCCAGTCTTGCTTCAAGAAAGCGGAGAAGAAGATGGAGCAGTTGACGCAGTGCATGTAGTAGAAGTCGTACTTGATCATCTTGTCCGCTCTCTGCGCGCCTGCGGTGTAGTACGCAGCCGCATTGGTCATCTCCGCAGTCTTGCGCTCGAGCTCGTCTGGCTTGACACGGAACTGCGATGCGTACTCAATCATCCTATCACCTGCACGGCCCATGATGCCATCACGGAGCTTGTTGCCATCCGACCATCTTGGAGCATTGCGCAGTTCCGTGTTGTGATGAATGGCGTCCAGCAGCTCAACGATAGTCTTCGACTCCTCGCAGCCTCTGTTCTTGGCCGCCTTCTCCGCTGGTATGAATAGCCTGCGCATATAGTTGTCATGCACAGCAGACTGTGCCATGGCTTCTGCAATGATTGCCGGCTGGTGAAACTCAATACCGAAGCCCAAATGAATGAGGGGGTGTAAGAAACCTGCGAGAGTTCTCGCCAGCATATCGTCTGCTGACTCATCACCAGCAAACAGGTACTTGTCGACGACCTCCTGCCAGCTCGACGTTGCGATCTCCTTTTGAAACAGGAGCAAGAATTCATGGTAGTACTTCTCGTTTCCAAGGGAGTTGCTGAACTTGTCCGGGTCGTGCATCTCGGCGAGGATGGACTCATTTAGCGGTCCCAGGGGGCGTTGGTAGCCTTCATTGATGTTATACGCCTTCCGAAGCTCACCCGGCTCCGCCCTCAGTGCCCACAGCGTGAGAAGGTGATGAGCCTCGTGGTTGTGAAATCCTCCTTTGTTGAAAAAGATATGGTGAGAGTCGTGGTTCTTTTGCAGCAGTTCGGACGCGGTGTTGGCGGACTCTTGCAGTATACCTGGGCGGTAGTACACTGGCCACTCGCCCAACGTTAGAAGAATCTTATTGGATGTGGCCATTGCTCGTGCTGTATGGTATGAAATGTTGAGCGGACCTGCTCGTGCTGTTCCGTATCGAGTGTGGAAGAGAGTAGTAGTGAAGATGGGTCGTCCCGCAGGCCTTATCATTGAGGAGTTTTGTACGGCCGAGTATCGTGCGGTCTACTGTTATGGTCGCCCACAAGCACACTCTACAGTCTCGACTACTCTAGCAGGGCGCGTCGGAGACCAAACGTCCTGACGTCAAAGAGGCGAATACGGCTCTGGGTGGGCGGACTGTGGGGTAGGTTGGCGCCTCGTACACCCGTACATGTACTGTATGTTCACCAGCAGACCAGATCGGTAGAATGAGATCCTATGGGAGCACTACAGGATCTGGACGTGATAGTTGCTCCATTCCGCATGCTTGATGTGCTTTCCGCGAATCTTCGCTCCAACTCCAAATGTTGAAGACTCGAAGGCCGAAAGTGATCAGGGCAAGCTGTCTGCTGGAGCCTCCTCCCTGGAGATGGAGAGGGAACCGTGCTTTCGTGAATTAGCGCGACACGCTAGCCGGCCGTGCATGATCCATCAACAACGAACAACGCCCAGACAATCATGAAGCATGAATGTCCGGTATTGGTAATAACGCACAACCATGAAGAGGAAGCGCAAGTGTTCGTCTGCCGCGGATGCAAACAAGAAGCTGAAGCTGGATCATGCCGACACCTCAGGGGCGACGCTGCCGCTGCTACGGCAATACTACCCTCGAGTGCTGACCCTCAGGCACTACTTCCTGACCAGACTTTCAAAGGCGTCTAAGAAGCGTCGCCGGAGAGTGTTGCACTATGGCTTACAACAGCAAGGCCCTGGCGAGGTGTCTGTCGATCCGGCCGTGACTCGTCTGCTAGACGCCACTATTGTTGGGACATTCAATCAGGTCGACGTGTCGGATCTCGAAAGCATTGACAGAGATATAACTGTTTTCACGCAACAAGTGTCTGACGACTCCACCACAACTATCAGCCCGACACAAGGTGCACTAAAACAATCTGAGGTAGGTTCCGCCTGCGATCTTCCCTTTGGTCACATCCTCTATATCCACATCTGCGCGTGACCACTGACCCGGGTACGTACAGATTGTAGACTTTGTAGTCTGGCAACTCTTCCGACGCAATCCCGGCAATCGCAAGCCTGCGCACATTCTCTGCCATGGCTATCAACGCACTGCCAACAACGGTGCTGAGTTGGAAATCGTCGCAGGTATACCCGGCATATACTCCAGTTGTCACAACTCTCACGTCCAGACGCTCAAAGAGCAGCCGTGGACAGCTCTGCCAGCCATCTTGGGTAGTGGTGCCGAGCGCATTATCTGCGATCTGCTACTAGACTGCTGCACGTTCATACCTGTCGGCCAGAGTTCCAACCTCAATCAGCTGAGCGGCACGCCGATGTGCGAACTGAAACCACTGAAACCTCAACCCCGTGTTCAGCAAGATATCGTTGGCAGCGAAGACGTAGCGGAAGGTACGACGAGTGAGGCTTGTAAGGATCGCGGGTCCTCAAGCATCCGTTTCGTACGCCACCGAATGTTGTACGCTAGACCATCCCTGACAACCAAGGGCAAGCCACGGTTTGGCCTTGCTCACAGCCATGTGCTTGATCGTCTGCAGATGGCGGATGACGTTAGTGAGACGAAGCATGTCATGAAGTACATCTTCCCACGCCAATTTGGCCTGCACAATGTCTTTGCTTCAGACATCGATCCAAAGGAGACTGCCCAGCCCTTCAAGGACTACGCTGCGCGCGAGAAGGAGATCATACGTAGCGAGCTGCGTCAGAGATCGAAGCGTGGTGGCAAAAACCAGCTGCAGCTTCAGGCCAAAGCATCACATTTACCAAGGAGGCTGAGAGGCAAGCCGTTTGAACTGGTGCAGCGCATCCGGAAACGACACGCGAGGTGCGCCTATCACGCCCTGTTGCAGCATCACTGCCCACCTAGGCAGAACGCAGATGTCGTAGCGCACGGCTCTACCCACTACGCATCATCGACCGCCGAGGTTTCTGCCTTCTGTCGCGCAGCCATCTCGAAGATATTCCCGAGCGAACTTTGGGGCTCTGGCGATGTCGCCCACGCAAACAGCAGCATCGTGTTGCAGAGCATTGATCGGTTCGTGCGTCTCAGAAGATACGAAAGCATGACTCTACACGACGTACTTCAGCCAATGAAGATTCGTGGCGCGCAATGGCTCGCTGCACCCAATACGGACCCTACGGCGAAGCTCAGCAACACTGACTTCGCTAAGCGTAAAGAGCTCATGGCGGAACTGCTGTATTACCTGTTCGATTCCTTCCTGATTCCACTGATACGAGGCACCTTCCACGTCACCGAATCGAACGTTCACCGCAACCAACTATTCTACTTTCGCCACGACGTCTGGAAGGCAATGTCCGAGCCCGCATTGACTTTGCTCAAAGATACAATGCTTGAGGAGTGCAACGCTGTTACCGTAAAGAAAATGCTCGCCACACGAGCGCTGGGAGTTAGTCACGTACGCTTATTGCCCAAAGAGCAGGGTATGCGACCAATCATCAACCTACGGCGGCGTGTCCAGAAGCTACAACGTGGCGAGCTTGTGCTGGGCAGGAGCACCAATAGCGTATTGACTCCCGCCTTCAGTGTCCTCAATTACGAGAAGAACGCAAATCCACACATGCTCGGCTCGGCACTATTTTCCGTCGATGATATCTTTCCACGACTGCAGGCATTTCGCCAATCGCTTTGTGAGCAAGGGCATGGGTCTGCGCCGTTGTACTTCGCCAAGGTCGACGTTCAATCCTGTTTCGACACCATACCCCAAAAGAGGCTGATGACTCTGGCCAAGACTGTCCTGGGCGCCGACAAGTACAGTGTCGCCCGATTCGCAAGGGCGAAGCTACTAGGCGGTCACGATGAGGGCACACCGGGCTTTGGAATGAAGCCGTGCTGGAAATTCCTGACCAAGGCTACAGGTGATGACAAGCCGTTCAGCTTCGACATCGAGGCTGAGAACGACACAGCAGAAGGCCGGAGTCGTACGGTGTACGTCGATGGCGTCCTACAGAAGGGTGAGAGACGAGCCACTATCCTAGGCTTGCTCGAAGAGCATATCGAGCACAACCTCATCAGGGTGGGCAAGCGCTTCTACCGGCAGAAGGAAGGCATACCACAAGGCTCCATTGTCTCTAGCTTGCTGTGCAGTTTTATGTACGCCGAGCTTGAGCGCGTAGTCCTCGGATTCCTGCAAGACGGCCAGAGTCTCCTGCTCCGGCTGATCGACGATTTCCTGGTCGTCAGCACAAAGCGAGAAGTCGCTGAGCGCTTCATGCGTGTCATGCATGGCGGCGTTCCTGAGTTTGGCGTCCGCGTCAAAGCCGAGAAGAGTCGAGCCAACTTCGACATAGAGATCCAGGGCGAGCGCATTGCGAGGTTGTCTGAGTCGGCAGAATTCCCATACTGCGGCAATGCAATCAATACTGTCACTCTGGACATCAGCAAAGACCACGAGCGCCGCCGTAACAGCAACCTTGCTGATGCGGTCACCGTTGAGTACTCCAAGCTGCCTGGCCAGACCTTCTATCGCAAGACGCTGAATGCTCTCAAGCTTCAGATGCATGCCATGCTGCTGTCCACGAACTACAACAGTCTGCAAACCGTTCTTTCCAACCTCTACCACAGCTTTTCCGAGGTCGCCCAAAAGACCCACCACTACATGCGCTCTCTGCCCTCCGAAAAGCAACCCGGCGATGCGCTCGTTATCAGTGAGTCCTCCCAACGTGCATAACGATGAGAAAACATGCAGTGCTTGCATGTGGTCTACCAGAGATTGGCAGGCTTGTGGAGTCACTAGCTGCAGTCAGATCTGCGACGCTTATGCTCTCTGACGTGCAGATGCGTACTAACGCTAGTGTGTCTTCACTAGGAGCTGTCGACGACCTGGTAAAGCTCGCTTGTGTGTTGATGAAACGCCGCAAGCGCACGAGCAAGGACGTGGTGCTATACGAATGCGCTGTGAGCAGTGTGCAAGCACGATGGTAAGCACTCCTTTTCTCTGGTGATTGCCAATAATCGCGTGTTCACGGCGAGCGTGGCGTTTAACCTCTAAAAGCTTGAAAGCAAAATGCTGGTCGCCGCACGAAACATGCATATGCCTCACCCATGCGCCTCACCCATTCGCCATGTAGACGCATTCACGCCCACCATCTTGCTTTAGAAGTTTGGTGGTCAGATGACTGATATATGGATGCAGGCTCGCATGCACTGCCTTTCACACCGCGTTTCGTAGGCGACAGACTAAGCATCGAGGATTGCTCGCTTGGTTGGCAGCCCAGCTCGACTCGCCGGCCATGGGAGCGCAACGGAAGTTCTTGGAGCCTGTCGCAAGGGCTTACATATAGCGGGCCTATACAGTAACATACTCCGGTGGACGGCGTCTCGCAATGGGATTCATTGAGCAGGCAGACGATAGGGACGAGCAAGCTATGCGCGTATCTAACCATTTGTTCAGCTTTCCGACATGTGGGCTGGCCGCCTAAACCTCCATTTTGCTTCCACAATTCCACTACGGCAATCTGCGAATCATGTGCATCGATGGCCGGGCCTACCTAGGTATCCGTTCATCGGGCTTCAAGTGAATATAGATAGGGATGTGGTTATCACGTCCGGGAAGACTGAAGTCAGTACACCAACAGAGCCGCTCTAGACGATAGTGGATGGCGCCAGCGCAGATCCGAGTAATAAAATCTAAATGGAGTACGGAATCTTGGAATGCTTGTAAGTTGTCAGGGTGTCAAAAGTCCTGGCGAGAATGCGCGTAGCAATGTTGACGACGAAGAACGCATGCATCACTGCGGAAGTTAAGCACGTGTCCCATGTTGCGACGGCCGAAGGAGTCGAAGGACACTTCACGTTTGGCTGCCAGTCTACCAAGAGAAAGCCGTTGAGAAGCGCGCGCTTGTGGGTGAAATCGGTCCTGCCACTCCCGTCATGCCCGTTGGAACTTGGAACTTGTGGCAGACGCAATCGCAGGCTTCTCAGCCCTGCGGTTTCCCCGGCCGGTTGCTTCCCAGTTCTGCGTGTGCATTCCAGTGACGAGTGGGCGGTGCATAGGCACAATCGCATTGTCTGAGACAGCCACCGAACAATTCCATCTCTATCTCGCCATCCTTCTCCCATAACAATAATCATATGCTTGATCGTTGGTCACGGTTGGCGGTCGTCTAGCTTGTTCTCCAATCGATCATCGACGAGCGCGGATTGGTCGATCGGGACATTCGGACAGGGCCTGAGGCGGGCCTGAGAGGCTGAGTCTGAGGCGGCACCCTTGTCTATACACGCGCTAGCCTCCTGAAAGACCGGAGCGACCCAGGGCAAAAGATAAAATATGATGGCCCGCCTTCCTCTCATCATCACCTCGACGCACCACAACGACGACACCTATGGTGGGGAGCAGGCCGCGCCTATCCATTTCGAGTATGACTATGTGCGCTCGTTGATCCTCGGAAAGCGGAAAGTGGGAGGGAGCAATAATCAGAACAGGGTGTTGTGTATGAGTCTGCCGGAGATTGCGGGTGTGTCGAGGAGCATTAGTGGATACAGGTCTTTGACGACTCCTTCGCTGGAACGCGAGACGACAATGGCGGCCTTGGACGACGGCGGCGTGGTGGAAACGGCACCGTCGAGTCCGCCCGAGTTGACGTACTCGAAGAGCTCCAAGTCGGACGACTCCTCGTACCGGTCAGACAGCCTGTCCGGCGACGACGGATCGACGGAGAAGCTGTCACACTTCGAGGACATCACGGTACAGGACGACTCCGGACGGGAAAGCCCCGAGGACTGCAATGTCAAGCCCGAGAGCAGACCGACACTCAGGCGGCCATTGAAGAGATCGTCTACACAAAACAATGCTACCCAGAGGGCTGGCATGCTTCCAGCCAATACGCAGCGGGAGCACAGATACCCGAGCCTGAAAGGTACAGTGGACGGCGTTCTACATGACCAGACACTCAACCTGCCTCGCCACCGCGGTATGCGCCGTGGCTACACCAGCCCGTCGTCTCCGAACCTCGTGATGCCTGGGCCGCGGAGGTTTGCATCCAGATCGCCATCACCGGTCAATTCTACCTCACCGCATGGCTTGAGTAGCTCGCCTCAGATGCTCTCTGCCACCACATCGCAATCGTCCTGGAGCGCACCTGCACATACTCCGAACGGCGGCTTCGTACGGCGACAGTCCTGGCAGCCCGGCAGGAAGACAGCCAAGCAGCTGGAAGCAGAGTTCGACGACGGCGACGATGAAGTGCCCGACGAGGCTCGTTTGGAGAACGTTCCAGTGACGGGTATACCAGGCCAGCCACTGATGAAGACGCCTAGCCCTCGGCGCCGACCTGCGCACCTGAGTCTAACAGCGCACAGCTCGCTACATTCCGCGAACGTGCCGAAGAACGCTAAACGTCCTTCAGCTCCCACAATCATGCCGAATGGCCAATACGGCGCACCTAGATCTCCGCGACATGGCAGGCCACCAATGATGCCGCACAGCGCCACCGTCACCACTTTCCCGCCAGAGCAACTCAGCCACAAGCACAGGTCGAAGTCCTGGGCGGAAGATCTTAGCAACGAAGCTAGAGAATTGTCTGCGGCGCTCGAAGAGTACGCCGAGCGGCTGTCAGTGGACAAACGTCGTTCTGGCACCAGCAGCGCGGCGAGTAGCCCGCCAAGACCTAGTCTCAGCAAGACTCGTGCGAGGACCAGCATTTTGGAGCTGCCACAAAAGCAGAAAGGCAACATTATGATCGACCCTCTGCCCATCAGCAAAGAAAAGGAGGCGGTGCTGACGCGGACAAGGCCGTCCTGGCTTCCGCCGAAGGACCAGAGAGAAGATCAGAAACATGTGAGGGAGTGGGAGCAGATGATGGCACGAGCTGCAGAGGCTGAGAAGAAGAAGGCGCTCAAGGTGCAGGAGGAAGCGGAGTCGAAAGAGGAGCTGCAGTCGAGCCTTGCTACAACATGGGAGGAGCGCATCTTACCGGAATGGGATACAGTGATCAAGGAGCCACGAACGCGCGAGCTATGGTGGCGAGGCGTGACACCGAAGAGCAGAGGCCTGGTGTGGCGAAAAGCGGTTGGCAACGAGCTAGAGCTATCTCAGGCGTCTTTCGAGACGGCGTTGAGACGCGCTACCGAGCGCGAAAAGCAGATTGCAGAGATGCCGAGCGAGGAGCGCAGCAACAGCAAGGAAGCCGCCTGGTTCGGAGCGATCACGCGCGACGTGCCGAACGTGTATCCGGAGACCGAGGTGTTCGAGAAGGGCTCGCCGGTCCACCAAGCGCTAAGCGATGTTCTGAAAGCGTATGCGATGTACCGGAGCGACGTCGGCTACGTCTACGGTATCCATCTCGTAGCCGGCGTGCTGTGTCTGCACATGCGCGCCGGAGACGCTTTCGTCACCCTGGCCAATATGCTCAACCGGCCGCTGCCGCTCGCCTTCCTGCTGCACGACCAAGTATCGATGGCGCGCGCGTACGAGATGGTGCTCAGTACGCTGAAGTACAAGGCGACGAAGCTGCACTCACACCTTACGTCCTCCGCGCTCAATCTCAAGCCG
The DNA here is from genome assembly GCA_035135055.1 of Oleoguttula mirabilis. Lineage (NCBI taxonomy): Eukaryota > Fungi > Ascomycota > Dothideomycetes > Mycosphaerellales > Teratosphaeriaceae > Oleoguttula > Oleoguttula mirabilis. The sequence goes on along the minus strand of JAVFHQ010000016.1, from coordinate 262,827 downwards.
GAGGAGTACCTGGATCCGATCTTCAGGTGTCTGTTCGCTTACAACCTCCCGCCTGAGCATGTGAGCCGAGTCTGGGATATCTTTGTGTTCGAAGGCGACAAGGCGCTTGTGCGAGCTGCTGTTGCTGTGCTTGGTCGGCTGGAAAGCAAGCTGTACGGCAGTAAGGAGGAGATTCTCGACCTTGTCAGTTGGAGCAACAAGAAGGCTTGGGACGTAGGCACCGAAGACGGATTTATCAGGGCCGTGAGAGAGGCTGGAAAAGTGGATGGGAGAGGCGAAGTGCGTGGCGCATAAGAGACGACGATGTTTGGATTGGAGACCTGAGAGCGTTTTCGCATGTCCTTGACGTCGCATACGCGCTGCATGATCTGGCGTTCTGGGGTGTGGCCAAGGTGGCTCTGCATGGGAAGGTTGGTTTGGGAATCGTGCCGTTCAGCGCACATCTGTAACGAACACCCTAAGAGTACGTATTGTATAGTGGGCTTTAAGCTAATGCCCTTGAAACCTTCAAAGCAGTCCCATTAGCATCTGCCTGCCCGACATCCGCATAGTCCGCTAGAGCGCGTGCCCATATCAGACCTTCCAGTCGCAAAATCCCATCATATCAGCCCGGATTTCTCCAGCTATGTAGCAAGCTGAATCGCTGATGCCGATGCGTAGCTAGTCAGACCTGCGAGGTTGAAGGATTCCCGGCGCAAAATGCATAAGCGAGAACAGCTTCTGCTCAAGCATATCCTCATACTCCTCGGGGCGAAGGTCGTCACGCTCGAAGATGTACAGCAGCCGCCGAGCGAAGCCATGCTCGTTGTCGGCCAAGCTCCACATGGCGAGCTTCTGGTCCTTACTGGTGGCCCCATCGAACTCTTTGTACGGGTTCAGCAGGCCGTGGTCGTTCGCCTGGCAGACCATGGGTCAGCATTGGCAAGTCTGCACGGTGTAGAAGATAACTTACCGCAGTCGTCGCACGCTTACGGATGGCGCTCATCAGCACCTCAACCACCTTGTCCCGCTTGGCGTGGATGATCGGGGTCAACTCGGCGAGCTGAGGGCGAAGCGAGTTCCAAGCGGATCTGTAACCCCAGCCCGTGGTTGACTTCATGCTGCCCTTGACTCTCGGGAGTGCTGGGTACAATGACGGGTTCCAAGCCACTAGAGGGTGCAACAGCTGCTCAAAGCGCCGATACACATCGTCACCCTGTCGGGTGACAAGGCTGATGGGATATTGCCCGAAGACCTCATCCTCGATTCGGAGCGCCAGACGAAGCCGATTGTCAATGCCAGTCACGTCGTTGGTTGATGGTCTATAGCTTATCCGAATCCCACGGTGTCGGCCTTGAAGGTGCAGATCTCGATCACGAGCTGACAAGGCGGCGATAGCAGTCAGGACCTTTTTGATGACTGCCTGCGGGTTCAAGCCAGCTGCAGAGCCGCCATACAGAAGATCCAAGACGGGTATCTTAGCAGTAGGTCCAGCTGGTGTCTCGTGTTCGGCGGCATCAGCGGACGTTGAAGCAGTGGCATGGGCTGATGTGTCTCCAGAGTCATCCAGCTCCAGTCCCAGAGCTGCTAATGCTTTCTCTGCGTAAGCCCGTGTCACAGGCAGCGTCACGTCGCGGTCAAGATGCCTTATAAACTTCACTTTCCGCGCGTTCAGGGCATTGAGGAGGACCGTGGTCTTGTTGGCCCACTAGACTTTCTCGAGCTGATCCAGTGACTGCCACGCGTCGACCATCAGGGCTGCTTCATCATGAGCACCCTGAGCCTTTGCCATCTCCTGGTCAGCCCAAGCAGACGCGTGGTACAGGAATAGCGTCTGGCCATCTACAGAGAACTTCGATGCCAGTCCTGCAAACCAATGAGCATTCTTTGCTTTGATCTGTTTTGGTGTCAAGACGGCCAACAGCGAGCAGTAGTCATTGATGGTATTCGGCTCGTCGGCAGCGTGCACGCCTGGCTCAGACGGTGCGTCCCAGAAGTCGTCTGAGGTGTCCGAACCAGGTGCCTCATCCTGCGCGATTGGAGCTTCAAACCCGGCGACTGACTTCGAGGATTCGGGTGTCGGCAGCTGGCAGTATGACGGTGGATCGCGGTCATCCTCAGGCAAATCTTCATCAAGCAGTGAGATGTGGTCCGCCTTGAAATCGTCAAATGTCTCTTGGTCCAGGGGTCCTGTGCTTCCAGCCAGGAGGTTCTCAGTCTGGCGAACCCAGTATTGCTGCTGCTGGTCGCTCAGCTTTGCCCACCAGATTCCGCTTGCGAACTCGGCATGTCCCATGGCAACAAAGGCGTTATGGCGAGGCACGTGAAATCTGTTTGCGGCGTGGTAGCGGAATAGCGCGCTGCCGTCCGCCTTGAGATGTCCTCGGTCAAGGAGAAATCGAGCTCTTCCTGGGCGCGCATTTTTGTCCATCGATCGGAGCTTGTCTAGTTCTCTGGCCACGGCGGACGCCATGACTGCGGCAGTGGAGGGGTTTCGAAGGTGTGATGGATAGTAGAGGTGATGTTGAGAGCGAGCGAATGTGAGGTGTGAAAAGTTGCGGACTCGAAGCATGCAGGTACGCTTGCAGTCGTGAGGAAGGAGCGACTCACCCTAGCCTTGGCACCCTGCAATCAAAGACGAACGCGCCTACAGACTACTATTTGCGCGCTTCAGAACACTTATAGCATCCTCTCTCACCTCTTTTGTAATTGCGGCAGCACTCTTGACCTCCTTAACTAAGCCTACACCGGTCCCAGCATACGTGGTTAGCCTCGCCTTTTCACCCCACCCGTCATCACCTCTCTCCAGCGCTTGTTCATACAGACGCTTATTCTCCTCCACACTCATGCCTTTCGCAGCGTCGTGATGAGTCTCATTCAGCACACCGCGGCCGCCGTAGCGAAGCGGCCAGTCTGTAGTGCCTCTGAGCGTGTCGTACAGCTTGCCTCGCTCCGTTGTAACGCCACCGTCGGAAGCTTTCAATACAGCGTCTCTGTAACCTTTCGCGATGTTGGCTTCGGGAGATGCTAAGTAGCGGGTGCCCATTACCACGCCCGACGCGCCCAGTGTGAGGGCTGCAGCAGCGCCACGGCCTTCCATGATACCGCCTGCTGCGACGAGCGTAGGCTTCTTGATCTCCTGCGCCGCGCAAAGAGCGGAGACAGCATCGTCAACCTCGGGCAAGAGTGAGACTAGCCCGGCGCACTTCTCAAGGCCGTGACCTCCAGCATCGTTGCCTTGCACGACCAGCACGTCCGGCTGGCATGACTTGGTGATCTCAAGTGCATCCGCCACGGTACCGATCTGAATCCAGACCTTCGTCATGCCCTTCGTGACGCGGCGAGTCTCTTTCGTCCATTGAACCAGTTGATCCGGATGGCTCGGCGCAAACAGCCACAGGGCAGCCGGCTTGTACTTCTCCAAGATCGGTAATGCCTCCATCAATAGCTTTTCCCCTGCCCAGAGAAGGAAACCCACTCCCACGGGCAAAACGTCCTTCACATCGGCCAAGATCCGACACTCCGTTTGCAAGCCCTTGAAGCTCTCGAGCTCGGCCACTAGCGCTGAGCAGTCACTTCCAGCGCCGATGAAACCAAGTCCTCCTGCCCTTGACACTTCACTTGTGAGTTTCGACAGCGCAATCAATCGCATTGGCCCGCACGACACCAGCGGAGACTTCGTCCAGGGATAATCGCGCTGAAGTTCATCCATCTTCGCGAAGGCGTGCGACACCGATCTGACGCCTGGAGTCACGCACTTTCTGTGTCTCCTCAGCAGACATCTCGACCTAAAGAGCGCGACGAGCTCAGCGACTTCGGAGGTGTCAGACTGTCAGACATCATCACCGTCTCCAGACGCTTGCCTTCTCCGCAACACCCATCTCCGCGGCTGGTCACGTGCGTCAGCCGGCTTAGTCACCGTTCAAGGCGCCGCTCGAGGGAAACCGCGAACTTCAACGTTCACAGTCGCTCCTTCCTCCCCAACACTCAAACAGCAGCGTTTGCTCCTTGGCAACGCCGTGTCGCGACACTTAAAATGAACGCTCCAGACAGGTAAGCAATGACAATTCCTTCACAGCACCACTTTCCGCCGCAACACCCACCAGGCATCGCACATTGTTCGCACTCGCAAGCATGGCTGTGGATATCTACGAGTCGCCGTCGCCCAAGGGCAAGGGTGGGCGCATGCCCTACGCCCACTCGAGTTACAGTGCTGGCTATGCCGCGAACAAGGATCCGCGTGTGAACGGGAATGTGGGTTCGAAGATGGTGGTTGACGGTGTACCTGACAGACACGAGCTGTTCCTGCTCGCGGACGGGGAGAAGAAGATCACGTTCGAGCCGGAGACGCGTAAGTCCGCATTTTTCGACCAGATCTTTTGCGCTTTCGTCGCATATTGACTCTTCCTCAGGCGTCCCGAATGCGGCCATGTTCACCTTCAACAAGGAGGACCATACGCTCGGCAACCTGCTCCGCGCGAAGCTCGTCAAGTCCCCGCACGTCATGTTCGCCGCCTACCAAGTCCCGCACCCGCTCTTCGCAGTCTTCAAGCTGCGCGTGCAGACGGACGGCGACGTGAGCCCGAAGGAGGCGGTGGTGCAGGCGTGCAAGGATCTGGTGGCCGAGCTGCAGATGCTGGACCAGGAGTTCACGAAGGAGTGGGAGCTGAAGAAGATTGCGGGCGCTGGGGCGGACATGTGAACCAGCGACGGACAGACGCGGACTACGAAGGCGCATCGGAGAGGCATGGTTCAATACGCGTTACTGCATAGCGACGGCGTCATAAGGAGGGCTGGCATTTGGGCGCAGGAAGGTGGGAAGCCTACGAAAAGCGACGCGGCTCTGCATGGATAGCTGGCCTGTGATACCCTTTTTGCAAAGTATGATGATGATTTCACAACGCCCTACTCAAGTCTCTACTGCTATCTTCCATCCTGTGCTACTAGCTGATCGCAATGTAACCGTCTTGGCACTCACCATGCGGAAGGCGCGTCAAGCCAACCTCACTTCACGGGATAGAGATTCTACTCACATTTGCTCTCGCACACACTTCTATGTAGCACCTCAGTCCACAGGCCAATGGGGCCTCATGCTGGGAGTCTAGCTATATGAAGGTCAGCGACATCACCGTGTGACAAGAGCTGCGGTGCTGATTCATGGTAGATGCCACCCACGAGCAACAACCTCGACGTGGAGGTCATTGTCTCGGCCACTGTTTGCACGAACGCGCTTAACACCAGTGCGCTTGTACCAACTTCGCCAGTACTCTCATACGAGGTCCGGCCTCTCCTGAGCGCTCGTGAATTCGGCCACATCAACGCCCTACCACCAGCGGCGCGAGCGAACGAGCGAGCCAAGCGAGCCAACACCTTTGCCAGCTCCGGCAAGACCGTGTTCGTTCACTACGTCGAGCCTGTGCTTGACTGCCGCCGCACTGAGCTACTCAGTAAGGGTACGCACAACAAGAAATACAATAAGACCGCCGCCCAGCTGTGGCAAGGCATCCGAGACCAACTCCAGGATGAGTGGTCCTTCTGGCATCAGCAAGCTGCAGAGCTCCGCGTCGGCCTGAAGCAAGGGCAGCTATCGCACGAGCAGTGCTTGAAGGATGCCGGGAGGCCGAAGGAGGCTAGGAGATGCATATGGCACGCCGAGATCGCTGTTGGCCATTATTTGGACATACCGCCGCCTCCGGAGCCTGAACAGACCAGATTCCTGTATGATGGATGCGCACCAGGTGGTACCCGGGCCGACCTGATCAAGAAGAGCGATGTTATGCTCAGTCGGAGAGAGGACGCGCTCGGAGCCTGCATTACTGCCTCGCTTGAGGGCCTCGATCTCACGGAAGTAGCAATGACAACCAGTGAGAAGGTGGTGGTCGCCACATATGGTCACGATCCAGGAGAGCCGAGGGACGAAGACGCCGGGCTTCTCGACACGTTACCGGACCGTTTTGACTACACGACGAATATGCTGTACAGTCACTTCGCACGCTACGACTTTGGTGCCGTACGTCAGGCCGAAGGCAAGCACCAAACTGCAATGCTTCGCCAGCTGGCCGACCTGCTGGACAAGAGTGGCAAAGAGCTCTTCTACTACTATACGGTGCCGCGGCTCTGCAAGACGTGCCAGCCGCCTAATGATGGCTCCACTGTGACGAGCTTGGCAGGAGATGTGTGGCGCTTCCTCCCTGGGCAGATGAAAGGCTTGTGGGCATCAGTGAGCGCGGCATTAAAGAAGTGTTTAGGCGACGGCGACGGGGATGGGTTGGCAATGCTGCAGCTGGATAGCTTGGAGCATGAGGTGTTGAGACTGCATGGGATGGCGGAAGAGGCTATCAAGAGTCATGCTGCGCGAGAGTCTGCAGGCTGGGCAAAAAAAGTCGCGGCCGGTCTGTCAACGTGAGAAGTAGTGTCTCAAGCATTTGTACAGCGCACCAATAGGACAGAACCTTGCTACCACCGCGCGAAGCAGTGCGGGTTTCTTCAGTCCATTGTTGCGAGTCCGAGCTTCGGTATAGCATCCCAATTGCTTGAATAAGAGCTGCACTCGTTTTGAAATCTGTCGGCCATGATATTCTGCTGCTGAGCCTTCTTGCTAGGAGGATGTAATACACAAGTAAAGGCAGTCGGTCAACTACGATATGATACAGCGTCGTCGTCAACGCATTCACGCACTACCTCGCCATCTTCCTCTCCTGTGCTCTCCGCTTGTACCTCACCTCCGCCTTCCTCCTCTCACCGCCATCCACCTTGTGTCCTCGCCTCTGCTCCCACAAGCCCTCCTTCACCCTCAGCCTCGCAACGCCTTGATGCCCCTTGATGGACTCAATACCGGTGCCACCAATGGTATTCGCCTGCACGAGCTTGACACCTGCAACTGCCTGAACATCCTTGCTGTTCATCTTAGCGGGAGGCGCTGTGGCTCTCGCTGGTGCCGACTCGCGGCCTTCACTCTCCACAGCAGTTGGGTTCGCCGGGTCCGGTGGTAGCGCGACGGTCGGTGGGACGTTGACGATCATCTTGCGCATGCCGGCACTCTTTGTGAGCGTCGGAGTTTGGTCAATGGGCCTCTCGCTTGGCACCTCCACCACCCTCAGCTCGGCCACGCCATCCTTGACTTCCTTCAGGTCGCCTCCGATACCCATGATGCCATTCCGGAAGCGTTCGCGCCACCAAAGCAGGTAGCGTCTTGCGCGCGCAGGCTCCACGCCGGACTCCCGTAGTTGTTGGCCGGAGAGGAAGAAGAGGGCTTCCCAGCTGGGTATCTTGGCGGCGTGTTGCGAGAGGTTGCGTCCGATCAATGTGAGGAAGGTCTGGACGTCAGGGACGAAGGGTGTGGGTCGTGGGGTGCGCAGGGTTGGCGCGTGTAGACGGTGGAGGGTGCGGCACTGGAGGCAGGTGAACGTCCGAGTAGGCGAAGGGAGGTTGAAGAGGGTGGAAGGCCGTCTGAGCGCCATAGTCGCGGCTGCAGATGTAAGTCCAGTACTGCGTGTGTAGCCCGATGAGTCTTGTGCGTACAGTGTCTGCTTGCGATGTCGAATGGAACTCGAAGACCCCCGAGCTCTCCGCAGCGGTGCCCGATGGCACGCCTTTTCACGGATGACCTGATATGTAACGGCGCACTTTGATGACTAATTGATTGCGACCACCTGTTCTGACCTTCAATATGCGGGCGTGCGGCGCCCGCGCATGTCAAAGGCCCCTGGATATCCTACGCGAAGCCAACAACATCACTTCACTTGACTCGCTGCAACACCTCTAGCTGGCTAAAAAGTGATCACGACTCGTAAACAGGCAACCTCGGTGCAATTGGCGTCGCGGAAGGAGTCGTTGCTTTGGCTGTTGCACGCCGACAACAATCCCGAACTGGCAGCAAACGAACGGATCAGGACTACCGTGCACAAACATTGGCAACCCAAAGGTCACTCGAACACTATGGCGACCTCACCAGCCCTCGATGTCCCTGCTGAGCCGCCAGCCAAGCGCCGCAAGGTCTCGCCAGAACCTCCGGGCCGCAATGACACGCTTGCAGCAACAGCGGCCTCGCCACCCGCAGTCGCTGACCTAGCGGAGCAGCTGGACGAGCAGGAGCGGAAGAAGTACGTCAAGGGCAAGAAAATTGGCTCCGGTCAATACGCCGACGTCTTCTCCGCACACCTGGTTACGAATCCAACGAAGCTTGTCGCCATCAAGAAGATCAAGGTCGGCCCTGAGGTCAAGGAGTTCGGCATCAGCTACGACTCGTTGCGCGAAATCAAGTTCTTGCAGGAGCTGGATCACCCAAACATCATCAAGCTGCACTCCGTCTTCAGCACCAAGAACCAAAACCTCAATCTAGTTCTGGAGCACCTACCGCAAGGCGACCTGCTCAAGCTGATACAAGACAGCCAAGGCATCACCTACACGCCTGCAGATATCAAGTCATGGATGCTCATGCTGTGTCGAGCAGTCTACTTTTGCCACGCTAACTCCGTCCTGCACCGTGACATCAAGCCGAACAATCTGCTCATTGCGGCCAATGGCGAGATCAAACTTGCCGATTTCGGTCTGGCGAGAGCGATGGCCGATCCATTCCAGCCTATGACGTACAACACAATCACGATATGGTACAGGCCACCGGAGCTGTTCTTCCAAGCACAGCACTACGGCGGCGCGGTCGATGTGTGGTCCGTTGGGTGCGTGTTTGCGGAGCTGATCGCGCGAGAAGTCATGTTCAGAGCCTGGCCGGAGAACGAGATCAACATGGTCAAAATCATATGCGAGAAGGTGGGCACCCCCACCGAAGACAATTGGCCGGGTGTGAGCAAGTTGAGAGGCTACGTTACGCCCGGCGACGTTGTGCCGCTGAGGCCGAGGGAGGAGTGGTTGGCCAATTTCAGGGCTATAGGAGATATTGGCGTTGATCTGCTGATCAAGATGTTGACGCTGGATCCGAGGCAGAGGCTGACGGCTGAGGGTGTGCTGAGGCATGAGTTCTGGACGGCAAACCCGAGGCCTAGTAGATTGGAGGACCTGCCGAGGAAGGGTGGTGGGGTGGAGGCAATGGGTGAGAGTCTCAAGCAGAGGGGTGGTGAGTTGCCGCGGGATGGTGGAGGTGCTGCGAATGGACGGGCGGATAGGGTGGCGAGGAAGATCGATTTTGGGAATATGAAGAAGTGAAGGTGGAGTACGGATGGTGCGTTGCAGAGCTTTTCGAGCAACGTTTCGAAGGCCTTCTATATCCTGGCTCCAGGCTCCCTACTCAATGCCGTCTATTGCAGAATACAAGCATAGACGACGGGTAGACGCGCTGATGAAAGGGAACGGCAGAACCCAAACAGATGCCACTTCCGCGGTTGTCCAGTCCCCGGCTGGCACAGCGTGATGTGACGGCAGCGAGCGGCAGGGCTGTCCGACCGTTTCATAAGCAGCCGCTGGAAGTCGCCCGACCGTCCTTCTCCTCCGTAGAAGGAAGGAGCAGCGGCACTTCTGCCTCGCGACCGTATTTGGCTTGGGCTCCGTGGAGGATGCGGTGGAAGAACAATGGCATCACAGGGCCAAGAGTACCTGGCTTTCGGGCCCTAACCAGGCGGCACCCACCCACAGATGTTCTCGCTCTCTGCTGGCGTGTAGGATAGCAAGCAGTCCAAAAGGAACTTCCTGCCCATGAGCCAAATGCTGATCGCGCGATGAGTTTGATCAGGCGCCCGTACATCGCCATGCCGCACACGGATTCAATAACGTGAGTACACGGCACCATTTATTCCTGATTTCTCCATTTTCTCGTCCTCTAGAGCATGGTCACCGTATCATGTGCTCTCACATGCACACGATCTACGCTGCCGGTGCGTGGTAGATGCTCACATATTCACTTCACTGCCCTCTCTCCATTGTCTTCTCTTCCAAAGACTCTAGGCGATGCGCAACACTGACTTTCAAAGACTACAAACCCTCGACACGATACCATCTAGACGATATTGATCAGTGCAGCGACCGAAGAAAACTACTTTGCAGCTCTAGCTCACAGAGGAAAACGCAAGGCACACAGCAAAGCATCTGATCTGGACCCGAAATCATGATGACCACTTTCTCATCGAAGCGCCGCGGCATACATGTCGTGGCCTCGTTGATAACATTCGTCGTGCTGCTGGCCGTATATCTGCAAAGCCGACCAAATGATTCAATCTCGAATGGTACCTCTGCCTCCTACAGTCCAGATGCGACGACTCTGGCAGCTGCTGTGGTCTCACATGTTGCACGCCAGACAACTGCGAAGCGCCCCCCGTTCCACAAGAAGCGAGCGGATGCTGGCAGCGGAAGCGACAATGGAGCCGCTGAGCTCGAGTTCCACGATTTTGTCTGCAAAGGCGACTTGCTTGTGCAGTATATGTCCATGACAGTCGACCAAATCACAGCAGACTTGCTCACGCGTGGGAAGATTACAGCGGGCGGCTCGTCTCAGAGCCGGTACACGCAACTAGTCAATCTGCAAACCAATGGGTGGCGCAAGAACTCGGTCAATCCTAACATCCAAGACGAGCTGAACTTCGACGAATACATACCAATTACCGACGCTCTGACGAGTCTGGGCTTGTCCACGTCGAAGGCTCCAAACGGCGACAATACGCTGGTCGCGTGGGAGCACGCATCCAATGCCATCGTGAACGGGAAGCAGTATTGGGTACGTTTCGCCTGCCGGTCCTGCCCACATAAAGCGTCGTTGATGGTCACTGATATGTCCCCGCAGGCCACTCATGGCGACTACACCAACGTGTACAACCCGCGCCAGGGCGTCATCATCGCCAACTTCAACTTCGGCCCGGCGCACCAGATCGGCGAGGAGCCGGACCTGAAGGAACAGCATCCGGACATCGTGCCGCCGCCGCTCAAGCAATGGAGCGACGTCGCCTTCCTCGAATACCAGGCCGAGTGCCAGGCGCAAAACCATGATATGAAGAACCTCAAGTACATATTCCGGTACGGGTGCCAGAATTACGACACGAGTTATGTGGTCGACGCCATCTTTGATCCCGACCAAGCCAATCCCGACAACGTCGAGCAGGCGCCTCTGTGGAGTCAGCGGAAGGTGTACACGCTTGACACGGAGCAGGGCAAGGCGCTGCTGGGGACGCCGAATGGCAATGGCATTGCGTGGTTCTTGATCCAGCATCGGCAGCAATTGGGGCAGAAGCGGGTGAAGAGCGTGAGCATCTTCCGGGAGAACGAGAGGGAAGGCGTGACCTATACCGGACCCTGTTTGCTGTTTGAGATTGAGGAGGCGAACTGAGTGCTTCTTTCATGATGAGATCCAGTAGTACTTAATTTGATCTGCAGCCAGCTTATAGTGGGCGTGAACTGCTGAGGGCGGCCGCGTAGGGCTCCAAAGCTGTTCTATCTCTTGTATCTTGTTGCTGCCATTACGAGCCTCGCGAAAGGCCAACGTTGAAGGTAAGGGATAGGGGAGTGTACAAGACCAGTGCTCGTTTTGGCTTTATATGCTGCGGACGCAGGTCGGCTTTAGCTTATAGAGGCCGCAAGCATGGAGGCCGAAGTCTATACCGTTTCAGGTCACGTGATTTGCCTCTTGCCGTGCTCAATGTACTGAGCTGATCCATGGCTGAGCCATGCCTCTCTACCCCACCAGCATCTGCAAACTGAGTGTCACGTCCACACCCCATGACGCATAGGTCTGCCCTGCTTCTCCATCTTGAAGCCGTGGACAGAGTGCTTCACGACAGGCGCAGACGAGAGGATCGACGCCCCTTCTGCGCGGCCGCGTAAGCGTCGTCGCTGCGCTTGCCACTACTTTGCCCCGTCCACAAGAAGTACTCTGACGAGTCGAGGCCGGCCACAGATCCGCCTAGCTTCCGAGCACTGCCTTCGGGGCACTGGTCCATGAGATTAAGCATGTTGCTGATACATTCGTCCTCGTTGACTGTCAGTGTCCACGTTCCGCCGGTGTAGCCGATCATAAGGAACTAAAAGAACAGGTACAGTTAGTTGAGTCTTCTCGCTTTAACGGGTAGGTCCTTTGCTTACAACGTCTCCGCCGGAGTTGCCGTACTCTTGCGCGACGTTGGAGGCGGGCTTTACAACGTGACCTGAAACCGAGGTGCAGAAGTCGTATATGCTGGCGTTGACGGTGACGACGTCGACGGCATAGCCAGTGCTGTAGCAGGAAACGGCGCTGGGGCTGCGCTTGTCCTCGGCCACCGCGGCATCAATATCGCGCTTGTCTGTGGCCGGTACGGTTATCCCATATATCAAGTTGCGGTCCTGCAGGTTGCCGCCCATCGTTTCACCACTGCCCTGCTGGCACTGCGACATAACTCGCTGCAAGTGAGTCCGGCACAATTTCTCGTGGACCTTCACCCCGATCAACGTATCGTAGGCTATGATATCGAAACCCTACGATGAAAGCCAGCAGTCAGTTCTGTCTCTTCCGTTAAGGTTGAGAGTGCACTTACGATGTTATCGACAAGCAGGTATATGCTCTCGTGAACTTTCTTACCCTTGGCCCAGGCGCAGAAGGTGGTAATGCTGGGGCCGACAGTGAGGGCATTGAAAGAGATGCCACTATCGAAGCATGACATGCTAGTGGTTAAGCCTCGCTTGTGGATGTCTTTCTCCGCGAACAGCGAGGCCTCCCTGCCAGCGGACGCGGACTTTGAGGCTCGGTTGGTTGTGACCACATCCGTGACCGGGTCCGGCTGCTGTCCAATCGTCATGATCCAAATCGACGACGAGTTCTTAACCTCGCCCCCAAGCTTCTTATCACTGCAGACTTGGCAACCGGTCACTAGGAATGTCATCCAGCCCAGGCACGTCGGCACGTCTACCGCCATACTAGTGCCCGCCTCGCCAAGGTAGGCGACCTTGAAGGAGATCTCACCGGATTGCGAAGGCGAGTAGTGTTTCGTAATGTAGCCGCCGACCCCAATGACCCAGCCGGATGCCCAGCCGCAGAACTCGGTCACGGTGGAGGTGACGGTAGCGGCGTCGCTAGGGGTACCAGTGGTGTAGCAGTATGCGAGATCACGCTTGTCGACGTCCTTCTCCGCGAACAGCGAGGCGCCCTTGTTGACCGGCGTGCGCTTGTTGAGGGATGGAGAGTTGTCTGCGGGCGGTGGGAAAGCGTTGCTTCCGATCTCGAAGGTCGAGGAGGCGGAAAAGGATGTGGTGTCGCGCATGCTCTCCATCTTGTCATCACTCACTTTTGTCAACCATGTCCCGAGCACATTGTCGGTCAAGGTTCCACCCGTCTTCTGGTCACTGCCCGCCGGGCACTGATTCATGATCGTCTCCATGTTGTTCAGACAAATGGCCTGATCGACGACCAGGTCGGTGCCAGGCCCGCCGCCGTACGCGATGGAAAAGGTCATTTCGCCGACGGAGAAGGGGTAGCTATCGAGAATGTAGCCGCCACCGCCGCCACCGAGCATCCAGCCTCCAGCCCAGGCGCAGAAGTCAGTGATGCTCGAGCTGACAGTGGCGACGTCGGCGGGCGTGGTGGACATGTGGCAGATGAGGTCATGCTTGGCCAGAGACTTCTCGGCGAGCTGCTTCGCGACGGCGTCGTTACCGGTTGCTACAGTGGCGAGCGCGGCCGCAATGGCGAAGAGCTTAGTAAGCAGCATCTTCCCGTGTCACGGTAGTAGTCGTCGTGTGGCCGTGTTGTATCGGTGACCAGAGATGTGGTGTTGATCTGTGGGTGTACAGTGTGGACGACGATCACGAGTGACCCGCTGTATGAAGGTTGAGCGTGCGAAGGATGTGTGCGGTCAAGGCCAACGTCCTACATCGGCGGCCTTGCAGAGTTTTCAGCGCACGAGAGCTTCCCGTAACATGTGAATGTGCGCTCGATCGCAAGCTGAAACACTTGCATCCGTTTCAGCTTACCATCTGCCAACCAAGTGAGGCAAGTGCGAACTATAACAGCAGAATATAACGCCGGTTCGCGGGATTGTACAGCTGAACATAGACATAAGCAGCTGAGGCTCGGGTTGGGAGAGGGATGATAGTAGTAGTAGTAGCAGCAGATACCTACCGCAGATGCCGCTCAACGATGCGCGCCAGGACAGACAACCAGCACATTCTGGAAACGTCGCGTTCCATTCCACTTGCGCCTAATCTCTTCCACGCAGCTACAAGGAGCCAAAGACTATGAGCACGATCTTGAGCGAGACGAGTGCGGCTTCGTAGCTCATGCAGGTGATGCACGCACATGACTTTGGTGCAGCTATGATCTTGGTGCAGCTATGACCCTGGTGCAGCTATGAATCCTTTCTTTGGTGAAGCCGAGCCTTTGTGCCATCGACTGCCTTCATCGCGTATGGGTGAAGGATCAGAGATTCGTAGCCACTACACCGCCAGGTAGGTCATGCTCACTAAGCACACCCTTGCGAGTGATGAGCGCTCGAATGAACCTCTTCGTGAGACTCGCTGGGCCGCGTACGCCTCTCCGCAAACGGCAGACAGTAGGCTTGCGCGAGTCGGGATACTGTTAAGGGCTCAGTTAGCTGAGTGCAAGGCCTCGCGGAGAGTGACATACACGTGCACTCACCACACGATGGGGTGGTTGTAAACACCGAAATATTGCGCGACTATCCTCGAGCGCCACTCCTTTCTGCAGATGATGAAAGCATTTGGCGAATGTGGCACCTTCGAGCATGCAGTCCTGGACGCATTCCCAGCTGGTTACACCGGACTCTGAGCGTGCATGTTTTCATGACGGCCGCTCTGATCCGCCCACATCGAAGCTTCACACGACCGTGGCGCGGTGAAGCGCATCCTCACGGGCGCTGGTGATGCTAGACTCTGAGCTGCGACCCGCGCCGTCCACTGCTGTAGATGATGAAGGCATTCGGCGGACATCACATCCTGGACCATGCCGTCTTGACCGCACTTCCAGCGGGTGACGCCAGACTCTGAGCGGTGACGACTGGCTTTAGTAGCACCTCAGTCAGTAACAGGAAAAGTTGCGTGGCTGAAATGAAGATGAACAGAGGCCGACTCCCTCTCACAGATCCGGATCGAAATGAGGCTTGACCTTCTTGTTCGCGCGGTCGGGCGCCCTGTTCTCAAACTGACTCCCATGAATCTCGAACACCAGCGGTTTTCGCACCCCCTCAACACCGTCTTCCTGCTCGAACGGCACCTCGAACCTGAACAACGTATGCTCCTTCGGCACGATCTTCAGCTCATTTCTCTCTGTCACCACCTCAAACGTATACTTCGTGTCCTTGACCACGATGCCCTTCAGGCCAACCCGGCTGACACACCTACTCCTCGTGACCTCCACCAGCGCGCCATGGTAGTCGGCAGACACGAGCATCTGCCCAGCCCCATTGGCATCCACCCACGCCCTCTTGCCGTCACTCAAGCCCAGTATCTCGCGCATGTAGGTGCACCACATGCGGTGCACCGGCTCGTAGATAGCATACTTTTGCTGCTCTTTCGGGATATCGTAGATGCAGAGCGCGCGCTTCTGTTTCGCGGATAGTGGTTTTGGCTTGTTGGACTTGCGCTTGGCCTTTGCTTTCTGCAGGCGCTCGTATTGGCGCTTGGAGCGCGCGTTGATGCCTGGGTCTGGTGAGGTGGGCCGGAGAAGGAGGGGTCGCTGCTTCACTCGCTCGCGGAGAATGGTAGCGACGGTGTCGGGCGAGTGTGCTCGTTGGAGTATGGACTCTGCTATGTGCTCGTTGGGCGCAGTAGCCATGTCGGGCATGCCGCTCACATGGTCCAGAGTGCGATGCGAATAGGTCATAGGTGGTTCAAGAGTCCGCTTTAGACTTGGGTGACGTTGGCGGCCCGCTAGTCACCACGACGGCTGCATCCACTCTTGACAGACACCATCAATGATCATGGACCCGGGTTCTTCTTCATCAACCGAGTCCGTATAGGCTTCGCCACGTAGGTATGGCACGTTCAATCAGCGTCACACCAAGCACACGAAGTCGCTCGGTCTCACTCAACCATCGTTGCCACATTTTCGCCCTCGAAGTCACACGGCCATGTGACCTTATCCAAGGACGCGCAAACGAAGGACCTTTCACAGCCGTGAGAGGCATCTACCAAATACGTATATGCGCTGGAGAAGTGCTATTATGCTCTCTAGTAGACGAACGAAGCTGTCTGGCTCATTGAATGGTCCCACGAGGCCAGTGACATTCGCACCCCAACCACCACTCAGGTTGAGTCCTCTACTCAAGCCGTCTACACCCCCAAAACATGACCGCGGGCACAGCATGGGGCGTCCTCGGGACGTTCACTAGTGAACATCCTTGCTGCGGGGGCCCATTTTTACCTGCGAGCACCATTATCCTCGTTAAACACCCTCTCCCACACCCGCGCGACCGCCCGGAACTCCGCCTCGCCCATCGATTCGCCCCTCTGCGCACGGTCAGTAATGGCCTGGAAAACACCGCTAATGGCGAACGTCTCCATCCTGCGCTTGTCATGGTCGTGCGAGCGGCTCACCAGGGCGTCGGTGAGATGGTCCAGGACGGTGTCTGCTGGTACATCGGCGCTGTCTCCCGTCATTTGTCCGACGAGCCGTTTCCAGAAGCTACGCATCTGCGGCTCGCTGGCATGCGCTTCGAAAATGGAGGCGAAAGCGCGGCTGAGCAGCTGGTGTGTGCCGTCGCCGCTCTCCCTGCTTACCGCTGGGTCAGAGCGCTGTTGGAGGGAGCGATGCAGCAATGCGGCACCGTCTGCAGCGAAGGCCTCCAGAGCGGCACCGGTACCTCTACGCGGCAGTTTGGAGAAGTGCTCGTCCATGCTCAGATCCGAACGCCCGACATTACGGCGCGCGACGACTGAGCCTGGCTCCGGTCCGAGGTTCGGTATCTTCTTCTTCGGCGGCATCCATTCATTTCCGAGATACAAGTCTGACACGACCGTGACGTTGGTATGCTCCCATTCCTCTTTATGCTCGGGCCACTTCCAGCCTTCATCCCAGTACTTGCAGTCTCCCGCGATTGGCGCAATCCAAGTCCTACACCAGCAGTCAGGGTCATGCACAAAAACACAAAGCACCACGCATCCAGCTGCACTACTTACGCATTGACCGGCCCATCACCATTGGGCGTCTTAATGAACAATGTTCCATTAGGCGTGTACGTGTCCATCCCATCGAACCCGAGTTTGGGCACATCATCCGGCACACCACTCTCACTCCAGTCCCAGCAATACAACCATAACCCCCGCATCATGCCGCAACTGCCCTCATGCTCCCTCCAACACGCCCACGCCTCGCCCGTCTGCCGGTTCCATTGTTGGATGTCAATCTTCTGGCCCTGCAGTTGATCTTGGTAATCCGTTCCGTCACATTTGACGGCAATGGTAGGCATGTACGGGCTCACGGAGGAGCTGAGGTCGTCCCGCCTAAGGGCGCCAATGCCGAAGCCGCTTAGGGGCACGATGATGAGGAAGAAGTAGGAGAGTTTAACAATCTCGAGGGCGAAGACGGCGACTGCCGTTATCACCGATAGGACGGCACCCATGGTTGGTAAGCAGTCCGTAGTGACAGCGTGGTATACGGTTCGGAAGGAAAAGAGAGGCAGTGAGATCCAGGTGAGGCTTTCAGAGCGTCGGTCCTGCGTTCGGAGACGCTTTCGCTGCCGGACATACAAAGAAAGCCACTTTTGTGTACTGAAAAGGGCGCGATTATGGTCATGACCTCGCCACCTACAATGTTCAGTCGCATGTGCCAGGTGCCAAGAGATATCAGATGGACGCTGTGAAACACTTTGCGGAGTTGCAACTTGCAACGCCGGTATGACCAGATGATGAGACGTTCGGGACGCAAAGTTGAGCAGGATTGCAACATCACCGTCCTTTCCGGTAGTTTCGGATCCGGACCAAGTGATCGTCCGGAGCTGGACAGAGGGGTATACGTTGTGTATGCTTTATTGCTTGTGGAGGTGCGCATCACCACGACCAGAGCGCATGTCCGTGTGTGTCGCCTTATGAACGCTCGATTCCGCAAAATGGATCGCAATCCCAAACACATCGTGCCGGCCTTTTGGCTCTTCGACACACCACGCTGCAACATCCCACTGCACGACCACCGGCGCAATCCTGCAGCAATGTGCAACGCAGTGACTCTCGTGATCGCCCTCGCGGCTTTCCTCGCCACTGCATCTGGCGCCGCCATTCCCGACCAGGGGACCGATACTGCAGAGATCATCACCTTGTTGCCAACCACAAATATGTACACCAGTATGCCGACCACCACCATAACTACAGTCGCAACCCCAGAGCCCGTGACCAGCACGCAAACCGTCACCCCAGCGACAGTGCCAACTCCGGAGCCCGTGACTAGCACGCAAACCGTCACCGCAGGATCAGTGTCAGCAACTCCCAAGATCGTGACTAGCACGCAAACCGTCACCGCAGGATCAGTGCCAACCCCCAGCATCACGCGAACCGTCGCCATAACCCCGGTCGCGACTACCCTCAGCACCATAGTCAAGCCCGACCCAAACGAGACCGCCGCCTCGCTCCAGCCCGTCGACACCGGCGCCCCGAGCTGGGTCCTCGGCGACGATCCCGACGACGAAGACGACGACTGCGCAATGGAAATGCACATCGGCACCGTCCCCTGGCCCAATACCGAGTACCGCGACCAGCTCCCCAACCACCGGGTCTGCGTCTACGACCCGGAAAGCCTTGTCAAAGGCGACGTCGCCACTCCCGAGGTCATGGCCATGCCTGAACACCAGAAGTGCCGCATAGCGAAGACGGTGGCGATTAGTCCCGCGAAGCCGGGGTGTAAGAAATACGATCGGACGGTGACGGCGGAGGAGGGGATTGAGAAGGGCCAGGATTACCTCAATGCGTCCTGGGAAAAGGTTTGGAGGCCGAATCTGGGGCGGTGTGTTATGTGCAGGCCTAATGACGTTAATGACTGTTACCCTTGCCCTGAGAGGTAGGAGGCTGATGGGCGTTGGAGACTGGTGAGGAGGTAGAGCGCCGCTTGCACATAGAACGGAGGTGGGTGTTTCGGGCGGCTCAATGAAGGTGCTGCTGCTGCGATTGGAGAGGATGCCGAGCCGTCGGTATGTGAGCAGCAGTGCGGTGCTAGCGTGAGGCAGACCGCTGTAGATACGCTGTATGCAATGCTTGGTGCGTACCTTAGTCCCCCTGATACGTGATCTCTTCCGTGCCTCGGGTACACGGAGCGGTAGCCGTGCCACTGTCAACGTATGGGTGAGTACCTACCTCAACCGGACGCCACGCCATCGCTCGGGTCCCGGCCGTCGTCGCTACTAGACCGGCAGCGTATAAACGCCACGGTTGCCTGTTTCAACCTCTGGCGGAGGGCGTGCGTACTCGACCTTGTGCCATGGTTCTGATCACTCGTGATCGGTCCAGCTTCGCTACATGATCACCGACCGATGCCGAGTGTACCTTCCTGTAGTGACGAACTGTGACGCCGAGGCCCAATTGATACGACGTGAACTGTGGTGCGGTGGTGCGGTGGTTGAGGTGTTGTAGTAGGAAGGCTGACGTTGTTGCCGTTGACGGTTGCCAACTTGCCGCCGCCTCCTGCCGCTCTTGCGTCGCGCCGGTTTGAGCTCGGGCCAGGGTAACGTCAATCTGCGTTCGGAGCAAGCTTCGTCTCTGGAGTCTGCAGGTGTTTCGCTGCGACAAGCATTGCAATCCCATCCACCGCCCAACATGTTCTCCCGAAGCTCCCAGCGAGCTGCACAGGTACGGCTGCAGAGTATCATACTCGGATTGTGGACGCTAACCATGGAACTACGCGCAGACGCTCCTACGCAACGCGCGATCACAATGCCCGGCAAACCCTTCGATAGCGGCGCGCTGTACGAGAAACACCTGAAGAGGATGGCCAGGGACGTGCACTGATAGGCTTGAACAGCATACGCGACCATCAGCTCGGACATCTTCAAGCCCACCAAGTTCGGTGGCAAGTACACCGTCACCCTCATCCCCGGTACGTCGCAAGCAAAAGCAAACATGCAGAGGCCGCGACGAGCACATGCTAAACAAGGCACCTACAGGTGATGGTATCGGCGCCGAAGTCTCCGAAGCTGTCAAGACCATCTTCAAGGCCGACAACGTGCCCGTCGAGTGGGAACAGATCGACGTCTCCGGCGTGGAGACGGGCGATAAGCACTCCGAGGAGCTCTTCCGCGAATCCATCGCCTCCCTCCGCCGCAACAAACTGGGCCTGAAAGGCATCCTGCACACACCCGTCGAGCGCTCCGGCCACCAGTCCTTCAACGTCGCCCTGCGCCAGGAGCTGGACATCTACGCCTCCATCGTCCTCATCAAGAACATCCCGGGCTACGAGACCCGGCACAAGAACGTCGACTTCTGCATCGTGCGCGAGAACACCGAGGGCGAGTACTCCGGCCTCGAGCACCAGTCCGTCAGCGGCGTCGTCGAGTCGCTCAAGATCATCACGCGCGCCAAGTCCGAGCGCATCGCCAAGTTCGCCTTCTCCTTTGCGCTGGCGAACAACCGGCGCAAGGTGACGTGCATCCACAAGGCCAACATCATGAAGCTCGCCGACGGCCTGTTCCGCAACACCGTCAAGAAGGTCGGCGAGGAGTACCCGACGATCGAGACCAACGACATGATTGTCGACAATGCCTCTATGCAGTGTGTCAGCCGGCCGCAGCAGTTCGACGTCATGGTCATGCCCAACTTGTACGGCGGCATCTTGTCCAACATCGGCGCCGGGCTGGTCGGTGGACCCGGGATAGTACCAGGCTGCAACATGGGCCGTGAAGTCGCCGTCTTCGAGCCCGGCTGCAGACACGTCGGGCTCGACATCAAGGGCAAGGACCAGGCCAACCCGACTGCCTTGATCCTGTCCGGCAGCATGATGCTGCGCCACTTGGGTCTGGACGAGCATGCCAACCGCATCAGCAAGGCTGTCTACGACGTCATCGCCGAGGGCAAGTCCAGGACGAGGGACATGGGCGGCAATGCCACCACCCACGAGTTCACGCGCGCCATCCTCGACAGCATGGAGAAGCAGTGAGCTTGACACCAAGTCTCCCGGCGAGTCCCGCTACTTCTTGATCATTGTTGTTCGCGATACTCTCTAGCGTGTAGATAAGTCGTATTTGCATTTCCAGCGCTACATGCAAGCCACGTCACCGCCCCTACTAAAACCCTAAAAACAGACTGCCAAGTCACAACCCTCACATCATAGCCCTAAAGCCCTGCCCCGTCCTCTCCAGCCCCAGATGCTCAACCACCTGCCCCAGATGATCGAACCCCCAAAACCCGGCCTTCTCCCCCTGCGCATTCGTAGCAGCGAACCACGGCAGCCCGAACGCGCCCTCCTCGAGCGCCAACTCCGTATTGCCACTCAACAGCTTCTTCGCCTCCGCACTCCCGGCCTTCTCCAGCACCTGCTTCGCCAGCGCCTCGCCCAGCACGTCGGCCAAGACGGGCCCGAAGACGTCGGGTTTGCTGATCGTCGCCCGCTCGATCCAGAAGGCCTCGTACAGCGCGCTGAAGCAGTCGGTCAGCCTGTCCGGGCAGAGCAGGCAGACGGCGCACAGGGCGCGCATGGTGTGCAGCGTCAGTTGCGGGAAGGGCTCCGGGGATGCGGCGGCCATGGGGATGTGGAAGTGCTTGGCCCAGCGGTTGCGTTCCAGGGCGATCCAGGCGCCTTTGTCTGTTTGTTTGGTGGGGCTGGGGTCAGTATGGGTTGCATGATGCCTGTATACGCCAAATGCAGTACATTCCCTCAAGCGCCTCAGCACGGTGACTACTGGAGGGGCAGGGGGCGTACTTTTGATCTCGATTGGGGGCGTGTTGCCGCAGGCTTTCATGACGCCGCCGAGGAAGATGGGGATGTAGGTGACGTCGCATTGCTTGAAGATTGGCGAGTTCTAGGCGGGTTGGAGTTAGCACCCTAATCTATAGGCGGACGTGACAGTTTGTGGTGGTGGAAGGCTGCAAGATGAGATGCAAACACAGGTACTTTAGGTATGCAAGTGGTCATTGAAAACTGTTCGTGCGGGTTCGGGGCTTGCTTGGAGAGGAGGGATTCAACCATGCCGTCCAACTGTTGACCGCGTCTCGTTCGAAACGTCTTGGCATTGCGAGACCCGACAGCACAATGCGCAGCCGCAAGTAACCTTACGCAGTGTGCAAGATGGCGCATACTCGATAGATGCTTACCTTCGTGACATAGAACGCCATATAAGCGAACGGACTGATGACGTCCAGGAACAGAGTTAGCTTTGGTCGCGCCATCGTCGCTTCTCTGATTCGTAAACAGTGTTAGTGTTGGGGTGATTGGGTATCGTGTATGCGTCCAACTCCACCACTCGTGGCTCTCCTTATCACAAGGAGAGTGGTAGTAAGGAGACGACGGACGTTGGTGTCTCCTCGGTCTTCTTCCCTACCAAACCAGCACCGAGCCGAGGTCCGAATTCAGCATTGGGGGGTGGGGGGGATATATACATAGAGCTTGACACCCATGCGACGGTCTCTCTCGCCAGCCTTTGCAAACAGAGTAATCAACGTGTGCCTAGAGTAGACATGGCATCAAAGCGACAAGGAAGCGGCATAGCAGGCACGACGACTGCGTGGTTCGTGGGTATCTCCAAGCAACATCGCGAAACCCAGCCGACCATTATCATCATTCACGCCGCTCTCCCCTTCCCCTTCCCAGCCGCCTTCCGCCGCTCCCACACCATGACATAACTCTCCTTCGTCGACAACAAATCCGCATTCACCCGCTCCACATACAGATCCTGCATCTCCCACCACTGCTGGCTCGCCCCGGCCTCCTTGACCTGGCACTTCCACACCTTGCGCTCCGCCTCCCCCTCCACCGAGTCATCCCGCACCTTCACGCCCTCGTACGTGATGTTGGCCACCAGGTCGTAGACGATCGGCTCGCCCACGGGATGCACCTGCGGGTTCGGCTCGACGTAGGGGGAGACGTCGAGGGCGCGCGGGTTGAAGGTGACGATGGTGGGGTTGCGCTGGGACTGCAGGAACTTGTTGGGCTGGAAGCGCTTGATGTGCATGAGCAGGTAGGGCGGCAGGGGGTGGAGGAGGCGGTGGCGCAGGCGCGTGTTCATCTTCTCCTGCCCCGTGACGCCGTTGTACTTTTGCAGTACTGTGGTGAGCGGGACTTGCGGGATGATGTTCTTCGCCGCGTCGTCTTGGAAGAGCGGCGCGGGCGGGAGGTCGAGGGTGAGGATCATGAAGGGCGTGCTCTGCGACTTGATCGCCGCGTCCTCGAAGCGCAGGCGATCGCCGGCGTCGGCGCGTGCGGTGATGCTTTGGGACTCGACCCGTAATGAGCCCTGGAAGATCTTCTGGATGAGGGAGCTCTTGGGCTTCGTTTTGCTGCCGCCGAGGGAGAGGTGGAGGTGGTTGAGGAACCAGCTCAGGAACTCGACCGGGTCGGCCTGCTGGGTGAGGAGGAACTTCTTGCTACTCCGCAGGCTGACCTCTTGTATCAGCTCGTGCGGCGACACATGGCTCTTGAAGGCCTTGGGGTTCCAGATCTTGCGCACCAGCACGCTGAAGCGTTGCGCGAGCTGTGGTTTTGACGCGAGGTCCTCGAGCATGAAGAAGTTCCGCAATGGGGCTACGTGCGCCAGAGCTTGCACCACGACGTTCAGGTAGTCGTTGGCCTTGATGTTGTTCATGCCCACGAAGCCTGGCGTGTACTTCTTGCCCCACAGGTCCCAGGCGTCCTTCTCTTCCTTGCCGGCTAATGCTTTCACCTCTCCGGGTGTGAAACGCGGATCCACCACGACCTTGATGTCGTCTAAGCTCTTGCTCTTGACCTCGTAGCCTTCGGGCAGGACGTAGACTTTCTTGGTCTCCATGTTAATGTACACGTGGTGACCCACCTCTAGCGCGTGGAAGTAGGCTGGTGTCTTTGAGCCTCGTCCGGAGAAGTACTTCCCGCACACTAAGCAGGCGTATACGTTGATGTTGGACAGTGTGACGGAACAGAGCTTCTCGAAATCGAAGTCCATGTTCTTCCGCGAGATTGTGTCGAGGTAGAGGTCCGAGTATCTCTCGTCTGGCGCAGCTCTTCGGGAGGCGACTGCGGGCTCGTCGTCCTCATCATCATCCTCTTCCAGGCCGTCTTGTTGTCCAAGCTCCACCTGCCTTCCCGCCGACGCACCTGCGAGAGCCGCGACGTGCGCTGGCGCATTTCCGTTGGCGTGACCATTATGTACCGGCGGCGGTGGAGGAGGCAGATCTTGGTCTTGGTCCGGCGCATCCTGAACTCTCGCTTTCTTCGACGCCGGCGATCCCGCTGTGGCCTCTAACGCCTCTTCCGCTGCTCGTTTGGCCATTGTTGATGCCTTTCCAGCACTTGTTCAAGCCTTCTTCGGAGGTCCCGACCATCCTCTCCGCAAAGCTCCAAATGACTCAGCAGAGGCACGTGCAGATCTGGAGATCGATCGGCATCTTGAAAGTTGAAGCTTGAACGGCTTCCCTTGCCTCCTCTCACCATCGCATATGATCGCACCGATGTGCTGACCATCTGTGGGCCGCTCATCAGTCGCAGTAAACCAACTCTACGGCCGCTTCCATGCCTTCTCGTGTATCGTCCAAGCTTGATCCTGTGACCTGCATCACTCCGTCTCGCGTTGCACCTGCCACCGTGACACAAGCAGAGCCTTGTGCTGTTGCTGTAACCTAGCGGCGCTGCTTGTTTGTCGTGAGTAACCGTAGCCCACCGATCCTCAAAAGACTGCACATCCCCAGTGCTGAATCTCAACATCACCACCCCACCCACACGAAATCAGCTTCATGATGGCCACCTTCCTACTCATCTCAGCTCTCGCTGCTCTGGCAATGACAGCGCCTACTACTACAGCACCCTCATCCCCAGCGCACACAACATCACCGAACTTCCGTCTGCTCGCCAACGTGACTTCCTGCGACCTTACGCCCTCCATCCAAAACTGGGCACTCACCTCCTACCACGTCGGCGCAGGCGAGGCCGTCGCAGTCTTGACCTCCGATCATGCCGGTCGCGCCTTCTACGTCGCCGGATCACCCACCGACGTCCGCTACGGCAATGCTAGCATCTTCAGCGATGGCGGGACGCCTCCCTTTCCCGAAGGCCTCGTTGTCTCGCAAGCCAACGAAACCGACGACCAGGGCAGGCGATCGGTACGGATCAACGCTGGCGACGGCACGATCGGCGTCGCTCTCGCCGCCTTCCCGAATCCGATCCCTTCCCTCACGTACGGCAATGCTGCGGAGGCAGAGAGCTTCGGCGGTTGGTATGCGTGCAATACCACCCTGCCCTACGGTGCGGCGATCGCGCTCTACTACCGAAGCCTGCAAGAGGCTACGCCGGGTGGATGTGCTGATGTGACTCTACTCCCTGAATGGTACGTCAGTCTCACACCCAATCCAGTGGTCTACTCACCAATCTCTGTTCAAACCGCCTCTAATGGCGCGTACTGGACGAAAGCGCCAGAGCACAGCGAGTAGCATTCACGACCCTACCGATGTTGGCAAAGCCTTCCGTAGCCACAGACAGACAACCTTGCCTTGGTTAGCTGAGTTTGGATAGCTGCGATGCTGACTTGATGACAGTGCTGGCAACGTCTCCACCGTGGCCGCCAACGCGCAACCGGGCTCGTGCTTTCCCAGCGTGGCCGCGATCGACGAGCATGATGCGTCGGCAACGTGAAGGCTGAGCAGGTGGTATGGCGACGAGCGTACGAGACCTGCACGATGGCTGGAGGGCTGTTGAGCGACTGTGATTTCGAGCCCATTGAAGTGTGATGGCTGTGCTATGTAGTCCATCTCTACTCCGACGAGCTGTCGGCAAACCATAACTGCGCACCGGCATGTCCCACACTGCTCACTGGCTGAACCGCCTGGTGAGACCGAACAATGGAGGGTCGAAAAGCTCAAAGAACATTCAAAGCTTTTCCCTACTTTATTCGTGGCTATGGCCTGCTTTGTCCGCCCTCTGCATTGTGTCTCTACCTCATATTTGGTCGCGAGCTTGGCCCTTCCTTCTACGCAGCCAGGAAATAGTTGACAGTCATTGCAACAAGCACGCTCCCGCAAAGACCACAACGAGCATACCATACTGTCCTGTTAAAAAGCTCACACAGACCACTGAACATTGCAGAACCGACCGAACAACTCAAACAAACAAACAAACCATGCAGACTCGCGCAGAGTTCCTCGCCCACGGGCTGGCTCCCGTCCCCACCACCACCCTCTCAACCCTCACAGCCCAAGACCTCGACTGCACAATCTGCGCCGAACCCCTCTCCGACCCCGTCCAGCTGCCCTGCCAGCACATCTTCGACCAAGCGTGCATCGCCCACTGGCTCGAGATGCCCGGTAAGAACACCTGCCCCTCCTGCCGCCGACCCCTCTTCAGCCTGCCCGAGCCGACTAACCCGGTCGCAGACCGCGCGCTACTCGTCTATCGCGCGGTGCGCGAAGCCGGTCTAGCCATCGACCAACCGGGTGATGTCGACCTCTTCTTCATCCCCCAGCCCTCGGAATCCATGATGGCGCGCGCCACGCCGGCGGCAGCGCAATACCTCATCTACTCCTCGGCTCCCGCCCAGACGCCCGAGGCTGGCCTGGCGCAGGTCGATGCTGCTGTCCTAGCCGCCCACGTGATCGCCATGGGGAATCTCCTGCCCGCCTTGGCCCGCCTGCAAGGCCGGCCGTACGAGCGTCGCGAGGCGGAGGATTGGCAGACGCTGTGTGATCGCCTGCACGTCGTGCTGTCGAGCGAGAAGAACGGGAGGAAGTATCACGTCGTCGCCATGGCGCGGCAGGTGCGCCAGGCGATGAACCTGCGCGGTCTGATACTGCATCATGACGTCGACTCGTCCGGGTTCGTGATCACCGATCATGGTCTCAGTGCGGAGCTCGATACCTTGCTGAGCTATGTGACGCATGTCTCCTTCCAACAGGTAGCTGAGCAACTGCGGGTCAGAGGACAAGCTGCGCGGAGAGCGGCTGCTGGGGCCGCCAGCGTGCAGAGGCGGGTTGGTGGGTGTCCGATGATGTGAGTGTGTAGAGATGGTAGGTGAGGCGTCCTGGGGCTGCGTTTCGGACACGGCAGGTAAGTCTTTTCCTAGCTACATAGCAGCATCCCCCGGTCTCCCAACTGCACTAATCACTATCCACGCTCGTCAAACAATAAAACACTCCAACCTCCTGATTCACCGTTTCACTTATGCCAGTTTCAACACGCTCTACACCCTCTCCTCCAAGTCCAGGCGTCAGGTTACACTGGCGGTGAGAGCATAACGTCAGATCAAGAGTGACGTGAACAAGAGTAATGTGAAAAGAAGTCATGGAAGTTGTCAGTATGATCCAAACATCCGGCGAGTCAGTTCTTTCCCAGGCCCACCGTCGACGGTCGAAGCCGGCCAATAAGATTTTGAATCCGGAGTGCTGAAGTGGATACCATGTTGAGTTATTTGACGCACGTCTCAATCCGCCATGCTGCTGAGCAACAGAGGGCTACCATCGCCCGTGGTGGTCGGGCAGCTCGGACACGAAAGCGCGACTTGCCTCTCGCGTCTTTCGCTTTGTGTTTACCAGGTACGAGTAGAGACTGCCGATGTTCCGGCCCGCACGCTTCGCCGTCCAGGCATGCACAATCAGGGTAGGCATATTCATTTCTGGACCTCGAGGCGCGTGGGGGAGGACACCTGCGGCACCCGTCCGCTTGGTTTGTGTACGCTTGCTGCTCCCTCACGTCCGCGGCAAATCGTAGGATTAATGGTGCACGGGTCGTGTCTCGTTATGCGCTGAGCGATTTGAGCTCGTCTTGCGAAAGGCTTGTGTGCTTCTAAACCACTCTCGAGAAAATACAATCTTACAACCAAGGGCTCGAGGCCGGTGTTATCCACCATCGTGTCAGCCGTGGCGAACTCGTGTGTGCTAATACAGCGGCATTGTGTCCTTGTATTCAAATTGTAGCCAGTGCTGACCGTATAGGTGAAGTGTGGAGATGGAGAAAACATCGTAGGTGAAGTTCGGTGAGACTAATTATCTGAGCAGCAGGTATCGTGTTGGATGAATATATGATGTTTTGTGCTATGGTATGGCCAGGACAGGCATTCGAAGAAGACCAGAGAAGAGGAAGGCACGAGGAGAGGAATAGTGTGTGTGGAGAGGAGGAAGCCCAAACGGCGGTCTATGTATAGGTAAGAGGTACTCACATTGTGCATCTGGCATGTCTCTCTCAAGCCATCTCCTTCCGCTCCATGGCTTGTGTCTCAGTGGTCGAGACTCAGGTGGTCGAAGTATAGCGAGAGTCAAACTTACCTGCGCTTACACCGTCCGGCCCATGATGAACCTGGTCTCATCGTCATCGTCCTTCGGCCCAGTGTACAGCTGATACCCGCACCGCGAGTAGAACTGCACCAACTTCTTCCCCGCCGCCAAGTTCTCGACGCCGGGGAAGTCAGCCGCGCAGATTTCCGGCATGCCAGGCGAAAGCACGACGGTCCCCGAGTACGCCATGCGGCCGCCAAGGCGAGGCAGGAGCGCGTGGAAGCTGTCGAGGCACATGGCGCCGATGCCGTTGCCGCCGCGGAACTGCGGCTCGACTATGAAAGTGTCGAGCTGACACAATCTGCCGCCCTGCAGCTGCGCCGCGAAGGGCCTCAGAGCCGGGCGTCGAGCGCCGCCGCGATTGAACAAGGCCCGCATCAGCTTCGCGACCTCGCTCTCGTCGTACACGTCTCGCAGCAGCTCGGTGATCCAGCGGCGGCGCCTGCCGCCTTTTGCCCCACCGGCCTTGGTGAGGGTCTTGTCGACGATGAAAGCAATACAAAACCCGACGTTGACCTCTTCCGCACCGTCCAGCTGGAGTTCGAATGACAGCTCGAGTCGGGTGAGGCAATCGTGTTCAGCTTTGTTCAGCACCTGGAGATCAGTGGAGAACGTACCTTTGCCGAGCGGACCATCGTAAGGTCGCGTACTGCTTATGGTGGGCAGCATTGTCGGTGTCGAAGTGCGGCGGGGGCTGATCTGTAGTGTGAATGTCGCTTTCTGTTCGTTTATGCAAAGACCTGCTTTGCACGTTCGGACAGATTGGGCTGAGTGGATCGACAAGAGCATATTCGGCTTCGAGGCACTGGACTTTATCTCCGTCCGAGGCACAATGGCCGGATTGTCTGCCTATGGCTATGTCTTGATGAGACAAAGCCATTGTTAGCCTTCTCCTTTGTCTCGGGCCTCGAGTGCTGGTTTGTGCAGCTATACTGGCAAGTGCAGAGTAGTAACCACAAAGAGGTAGTACGCGCGAGTGCAAAGAAAGCGAGAAAGGCGGACCACAAGATGAGAGTACAGAGATGAGAGTACAGAGACACGGGTAAGGACTCGTGTGTGACAGAAAGGAGATCAGGCCGTGGCAGGTGCCTTCGCGACTGATACTAGCTCCCTAGATCCTACATCCGGCCAATGCCTATTAAGCACACGCTCAGGTTACTTGTGCGAGCGGGTCTAGACGCTCACAATCTCGGCCTACGCATCTTGTTGGCCTTCTTGCCCTTCCAAATCCAGGAAGACAAAGCTCACTTCTTCAGATCATAAGCCTCACCAATCCCCCTCTGCACCGCCGGCCTCTCAGAAATGCGGTCGATCCACTTCAACAGATGCGGGAACTCGTCAATCTGCTCCTTGCTGAAACCGCTGCGCTCCCAGTTCCTGACCCACGGCCACGTCTTAATGTCGGCGACGGAGTACTTTCCCTTTCCGTTACCGGCGAGGTACTCACGCGGTTCGTCGCCGTACTTGCCCGATAGTTGGATCTCGAGCACGCCGAAAACGCGCAGGGTCTCGTTCTTGAAACGGTTGATGGCGTACTCGATCTTCTCCGGCGCGGCGCGGGTGAAGTGGTTCACTTGGCCTTGGTAGCTGTTGTGACGAGTATGGTTAGCGCGAAATATCGTCGAAGATGGCGGTGGAGGAGTGGTAGACTAACGGTGCGCCCGAGCCGTGCCAGAAGAAGGTCCATTGCAGACATTGGCTGCGCTCCAGCTCATCCTTGAAGCCGAACACATCCTTTTTGTCCGCGAACTTCAAGAGGTACAGCATCTCCGCGCTCGTCTCCATGACGGCGAACGGCGGGTTGGCGGTGTCTGAAAAAGGAGGTTAGAACCTATCTCACATAGGGGTTACTACCTTCGGTCTTCTTACTGTCCACGAGCACAGGGATACGTCCATTCGGGTCGAGACGGAGGAACCAGTCCTTCTTCTGGTCATTGGTCATAATGTTGATGAGGGTCTGCCCGTATCGAAGGGTACAAGTCAGTATGCGTCTCAAAGACAGGTTATAGCCTTTGCACTTACGGTGGTCCACTCGGTGCCGTAGACGTCTTTCAACTCCTCGAGCATGATCTGCACGGCCTGTCCGTTGGGCGTGGACATGGTGATGAGGTGCAGACCTTTGGCATTCTTGACCTCGGCGGGTGTCTCGTCCGTGTAGAGTTGAGGTGCCATCTTGGTGGCGGTGGTGGCGAGGCTGCGGTTGATTGGAGGTGAAGTGAAGCAAGCTCGCGGTACTCGTGATGTTGGGAGTGATGAGTGCGACAGGAGAGCGGAAGTGAAGCACCTACGAGCTCTATACATCCCTGGCCCACAGCATGAAGCTAAGGTGGGAGGGAAGAGCTCCGGGACGTCGCTACAATGGTGATGATGTAAGGTGCCGGTGCCTGCCCCTCAATGCCTTACTCAATAGAGTCTACGGGCAGCGGCGATTCGACCTCTGGAGTCTGCGCGCCCGAGAGCATGTGCGAGGGTGGATGCGCTTGCGTGGGTGACAAAGCGGTGCTTGATCATCACACTCTTCGGGTACTGCTCTTAGGAGGTAGTGTTCTTAGGAAATTAGAACTTAGGAGGTGGTACCTCCTACCGTTATTGAGGTGCGCAGGGTATGGCAGCAGTCGCACAAGCCGGCCTCCGACGCTCCGTCCTCTTCGTCTCGGGCCCTCGGCTCGGCTCTCGGGCCCTGTTGGGAAGAAGCCTGGGATGGATAGCACGATAGGAATGATAGGATGATATGGGAAGCAACGACTCCGACATTACCAATCCCGATCAACAGCAACACCATGGCACAGGACACACTCATCACTGACCCCGCCCTCCTCTCCGTCCTGCAGGCCGCGGCGCACGCCCGCCACCAAAGCCTCGCCATCCTCGACCTGCTGGAGGAGTACCATACGCGCGATCAGTCGGCCTCGTCAGCGGACGAGGGCGTGCTGGAGCGGCAACTCGCCCTTTCGAAGCAGCAAAAGGTGCTCAATGCGCACCTTGCACGGTTGCGTGGCCTGAACCGCCAAGCCATCTTGGGCGTCCGCACCACGAAGCAGGAGACGGGGGAGGCGCGGCAGGAGATTGACAGTCTGCATCTGCAGCTGCAGAACCTGTACTATGAGCAGCGCCACCTGCGAGGCGAGATCACGGGCTGCGAGGACTATGAGTAGGCGCCATGACGATTGATGGTGGTACGAATGGAGTGCTAATGTCGGAGTAGCCACCGAATCAACCACCTTCCCATGGTGCCGGTCGAAGACTTCCTCGCCGCACATCCAGCTCATCAGCACAGCTCGGAACACGACTTGACGATTGCGCGCATACAAGATGAGCATCGGGCACGGCAGGCGTTGGAGGAGCAGCGACAGCGGCTGGTGAAGAAGAAGGAAGCGCTGGTCAAGGAGACGACGGGCAAGAAGGAGGAGCTGGCGAAGCTGGATGGGGACATGGAGAAGTGGCTCGGCGGGCAGGAGACGGTCCGGAGGGTGTTTGAGGCACGGGAGAAGAAGATGGTGGCGCAGGCGTCCACGTGAAGGGTGATACGCGCCGACTGTCGCGATACGAGCGTACGGTCACCTTGACACCAAAACCCAATAAATGTCTGGACTCCGACTCTGGACGCGCCTTCACTGCCCTTCAGACCGATCACAAAGTGGTACCTTGCCGATACCGTCGCAAGCTCCAGAACCCTGCCCCACCAGACGGCCAAACAGCCAAAGAGCTTCCGCAGAGCCGTAAAAGAGCTTCCAAGACCCCGCCATGTTCTGGCCTAGCCGAGCTAGCCTACGTAGGTTTCTCATCATATTATGTGAACAGTAGATGCGCGGTAGATCGGGCGCAATGGCGTCACTGCTGTTCGAGAATGCACTCAGTCACACGTACCCTCCTGATGGACGGACGCCGCTTCACTCGACTTCCCACCACGACTTTGGGTAGCGCACGGATACCACCCACTTCACCCCACCGACTCTACCACCAGAAATCATGTCCACCGGCGTAGGAGTGTCCGAATGCTGCCTCTCCGGCAAGATCCAACAGGGCAAGCCAAAGGGCCGCGAGGAGGAGATCGCGGGTCTGCAGACATACGTCGCTGAGCCGGAGAATGGCGATAAGACCAGAACCATCATCTTCATCGTCGACAGTCAGTCTCACCCAACGTACCACACCGTAGCACAGCCACTGACACCGCACGCCAGTCTTCGGCTGGAAGCTCCCCAACGTCCGCCTGCTCGCCGACGAATATGCTGCGGCAGGCTTCACCGCCTACATCCCGGACGTCCATGAGGGCGACAGCATCGACGAGTCCTTCCTCCAAACCGTCGAGCCGCAACTGCCGAAGCGCGAGTCGCTGACGCTCACCGAAAGAGCCACCTCCACCGCCTCCGTAGGCGCCACGCTCGGCCCCTGGCTCATCAAGCATCGCGAAGGCGTCGCGCGCCCCATCATCGAGAACTTCATCGACAAGGTGCGCTACATCCCGGGCACAGACAAGGTCGGCGCCATCGGCTTCTGCTGGGGCGGCCGGTACGCCATCTTGGCCGCGCACAAAGACTTCTCCAGCCGGGAAGGCAGGGGTGTCGATGCGGCGTATGCGTGCCATCCCTCGCTCGTCAGCATCCCGGCGGATTTCGAGCCCGTGGCTGTCCCGCTCGCACTGGCGCTGGGAGACAAGGACAGTCTGCTGGGAGAATACGAGGTGAAGCTGATCAAGGAGCTGATGGAGAAGAAGCGGGCGGGAGAGGAGGGCGGCGAGAAGGTGGAGAGTCAGGTCGAGATTTACGAGGACCAGGTGCACGGGTTTGCGTTGAGGGGGGACTGGAGTAGTGAGAAGGACAAGAAAGCGATGGATCAGGCGACGCAGCAGGGGATTGAGTGGTTCAAGAAGTACTTGTCGTAGAGGAGGAATGTTCGGTGTGCTTTGGTGCGCGTAGATCGTTAGAGATGCAGCAGGAGAAGTGCAGTACTATTGAGGGATGTGACCCGTCATTCCTGTGATGCGCGGCTTGTGCTTTGAAGTTTCCAGCCCTTGGTGCTTCCTACCATCGATTGCCACCTGCGCTTGATGATACTTCTCGACGGCACTTCTAAGGTACCTTGGGATGACGCTCTCATTGGTACTCTTTGCCTCTATTCATACCTCCACCATAAGGTAGAGGTCTTCTGACGGTCGGCTGCAGGTGGGCTGTGCTACAACTGCCGCTTTGCTATCAACGAGCTGTCACTCGCGACACGCTGCTCCTTCGAGGCTTTCTTTTTGCTACAGTATTTCCTCGCCACGACCGCGCTGAAACGGCGGACGTCAGTCCTCTTTACCTGCCGACTCCGAGCCGCAGCAGCCATTCCGCAGTTCTCAGTGATGGCTCGGCTGATTCACAGGGTGACCGGCCGCATAGACTGTTCCGTGACACGGCCGTTTGAACCTCAGCCCTCGATGCGCCGAAGATAGTGTTGTGGCTGACGCGTCAAGTAGCGGTCTCGGGACCGTTGGTGACGAAGCAGTCTCCGAAGATTCGTGTACGTTGGGGAACAACGAGCAGGGCTCTAGTGCTCAGCCCTCGAGGCTTGAAGGCGTGCAGTCGATGGTGCAGTTGTGATGCTTGCTGGGTTGTGCCACGGTCGACGTTGTGAGAGAAGCACGGCGACTATGCTAGTCATGCCCCCGTAGGCACTGATGCTTTGGCGGGAGTGCGGCAGCTCAGACCATGTGACTCGGCAGCAAGAAGTTGGCAATCCCTTCCTTCACCGCGTACTCGTGCTCACAGTTCCCGCACACGAGCTTGCCACTCGCGATGCTCGTCTCCATGAGCAGCGTGTGTAGGTCCTTGAGCGTCTGCGTCGGCTCGCCACTCTCGTCGGCCAGCTCCTCTGCGCTAGGTGGCTCTGCAGGCAGATTTGGGAGCCCAAGCTGTCAGAGAGTCAGTATCTCTATCCTTGTTTTTGATGAAGGTTCAGTACAGACCTCCGTGGTCAAAGTCTTCATAGCCTCCCACTCCAGCCTCGGTAGCATGTTTGTAATGAAGAGCGGGTTCATGTCCATTTCGACCTGCTCCAGCTCGGCTTCTTTGGGATGCAGCGGGAAGGCTGCAGCAGTGGACTTGCAGGTCTTGCGAGCGCACGTGAGGAAGTTGAGCGTGAGCAGCTTCATCTTGCGTATGTCTCGTATGCCGGCAGAAGGGGACAAGAATACTGATGCTTTCTTTGCTGCTGTGGTGAAGAGAATGTGGACGGGGTTCGACCAATCAAGCTCTCCGTTCAGATATGCCAAGATTGCGGCCACCTGACGTGCTCAATGACTGCCCGAATCAGAAGAGCTTGCTGCTTTGACAGGCGCCGCGTTCAGATGATCCCACCATGTGCACGTCGACGATCTTGATGACGGCCGTTGTGAGCGAGCACAGCTTGCAAGAGTCTTTGTGCAACTTTGTGGTGAGACCTTGAGAAGTGCGTCGACGAACTCCGAACACCGACGCTGCCGCGGCGAGGGCCGACAGGCCGCAAATGGCAGCTGCTCCAGGACAGAGTAAGGGCATAGCTTTTCTGTTTCTTTCCACACACTGCACACTACACAGCCTCTGGGATTGTGGAGGAGCCGGCAGGGAATGCAAGACAAGCCGACGCTTGCTAATGCCGTATGACCTGCCTGCCTGGAAGTATCGCATGTGACTGGCCTTATCAGCTTGCGCGCTTCCAACTGCAAGCGGGTTCAAGAGAAGCACTCCGCCTAGGACTGGACAGCAGGACAGCCCTCAGGACAGTACCGCGATGTCGGACCGCAACCTGAAGCCACCGGGCTCGCCGCGGAGTCGGCCGGCTTCGAGGACGGCGTCGAATCACCAGCGCACCGAGTCCCTCTCCGCCTCACCCGCACGGGTCTCTGCAACAGCGCGCTTGGCCAGTCCGATCCAAGGGTCGCCCAGCGGAGGCCAACCCATACCCGAGGCAGCAGAACCGCAGGGGACTCAGACGCCTTTGGCCGGCGCCTCCGGGACGTCTGTACCGGGACCGGGCGCTTCTTCGCTGTCTCAAGCATTGCGAGGCTCCTTCGGCCACTCGCCGACGAGATTTGGCACGCCCGCGCTTGATGCTGGCCGGCTTGCCAGCCCGGACAGAAGAGGCGCGAAGGGCGGATATGGCTCGTACACACCCAGCTCCTCCAATGCGCAGCTGGGCCAGAGTCCGCGAGGAGCGGAAGACATTGAAGTCCTGAAGAGGCATCTGGTGGGTCCGCAGACAGGTTCGGAGCCTGGTTCGTGGAGGAGGGGAAACAACATGCCGGCTGAGAGACCGGAGCTGTCATTTGCGGACGACAGCGAGTTCTCGAGCCTGCAGTTACAGGGTGGCGATACTACGAGGCACATCTACCGCTACGCCGAGAAGCGGGAACGAGAGCAGGCTGAGGCTGAGGCTCAAGGCACTGGCCGATTGCGACGCAGCAGGAGCGTTCACCTGCCTAAACCGGACGCAGACGACGAGAGCATCACCCATGTCAAGATTCCGGGTGGTTTCCGGAGAGATCACCTGCGGAGGACCGCTGGTTCGCCTGCGCCGTCTAGCACACATCAACGTCCCGACTACGGCACCGCTGGCCGCATGTACACCGAGCCGCCCAGGCAGAAGCCGCAGTTCATCACGAATAATTTCATCGAGTTCCTGACATTGTACGGCCACTTCGCCGGTGAAGATCTCGATGAGGACGATGAAGTACTTGAACCCGACGAGTACTTCTCTTCGGACGCCTACGATGACGCTACCGAGGCAGAGGAAGGCCGTTCTGAAGATGGTGGCTGGGGCGAGGATTCCGCGCTGCTCACACCTGCGAAACGGAAACGAAGACGAAAGGCTCGCGAGGGCAAAGGTACACCGTTCGGTGCGGCTATGCTGCTGCTCAAGTCCTTCGTCGGGACCGGTGTGCTGTTCCTGCCCCGCGCCTTTCTGAACGGCGGCATGCTGTTCTCCAACCTCGTCTTGCTCTTCATCGCCGGTCTGAGCTACTACTGCTTCATCCTCCTCGTCTCCACCCGCCTGAAAGTCCACGCCTCCTTCGGCGACATGGGCGGCCAGATATACGGCAAGCACTTCCGCAACCTTATCAACTTCTCGCTCGTCATCAGCCAACTCGGCTTCGCCTCCGCGTACATCGTCTTCGTCTCCGAGAACCTACAAGCCTTCATCCTCGCGGTCTCCAAATGCGCCACGGTGATTCCAATACAATGGGTGATAGTGATGCAGATGATCATCTTCCTGCCCTTGTCGCTCTACCGCAACATCAACAACATCCAGAAAATGGCCCTGGTCGCCGACCTCTTCATCTGTCTCGGCTTGATCTACATCTACTACTACGACATTCGAACCATTGTCGAGCAGCACGGCATGTCCGACGTTAAGCTCTTTAACGCAAACGACTGGACCCTGTTCATCGGTACCGCCATCTTCACCTTCGAGGGTATTGGCTTGATCATCCCCATCCAATCCGGAATGCGCGACCCGACCAAGTTCCCAAAGGTGTTGGGCATAGTGATGGTCATCATCACCTTCATCTTCATCAGTGCCGGCGCATTCTCGTACGCCGCGTACGGCAGCAACACCCGCACCGTCATCATCCTGAATCTT
This sequence comes from Oleoguttula mirabilis, assembly GCA_035135055.1. Taxonomy (NCBI): domain Eukaryota; kingdom Fungi; phylum Ascomycota; class Dothideomycetes; order Mycosphaerellales; family Teratosphaeriaceae; genus Oleoguttula; species Oleoguttula mirabilis. The sequence continues at coordinate 225,963 of JAVFHQ010000016.1, read as the reverse complement.
CCGCAGGATGATAAGCTGGTCAATGTGGTGCAGCTGCTTTACTCACTTGCCATTCTACTCTCCACCCCGCTACAGATCTATCCGGCGATCGAGATTACCAGCCAGCAGCTCTTCAGCCGTACCGGCAAGTACAATCCCTGGATCAAGTGGAAGAAGAATGTCTTCCGCTTCTTCATGGTCGTGCTCTGCGCGGCAATTGCCTATATGGGAGCGAATGACCTGGACAAGTTTGTCGCTGTGGTGGGGTCCTTTGCGTGCGTACCGCTTACGTTCATCTATCCGGTGAGTCACTTTTGCTACCACTCTGATCCCTGTAGGGTACTGACCGTCTTGATAGCCGATGATGCACTACCGCGTCGTCTCCACCAAAGCATGGCAGAAGGTCGTGAACGTCGCACTGGTGGTGTTCGGCGTCTCCATCATGGCTTACACCACTTCGTTGACGGTCGTTAGATGGATAGACGGCAGTCAAGCCAAACCGCCTGGTTACTGTGATGAGCTGTGAGGCGATTGCTCGGTTGCGTGTTGGTTCGGCGCGCATCGTGAAGGGCTGCAAGTGCGGTATTGGATTGGAGGAGCTGCATGGCGTGGAGTGCTTGGATGTGTATATGTTCGGTGTCCTGGCGAAGCACTGGGACGCGTGTCGAGGGCATAATGTCGTAAAATGTGTACGAGAGAGGAGGCCAATAGAGTGGTTCCACCCGCGCAGCTATCTGCCCCGCTTCGACGTGTCCGTCTGCGGCTCCGTCTCTGTACTCAACATCGTGCTTGCCGCCATCATTCTCGTCCTCGTGCGCAGCGTCTTCTCCCACGTTCTCTATGTACACATGCAGGGTACGCTAGCGATCATACGGCACAAGACCTGCGGCATGCCGTATCAAGTACGCCTCCTCCCGGCCAAGCTTCTTCCCCCTCAAGCCACAATCCTCCTGACTTCGAGGCTTAGCTCTGCGGATGGCCAGAGTTGTTAATCCGGAGACTGCAGTTCGAAGCCGCCAATGCTTTGTGAGCGCATGTGGCTAAGAGCCTGCCCTGCCGCCTGGAGGCGCCCTGCGTGGAACGGTGGAGGCCGCATGCTTTCGCTCGAAGGGCGCGGCATGCACGCCATGCAGCAAACACCGTCTCGGCGACCATGAAATGCGCGCCAGTCAGGCAGGTGAAGCGTACGGGTTGCCTGATACGGCAAGAACGCGTGACGGACCGCCCGGTAATCTTGCCCTCCTCCTCCCTTTCCTTCTCCATATGTTTATCCCCGGACTCCTCCCCACAAGACTGGGGGGTAACTGGGGAAGGACATCCGTTCGATAGGGTCTCTGTCCTCCCGTAGGCCTAGCTTTCGCGACCGAAGATGCGCGGACAGGGCTATCAAGCTTAGTGCCAGCGTGGGACCATGTGGTAGGTCGTGAAGAGGAAAGCGTATAAGTCCACTCCCATCCTCTCTCTCTTAAGTCTTGCATTCGCCATCATCCACTTGCTTGCGGACTGCCCTGATCCTACTATCTTCCCCGCCTCACTGATCACAAGCTTACCGCAAGAATGGTCCTCGAACTACGAGGCTCGCGCCTCATTGCTGTCATCCTCATGGCCTCTGGCCTTGATTTCCTTCTATTCGGCTACGACCAAGGGCTGTTCGGAGGCATTTTGGCGGGCACGGGCTTCACAGACATGCTCGGCAATCCATCGCCTACAATGACTGGCCTGGTCACTGGTGTTTACGACATCGGCTGTGCTATCGGAGCTGTTGCGGTAAGTAGCCGCAGATAGCTGCCCAGGAAAAGAGAGATATAAACTGACCCTAGGTACCGTAACAGGCTTTCATCTGGGGTGAACGCATTGGACGGAAGAGGAGCGTAAGCAAACCGAGGGGTATAACCAATTGCTGAGACGTAAGATGGTTTCTGACTGTCTGTGCTAGATCATCATCGCAAACGTCGTATTTATCATCGGCGCTGCCATCCAGACCGCGTCCTTCTCCTACGGACAAATGGTCGCCGCCCGCATCATCGCTGGAGCTGGCGTAGGCCTTAGCACTGTTGCCGTACCTATCTTACAATCCGAGACCCTGCCGTCCCACAATCGGGGCGCGCTTCTAGTGGTCCAATCGGGGCTTATCATCATTGGAGTAGCAATCGCCTCATGGCTTTGCTTCGCCACGCTTTTCGCCAACGGCTCCTTGCAGTGGCGCTTGCCGATCGCCTGCCAGATGTTCTTCTCCATGCTCGTCCTGTGCTGCTGTCCCTTCATCTGCGAGTCGCCCAGGTGGCTAGCCAAGCGTGGCGAGACGGAAAAGGCACGCCATGTCATTTCCCGTCTTCTCGACAAGCCGGAAGACGATGTGGAGGTCAAAGGACAGTTGAACGAGATCTTGGAAGCCATCGCCCTCGAGAACGAGGATGGTGAAGCAGCGTGGGGCGAAGTCTTCAGCAACGCCACCAAGGCTCGCAACCTTCAACGTGTCTTGCTTGGGATGGGTCCTTACATGATGAGTATGTGAGCGACCAACTCTGATCTACAATCACTTTCCGCTAATCGTGCTGCAGATCAGTGGTCTGGCGTCAATGCTCTTTGCTGTACGCATAATCCTACGCAAACCCTCGTCTGATGTGACACGGCGCTGACAGTTTGTGCTTCTGCACTAGACTACCTCGCTTACATCCTTGAGAAATACCTCGGTTTCAACACCCGCATGTCCCTCATCCTCGCCTCTGTCGCCTTCACCCAGTACGCCGTCTTCTCGTGGCCGCCCTACTTCTACATCGACAGAATCGGCCGCAGACGAACCGTCATATACTCCTCGATCGGTTGCGCTGTCTGCATGGCTGTCATTGCCGGCAGTCTCATCAACCAGACACATACCAACTCTGCTGTCGCCGTGGCCTTCATGTTCCTCTTTCTGGACTGCTTCACCCTGGGCATCCTCCCAGTCAGTTGGAGCTACAGCGCAGAGATTCAGCCTCTACGTGTACGAAACAAGTCAACCGCTGTCGGTGTGTTTGCGCATTGGACTAGCAACTTCGTCGTCGTTATGGTCACTCCACTCGGCCTCAACTCGATCGGTGGGAAGTACGCACATCATGTTGAACTCTCAACGTTGCCCTGATACGTCTGCTAACCTGTTGTTCAGCTATTTCTGGATCTGGGCCATCGTCTGCGCATCGTTCGTGCCTATTACCTATTACTTCGGCGTTGAGACAAGCGGCCGCTCATTGGAGCAGATTGACAACATGTTCTTCGAGGAGCCGAGGGTGCTCATGGGCCTGAATAAGCGTCATACCCAGGTCATCCAGGCGACAAAGGAAGACGAAGAGAACAGGCACAGGGCGTTTGCTAAGCTTGACCATGAGAAGGCCATGCATGTGGAGGATGTCGAGACGGCGAGCAACTAGGGCGGAAGCAGCATCTCTGTCGCAGCACAACCCGTTCGTGCAAGTGTAAGTGATTTTAGTAGGCAGGCATTATCAAACTGGAAGGGGAGCGGCCATGATATCTTTGGTCGATGAGTCCATAGTTCGCTTAGGATGGATGCGCAGCCTTGAGCCAACGGAAGAATTACAGCGGTGTTGCAGTCAATGTTGGCTGAAAATAGATTCGTACCTCTCAAGGCGGGTGCCAAAGTTACGATCCCAGAGACGGGTCTGTTTGCCGTAGTTGTTGCTTTTCTTCCGACCCTTCCGATGGTGCAAGTCGTGGTCTTCCATAATGATCTCAGCATCAACAAGCTTCAACAACAGCGTTGCAGTCGTCGGTGGCGTGACGAAAAGGCGAAGACCGATATGATCCCATAGCTCGGTAAACATGATGTATTGATGGCAGAGCCACCAATTGTAGAAGCCCATAGGGAAGCCCATTAGCTTTATGGTATCCCAAGTCATGAGCAGGATGAATGCAATATCGAAGACGTCTTGATCGGTGTCCGCGTAGATGGCGAGGAGTGGGTTCGGGTGCTTGGTAAGGTGGTGGGCGCGGTGATACTTCCAGAGGCCATCGAATTCATGCATGTAACGGTGGTACCAGTAGAACCAGAAATCCAGTATAATGGCGTACAGGCCGATTTCCACTGGGATCCACCAACTCATCGAAGTCGGTGGTTGATGGGTGCGGTGTGCGAGAAAAGTGGCCATCATAGGGCGGACAGTAGAGGTCGAGAGTAGTGGGCGGAATACCTTGCCGGCGCTCTGATCGGGAATCTGGTCGCGCTCGTGCCTGTCGCCATCGACGAGAGATGTCCAAAATGGCGGAGCTTGTGTAATTTACGGATAGCGTTGAGTTTGAATGCTAGCGTGTAGAAGAGGAACACACCAAGCACGCCCAGGTTCCGGCCAGTGTACCATACGTAGAGCTGGTGGAGTGCGATCGGCCAGCAGGCGTGGAATAGCACCTATCTGTGCCTTCCCAGTGTGGCAGGTGGGACATCTTGTCGGTCTTCGCATGCATGGAGACAACTCTGTTGTTGACGGGTGATGGTACATCCCCGTGTGGAAATGCGAGAACTTAAGCCACTGTATTGTCTGCCTACCAGCCTACTCAGCGCCGGATTCTTCGAAATGTTAGCTGGAGATTCAACCCCAGATCATATGCTAGCTAACAACCATCAACGTTGACGGACAATGGTATATCTCCCTGCGCGTCTCCGTATGTCCTCCTCCGCTAACGCGATCGTACTCTTACGTGAGATGCTCTTGATAAGACATTGTCAGTCGTCGCTGTGCGGCTGTATATGCTCAGGGCAGACATGGTACAGATTCGGGATTGGAGAGTAGTGCCCGACAAGACCTCGCGGGCACAGCACTGTTCAAGACGGGATGAAGTCGAGTAGCGCTCGGCCATCTTCACTTGGGTTTGGCTAAATCACGTGCTCTTGTGTCCCGCGGCGCACAGTCCAGGTCGGCAGCTTCTTAGGAATTGCCGATGCTGCATTACCAAAAACTTTCTGGAAAGTAACTCGTGCCTTGGACTGGGACGTATACTGTGATACAACGGAAGCACCACTACTGTCACGAGTATTGTTCATGCCCGCGGGACTACCACTATGGCGACCATTACAGCGCCTGTCACAGGAAAGCGGAAGCGACAGAACGTACCCGGCAAGGCCAGCATCTCCAAAAAGCCCGCAACAGAGCCCGCAGTGAACGGGAAGAAGAAAAGTGCGGCAGCCCGCGTAGATGCCAAAGTCGCGCAGGTCGGGCCAGACGGAGCTGGTGTACCCTCGAAGCCAATCGCAGTCGCGGTCAGCGCGCCGCAGGATGATGGACCACTCTTTCTCCAAATTGTTACTGGGTCCTACGAGCGAACATTGCACGGCATATCCGCATCCGTACCGCGCCATTTGCTGCAGACTGCACCGGACGTCGAGGACCCAGCAGCAGCACCGGATGTCACGTTCTCAGACACCTTCCTCTTCGCCGCACATTCCTCGTCAATCCGCTGCCTGGCTGTCTCGCCACCCACAGAGGCAGACAAACGCTTCCTAGCCACCGGCGGCTCAGACGAGCGCATCAACGTCTACAGCGTCTCTACCGCACCTCCCAAGGCGGACGGCAAGGCCGCTCTGCCCTCCTTGACCGCAAACGCCGTGACAGAGAACCCGCGCAACCGCTCGCTGGGCAGTCTGATTCACCATGACCGCGCCATAACTCGACTCGACTTCCCAGCCAAAGGCAAACTCTTCAGCGCTGCCGAAGACAACACCATCGCCATTTCGCGTACTCGTGACTGGACCGTCCTGTCATCCATCAAGGCACCCATACCGAAAGCGCAAGGACGACCGTCCGGTGACACAGCAGCTCCAGGCGAGACGCCGGCTGGAGTAAACGACTTTGCCATCCATCCTAGTCAAAAGCTCATGCTGAGCGTAGGTCGCGGAGAGAGGAGCTTGCGCCTGTGGAACTTAATGACTGGAAAGAAAGCCGGTGTACTGAACTTCGACCGTAACCTGCTCGTACAAGTCGGAGAGAGCAAGTACAGTAGCGGCGAAGGGAGAAGGGTGTTGTGGACTACCGACGGCGAGGCCTACATCGTTGGCTTCGAGAGAGGCGCAGCAGTCTTCGGCATCGATTCGAAACCAAAAGCCATCATCCGACCGTCTCCGTCTACCAAGCTACACCAGTCACGGGTCCTGCGGATGGGTGGCGAGGATGGGTCTGAAGTCTTCGCAGCGTCGACAGAAGACGGACGCGTACTCTTCTTCGGGCTAGATGTTTCACAGCAGAGCGAGGAAACGAACAAGCTGCCACTATGCGCCTGCCTTGCGCAGCTTGGCGGCCAGGCAGCGGGCATCAGTGGTCGGATCAAGGACTTCGAGATCCTGCGCCTGAAGACCGCGGGCGCGAAGCCTGGCTTCGTACTACTCATCATCACAGCAAGCAGTGATGGCGCTGTGCGTCTGTGGAGCATGCCCGACGCTTTTGATGCTGTCGACTCCGTCACCGCTGACGAGAAGGTGAACGTTGCAGAGGGCGCGCCAAAGCAGGTGGGCAGCCTGATCGCTACGCTCGAGACAGGCAGCCGCATCACTTGTCTGGGCGCTTTCGTCTTGGACGGCAAGGCCAGCGAAGACGCTGCCAACGGCCAGGATGACGCCGCCACAGGCGCTGATGAAGGCGACGAGAGATTGTCCAGCGAGGAGGACTAGCATTTCTGGCATAGCCCTACGCGTGTAGAATAGATTGCCCACCAGGGGTACGATCACTCCAGAAACACTCCCTCGCTCCACCCCTTCCGCTTCGCTCCCAGCTCCACGGCGGCCGCGCCCCAGTCCTCGCCGTGATTGTGTCCCTTGCCCGCCGCATCTATCCCCGCCCTCTCCAGCCCTTGCTCCTCCGTCAACAGCGTCAGCAGCCCGAAGATGACCGGACACCCCGTATCCAGCTGCACCCTCATCAGCCCGTGTGATACCGCGTCCGAGATGTACTCAAAATGCATCGTGCTACCCTTGATGAGCGCGCCAATAGCTATGATCGCATCAAAGGGCGCTTGGCTGCCGCTCTTGCCATGTCCTTCTGCTTTCGAGGAGCTGCTCTCTTTCGGTAGGCCGACGAGATCGCCGGTGGACTGCGAGAGAAGGTCCGTCGCGCTCGTCAGCAGCCCCGACGGGCCAGACGAGGACTGTGACTGCGAGGCAACGAACATCCTCTGCACGGCGTGAGGCAACTCGTAGCTCCCGGGCACGGTTTGTGTGACGATGTTCTCCTCTTTCACACCGGCCGCCTTCAGCGACTTCCGCGTGCCTTGCAATAGGGCGTCGATGATCTTGGTGTTCCAGCGCGCATGCACAATGCCGACACGGAGGTTGGTGCCTGCGGAACAGGTCAGCTTGTATGGCTTGTATGCTCTGACAGCGGGTGATGGGACGTTCTGACTCACCATCGTATGTGTGTGCTTCCCCGATACCTTTGATGCCTGCCATTGTGCTCGACGCTTTCGGATATCTCTTTTCCACGTTACGCAGAGCTAATAGGCGCAGGTCTAAGGCTCCGCAGTGTTGGTGTCGAATGGGTGGAGGAGGAGCACGCAAGCATGTGAAGCATCCCACTTCCGACCACTGTGGGGCAACTTTGATGCAAGGGACAGGCTACAGCCGCAGCGGCGCATGTGACATCAACATCGAGTGAGGCAAGTCACGCAACGAAGCAGGGCGTCTCTCGCTTCTCACTGGTGTTACATTGCTAGGATATGCAGTCTCCCCATGTCGGTGACAAGAGAGTAATACATGCGCAGCGTCTCCCGGCCGCGCTCTATTCGCAACCTTTTCCCTTCCAACCAAAAGGCCCACGCCGGAGTCTGCCACCAGCGCCATGCATGCAAGTGTGTCCACCCGCTCCCACCTGCCCGCAGCCTGTGGCCACCAAAGCGACGGTCGAAGGACGCCCAAACGCTAGTTGAGGAAGCCCTTGCAGTTGGCTGAACCGCAGAGACATGGAATCCGGTCGGTTGAGCCGTACTCGCGCTCGAACTTGTAGTCGTACGTGAGTTCTTCGTCTGTGACAGTGTTAGCTAGAGGTGCAATGATACCGTGCTTCACGCAGTGCAACTTACTCTTCGAGATGTCCTTGAGCGCATAGATGACGATCCTAGGCGTGCCCTCCACCTTGATGATCTTGGCCGTGCAGTTCGGACTGCAGGAGTGGTTGATGAAGCGTGCAATGCCACCCTTCTTCGTCGCATCCACAATTTCATCGTCCATCATGCGGAAGAGGTAGGACGAACCAACACCTTGCTTCTCGTACTTGAACTCCCGCAGGTCGGCGATCTTCTGCCGCACCTTCTCGCCTACGTACTCGATGATCAGGTCATTGACGGCAATGTTCTCCTCGGCGTACAAGCCCCAGCCGTGTATGGCCGACCGGTCAAACTTGACCAGCTTCTTCCGCTTTTTGAGCTGGTTGAAGCGGATGGCCACATCCGCATCGCTGTTCGCCGTCGCCAGGCTCTGCTTCTGCAAGTTGATGTCGTTGACGAGACGCCGATTGTTGACACGGTTGCTACGTGATGTGGCCGTGCTCGCAATCTTCTCCGCCACCGCGATCTTCGCAGCTTCGGCGGCCGCCGTAGGATCCGCTTTGGCCTGGGCTTGACGCTCCTCGCGCGCTCGCTGGACCTTGATACGATGAGGAAGGTACTTAGACTTCTCCTCGTTCAGGATCTTCTTGACGCCTTCGGTACGCGCGCAGCCAGTCAGGTTCGGCACGTTGTAGCCTTCGATGCCAGTCTCGGCGTGCACAGGCCCATGTGCGCCGCTGTTGAGCGATTTGATCTCCTTCTGCTTCCAGGCCCATAGCTTGGCGTCCCCGATGTCGTAGCGGGCCTCATCCGCCAATGCCAGCTTCGCAAACGCCAGATCTTCATCATCCTTGATCGTGTCTTGCCATCCATCAATGTCCAAGACGATATTCCGATCATCCTCGACAGTGCGCCGCGGCTTGTCGTGCGTGAACTTGTAGCGGACGTCTTCCAGCTCCTCCACAGCTTCCAGCTCCAGCTCCTTGTGTTCGATCTTGGTGACGGTCTCTTGCGCGACGGGCTTGCTAGCTGCCTTTGCCTTCTGGGCCTCCGCCTTGAGCGCCTCTTGCTCCTCCAGAAGCTGCTTCTTGGTCTTGCGCTTTCTCTTGGCCTTCTCCTTGACAGCCTTTACATCGAGATCGATAGCCGGTGTGCTCTCCTGCTCTTTCTCTGCCATTTGAGTATCATTGATGAATTCGTTCACAAAGTCTAGCTTGGATCTGCTCTTGATCTGGAACAAATCGTCGTCGGCTTGCGACCGCTGCCGGATGTACAGCTCGGTCCTGGCGCGTATCGCGTATTTCGAAGTTCGGGGAAGCGTGTTCACCACCTGCTCTAGCTCGCGAGTCGCAAGGTCCTCAGGCTCCTTACGCAAGAGATGACCGAGCAACTGCTTCTGCAGCCCATCAAACACCTCCTTCTCCTCCTCTTCCCATTCGGCAACCTTCCGCCGCTTGTGCTTCGGTGTATCCGTAACGGATTCGGAATCGAAAGGCGTGGAAGTCCTGCTCGCACGACTGAGCGGCCTGCTCTCTTGATCCTCCGTATCCCGCGTAAGTGAGGTCCGGCGCTCGTCATCGGAGTCCTCCTCCTCCTCAGCGTACATCTGCTGTAGTCTGAAATGCAGGCCTCTGGCGTGAGCTGCTGGTTTGGGAGCAGGTCTCCGCCTGCGCTCGTCCACGAATGCATTCGCAGGCGCGCGGTCCCGCTCCCGCTCACCCTTTCTACCGCGTTGTTGACTGGGATCATGCGGCCGCAGTGGCCTCGAGTGAGACAACGGATAGCCATGCCGTCCTTTCGGAGTGTGAGGAGAAGTATCTCCCGCTTTGTTGAACAGCAACGCCGACCCTTTGTTCTCATTGTTGTCCGATGGATCTGGCAAACCGAGCTTTCTTCGCTTCGCAGCATGTTTCGCTGGGTCCAGACTGTCGTGGAAGACTGGGATTGCGATGCGTGTCTTGATATCGCTCATGATCTTGTCGCGTAGCTCAATGCGCAGCTGCTCCAGTGCGCCTTGCACCGGGTCCAAATTCTCGGCGCGGTTCTTCTTCTCAATCTCCATGTCTTCGGCATCCTCGCACCTGAGTCTTTCGAAATTCTCATGCTTCTGCTTGGCCGCCATGACGCGCTCTGGACTCGGACTGCGCTCGTAGTTCGGGTTGCCGTACTTCTGACACTCCAAGCCCATCTTGTAGGTGAACAGCGCAGCCTGGTTGCACTCATTGAAGCAGCGCTGGGTCTCATCTTCGCCGCGCTTCGAGTCCTCAAAAAGGACGTAGTATCCTGTCTTGTCCAGCCTGACTTCTCGCCAATCGTACGCTTTTAGTCGCTTCTTCAAGTGTGGAATTGTCGTGCCGAGCACCGGTACAGAGGCATGCGGAAGGTGGATATAGGGTTTGCGCTTGATCTTGCTCAGGACTGGCTCATCTTCGATTAGCGAGGAGGCTGCGGATTTCGGATTTGGCGCAGCTGCAGCTCTTGGACCTTCCGGCGGCTGCTTGTTTGGCGCCGCTGCAGAGGGTCTGCCGGATGGCCCCTTGGGCGCATTCGGTGGAGGCGCTGGAGAGTCTATCGCGGGTTTGAGCGCGGGTCGGGACGGCGGAGGTGGTGGAGGCGCAATGCTCGCGCTCCGACTCTTCGCGCGCTCTTCTCTGGCCTTCCGGAGCGCATGCTCCACGTGACGCTTGAACTTGCGACCTTCGCGATCGACCTCGACCTTGACCGTATGTAGCCCAATGCGCTCACCACTGAAGTCAGTTTCGGCTCGTTTCGCAGCCGCTACCGCCGTGTGCTCGAAGCCGTCCCGAATGGTGTCCCGATACTTAATCAGGGCAATACCGAGAAAACTGCCAGTCTCCGGGTCCGTCTTGTTCTGCACAGACGCAATGCTGCCGAAAGTGCTGAAGTTCAACTTCAACGTCGACTCGGGCAGGAAAGGATCGAATCCAGTTGCGACCACCTGTTGCCCCTCACCAGGCCCGATCGAGTGCCGATCGATTTTATAGGGTGGCAAATTGTAAGGCGCAGGCCGCCAAATCGCCTTGCTTGGCCGATCCTTCGCTCTGCACTGGCCCGACATGTAGCCAGGGATGGCCAGTCGTGGATCTGGCGGTGGATCCGGTGTGTATTTCTGCCATTATCCAAGTATCAGCGAAGGGTACAGAGTGGTTTTTTCACCATATCAAGTTATGTATATCCTATTGCGCAAGCTCAGCAGATGGTGGGATGTGTAGCGTACCTCTGTGCCGAACTCTCTTTTGCGTGGTGTAGCACGCTTGCGCTCTTCCTTGCTGAGCTTGCCATCGAGTTCTGGATCCCAAACCACTCTGTACCCTTTCGCTTTGCCAGGCGGAGGAAGCATTTGTAGGCGTTCTCTTGGTGCGGGAGGAGGCTCCGGCGAGGTATCTGAGGCAGGCACGTGTGAGGTGGCGAAGGCGCCGTTCGTAGAAGCCATGCTTGCTGTAGCCTTCGAAGATGGTGGACTGCTAGGTTTGGGCGGCGACGAGTCTGAGTGGCTGGTGAGAGGGGTCAGTCCGTTGGCAAGTGAGGCTTTCCTGTTCTGCGCGAACGCGTGTGAGTTTGTGCTGAAGACCGACGAGGCCGTGCTCGCGAGTGAACTTGCAGAGCCGATTCCGCGGAGCGTGTCGCCCGAGTCCGACTGCTGCATCTCGTCAGAATCGGGTGAGCGGTACTGTTTGGCGACACCACCATCAGAGCTCGTGCAGTGAGACAGGCGCGAGCTGGTGAAGGAGGTCGAGGTGATGGTGCTACTGCTTGCCAGCTTGGCCGTTTTCGAGGTCGCGCTCGGTGATGCGCGTGAATGGGTGAAGTCTGGCGTGTCCCGCTTCCGCTTCAGCACGCCCGGTGACGCGCTCCTTCGCACCTCGACACCACCGCCCGCGTGCGACATGTTGCCGCTGCGGCCTTAGGCACGCCTCATGGGCCAGGCGGGTCTCGCAGAGGCTGGCGCAGCGGGGAGGTGACGAGGCGGCGACCGCGGAGAAAAAGGTGCAGGGGACACGGCGGACACGCGCAAGATGTTGGTGGCAGCGGCAAGCGTGCAATAGCGCCGACGCAGATGGTGAAGGTGGGCGCAATGCGGTCGTCGTGCCAGGAGAGTGAGGTCAACACGGAAGGGCACGCGGTACTGGCTCGACAGTGAGGCGGATGGAGTGTGACGGCGTGCTCGAGAGGAGGTGCACAACCCTAGCGCGCTTCCAAGCCAAGCATTCCAAGCCTCCCCTTGGACACACTCACCCTCACCCTCCTGTCGTCCAGTCCACCCACTCTCATCTATCTCCATCGCTACGACAACTGCAATGTGTCATCCTACACCAGTGCTAGAGCGATTCGGCACAAGTCCACATTACACCGTCCTCGAGTCCTCGCCGAAGGCGTCTTGGCTGCGTGAAGTTTCCCGCAACACCACACGTCATCCCACAATCGCGCCGGGCAGCACGTCCGCCTCAGCTCTCAATAAAGCATCACAACAACATACACCCATAACGAATGCATTGGGCAGCCATGGCGCGGAAGCATTCACGTACCGCGTCACGGAATTAATAACACACACATTCTGATGTCACGTGACCAGGTCGGCTAGACATTGGCAGTAAGCGGGTATATACCCGGAGAAGGCGAAGGCAGCTGTGCCAGGCGATATCTTCTCTGCTTGAAAGTGCAACGCACCGGTCCAAATTAACGGTCAATGAGCTTGGGTTGCCGTAGCCAGCTCCGGCACGCTTGGACGAAGCCTCGCGGCAACACTAAGCCCTGCCTACCTACTCCGGATCTGGTATAACGGTGCACTCTGGCCCATCATTTCAGATGCTGCATTCACGCAAGTATATCGCCGCCTTCGGGCCCTTTTTGAGCCTTTTGTAGCCTCTCCTCTGTCGTCCTCGCAATCCACGGCAAGCCCACGTCCTCGTAAGACTTGCCCGTCGCAACCATCTTCGCAATACCTTCTGCAGCCAGCCATATGACAGGCATTCCATGCCCATTGAAACCTGCCAATACATACTGGCCTGGCTTGCCTGGCACTTCACCCAAATGCGGCAGGCTATCCCACGAGTAGCCCATAACTCCCGTCCACGCTTTACTGACACTCGCTTCGCTATCCTCCCATCCCCGGAATGTCCGCTGCATGAAGCTGTCGTAGTAGCCCTCTGATGCTGCGATCATCGTGCTGTCATCTGTATTGTTGTACCATTGCTCCAAATGCGGGTAGAAAATGGCGGCCGTACCACCAACTATGATGCTGCCATCATCTCGTGGTATGAGGTAGCTCAACACCTTGTCGCCATCTCGCACAATGTAAGAGTTGGTCAAGTATGGTGCCGTCTTGCCTTCCGGAACAGTAATGGAGACGCACACACCCTTGCAGGGGACAATACTCTTCTCGTACTCTGGTAGCAGGCCCGACACGTAGGCGTTGCTTGCGTGCACTATCTTCTTCGCTTTGATGCTGCCGCGCGGAGTCTCCACCACAAAGCCTCCGGCCGGGTCATCGTGGATTGCGGTGGCAGGCGTATTCGTCTGTAGGTTGACCTTCCCTGAGTCCAGTGCTCTGGCGAGCAAAGCCATGATGAACTTGTATGGGAAGATCGTGCCCGCCGTATACGTAGCGCTGGCATTCGCGTCCTTGACGCCCGATACACCAGCCGCTTTCGGCCCGTACACGAAGTCGACATCCTCCATATAGGGTAGTCCGAGCGAGGTCATCAAGTCGTAGTTGGCCTTGGCTTTTCTCGCAGCTAGCAAAGTCAGTCAACTGCGCCTGCGAGCCACCGTGCAAAACCTACCCTCTTCGTCGGCCCAGCAGTCGGTCGTTCTGGTCAGCGTAAAATCACAGTCTATATCCTCCTCGGCCACCAGTTTCTTGATAGCCTGTACATGCGCGATCTCAAACTTGGCCCACTCGCCACCAGCTTCGACGCCATAACGCTTGATGTAATTAGGAATGTGCCCGTACAGATCCGGTCTCAAGTGACCGCCATTGCGCCCAGTGGCGCCCGAGCATGCTTGCCGAGCCTCCAGTATGACGATCGAGTTCGGTAAAGTGGATGCTGATTTGGCCAAGTTGTATGCGACACTTGCCCCTGCATACCCGGACCCAATCACCAGGACCTCGCACTCCTTGGGTAACTCGGGAGTTGATCGATGGTCTGCGAGGTCATGCAGCTCGGTATGCCAGAAAGCCTTCGTGGAGCCTGGGACTGGAAGGCGCAGACTCGAGCCGCCGTTTGTGGTGCCGTTCGCATGTGGCATACTGTCTTCCTCGTAGGTTCGGTTTGATCGCTCACTTGGATGATTCGAGGCCTTCCTAACGTGTCTGGACGTACGGGCAAAGCAACACGAAAGATGTTACCGTGGATTATATCAGAAGCATGGAAAGCTCTAGACTCGCCGTACGCAGTAGTGAGGTACGAACGGCGCTACTCACACTACAGTGACTACAGGCCTATCGGGAGAGCCAGGGATGATGGTCTGGATGGAGGATATGCACGCCCTACCGAGTGTCAATTCTCACTCAAAGCGTGCACAGCACAGGGACTCAATACTAAGTTAATAGTGCCCACACTCCACACCCTCTTCGGTCAAGAGGTTCTCTCTGTGAAGATATTATACAGCAGCGGTTCTATCCTACCATCTCTACCCATGTCAGTGTACTGGCGTATCGACTGATGAGACCGCGGGCAAGCGCCGCAAACCGGCAGCTTCACCTTCTATCCGTGCGTTGAGGCCAGCGATATCACAGGTCCACACGGCTAGACACCGGCCGCCGAGAACGAAAGCGGTATCTGCTCCTTGACTGCATCGCCAGTGGCCAAAGTGATGCAGCCTGCAATGCGACTTCATCCCCCATGCTTCAGCCTTCGCCTCCGAAGCAACACGCCTATCTCCGTCTGCCCTGAAACTTTATATGCAAGCTTATCTCCACCCCCTGCTGGCCTAATCCACAGCACCCTCACGGAGAGCCTCCTGTTGAGTCCTGGATCTGAGAGGTCAGGTAGACGCTTGGTCGGTCACAACAAGCGAGAGGAACGAGCGAGACGAAAGTCGATACTGGTCACTGTCTCCAGCTGAGCAGCGTTTCTGGGGAGCTTTTTGCCTCGTTGGGCGCCGTGGAGAAGGCACAGAGTGGGAAAGCACGGTCAGTGGCACGCAATCACAACGTGTATGGCGTGTTCAGAAGCACAACATCCGCTGAAGCAAGACCTTGCGCAGCCTTGATTGCTGGCGTCCAGATACGGGCCATATGCCGTTGAAGAACGCCTTTCGTTGCTGTTCTAGTAGCTCTTAGCTGCAGTGCCTCGTCGCCTATGCACTGCGCGTACCACGGCGTCGCAAGCATCCCACCCTGTTATCAGCAGGTGCGCCGCTTGGCCAATCTCGACATCGAGGCTTGATGCTTGATAAGGTTGGAGCATCTCGCAACTCTCATTGTCTCACCCATCCTCGTTCCACCTGGCTCCAGGCCGCGATTCAACGATGGCCGTCCCATTCTCAACCGAAGATGAGAAGAATTTCAACAAGGAAGCGGCAAAGGAAAACTACGATATCGAAAACGTGCCTGTGTACGATGATGAAGGACCCGTGGAGTTCGCCGAGAAGGCAGAGCTTAGGTTAGTTGATACGAGTGAGGGAGTAGGCCGCCAGCTGACTGTGGTCACTCGCCTCTCAGGCGTGGTCTGGAGCAGAGGCATATTCAGATGATCGCACTGGCTGGAACGATAGGAACCGGTCTCTTCTTGGGCTCCGGCAAGGCCATCGCTCGTGGCGGGCCTCTTGGAGCCTTCTTGGGTTATCTGATCATAGGCCTGCTAGTCACTGCACCTGTCCTTAGCATTGCTGAGATGAGTGCGCTGGTGCCCCTAAGTGGCGGCATAATCCGGCACGCCGAGTACTTCTTCGACCCAGCCATGAGCTTCGCGAACGGCTGGAACCAGATTTACAGCTCCATGGTTTCTCTACCTGCCGAGATTGTGGCTGCTGCCGTCGTCGTCGACTTCTGGGGCGACAGCGTGAACAACGCTGTCTGGATTACCATCTTCGGCTTGCTTCTGGTGGCTAGCAACATCTTTGTGAGTGGCATTGCAGCCTCAAAGTCCCGCTCCACGCGCAGGGCAACGTGTTGACTGACTCCCTACAGCTGGTCAGAATCTATGGCGAGCTGGAGTTCGCTTTCGCACTGCTCAAAATCATGTAAGTATGCAGCGAAAGCCTTCTATGGTATGCCATTGACGTTCCCTAGGCTCGTGGTCGGATTGAACCTTATGGCCCTCGTGCTCGTCTGCGGAGGAGGACCCAACCATGAAGTATACGGTTTCAAATACTGGTGAGCAGACCGAAGAATTTGATCCATACGTGAAGCACGAGCTCGGACTTAACATTTTCGTCGTAGGCAAAATCCTGGACCCTTCGTACAGTACCTAGGCATCCAAGGAAGCCTTGGTCAGTTTTTGGGATTTTGGACGACCTTGAGCAACGCAGTCTACGCCTATTCGGGTGTGGAGGGCATCTCGGTTGCAGCAGCTGAGACTCAGTCTCCGAGGCGCAACATCCCAATCGCGGCGAAGCGTATCTTCTGGCGTGTGCTTATATTCTATGTTCTCTCCATCTTCTTCGTCGGCCTGCTCGTGCCATCCGACGACGATGACCTACTTTCCAGCACCGGTGCCGGCACAGCCGCTCAGTCGCCCTTCGTCATTGCAGCCACCTCCGCAGGAATAAAAGTGGTTCCGAGCATTATCAACGCGGTCGTCCTTACCTCTGCTTGGAGTTCCGGCAACTCAGGCTTGCTCGGCGGTTCTCGCATCCTTTATGGTCTCGCAATCGAAGGCCGGGGTCCCAAGTTCTTCAGCAGGGTCAATCGCTTTGGCATCCCGTGGATCGCTGTGGTTGGTCGCTACAAAGTCACAGTTGTTGAGAGCGTCTGCTGATTCTACTCTCAATGGCAGTTATTCCTAAGCGTGTGGGTTTGCCTGGGCTTCATGAGCTTGTCCAATGGCGCCGCCACCGTCTTCGGCTGGCTTCAGGACTTGGTGTCTGTGTCCGCGCTGGTCAACTGGATTATCAGTGAGTAAAGCCGTATATCCCATGTCTGAGACATGAGAGTGGTTCTGACCTCTGGCCTTAGTCTGTGTGGTTTACCTGCGCTTCTTTTACGCTATGAAAAAGCAAGGCATCTCACGCGATCGCCTGCCCTGGAAGGCGCCACTACAGCCATATGCTGCTTGGGTCGGCGTGTTTGCCTTCAACCTCCTGCTGCTAACTGGCGGATACACCACCTTCATTAAGCGCAAGTAAGTGAAGCCCCCTCAGTCAATGCATAATGCGACCGTAACTGATGACGAACAGCTGGGACACCGAGACATTCGTCTCCTCGTACATCAACATCCCCATCATCTTGATCCTCTACTTCGGCTACAAGTGGGCCACAGGAAGCAAGCTTGTACCACTGGACACAGCGCCGATCATGAGGTTCATTGAGATTGCTGAGCAGAACCCAGAGCCTCCGCCGAAGCCCGTGACAGGTCTGAGGAGGCTGAATATACTCTGGAGTTGAGCTGGCAGGCGTTGCGGAGCGGCACCACTGCCAGATGTAACAGGGTAGCAATGTTAGTAACGGCCAATTGGAGTATTGCATAACTCTGGGAACCGACATTGTGTAGTCTGCGCGTAGGCTGGGGAAGACACAGCGAGGCGACCTAGGTTAGCCTTTCAAGAGCTTGAGGCTTGTATGGTGGTAGAACAGGATCGAAAAGATTGTCGAGGATAAGAGTTCTCTCAAGTCATTGCCTTCCGTTGGAGTCATGAAAGTTGTAGTCATGAAATACTTCCAAGTCTTACGACATGACAGTCATCTTGCGTCAATGTTGGCTATACATACGCAACATTGAAGCGGTGCAAAGGCGCATCTGTAGAGTCAAGAATGCGTCGTGGTTGACACGTCTGCATGGGCTTGCGAACGCGCGGAAGACTGCGGCAGTGGCCGCTTCGCCTATCCGGGCAACGGATGTGGTAGCCTCGTGCAAGCCTAGCCAAGGCTGTCTTCTGGCGCCTCATTGCAAAATTGCAAGAACGTGGATAGAATCTATACTTTCGTACAATCCAGCGCTCGTAATGGCCCCTCGCAAGCACGTCGTTTTCGACGTTGTCGGCACATGCGTCTCGTATCAAGCTTTCTTCGACTGCCTCGAGCAAACCATCGGCGCCAAACTGAAAGATGAAGGCCTCAAGCCTCAGCTATTTGCCTTTGCCTGGATGGAGGCTGCCGAACGGGAGTTCGCCTACCTCTCAATCTCGGAGAGGTACACGACGTTCATGGACATCTTTGGCGCGCTGTTCGTAAATCCTTAGGGAGACCTTGTGAAGAGCTAGTAGGCTGACCCATCGCAGGTGTATGTGTTGCCCTTTCCCTCCTATCAGACAGACGCCGATATAACGGCGGGCCGGAGACCTTTGTCCCTGAGCCTCAGCATCAGTCTAAGAACCCAGGTTCATCGCAATCGTTCTAAAATAGACGTTCTCGCCTCCTGTTCGAAGTCAACATGCTAACCATGATGTTTGCAGTCTACCGCATGTTGTGGATGGCCGGTATCGCCGAGCCTCACTCATTCGCAACGGACGACGACCGTGACGCCATTCTGGCGTCATACGGTAGGCTAGAAACTCGACCAGGAATCGGAGACGCAATGCAGAAGCTTCGACAGGCTGGCTTTACTGTGTGGTGCTTTACCACAGGCGATACTGCCAGAGTGAGAGGGTATTTCCTCCGATCGGGTATCGACATGCCAGAGGAGAACTTCGTGAGCTGCGACACTGCGGGTGTGGCCAAACCTGCTTTGGCCGCATATCGCTCCGTGCTTGCAAAGTTCGACAAAAATGACGAGAAGTGGTTTGCCGCCGCTCACATGTGGGACGTGTCCGCAGCGAAGAAGGCTGGGTACGTATATCCGCGATGGGCGCCAAGGTAGCTGCTTACCCGCCGCAGGTTCAAGGGTGCTTACTGTACGGTCTACGAGAAGGAGCCGTGTTTGGAGGTGTTCGGTGGCGAGATGGACGTCATTGCGGACTCATTGCTGACGATGGCGGATCTGGTAATCGCAGCTAGTCCTTGACGGACGTCTTGGCGGGCGAGGAAGTGGTGCGTCGTGACACCCGTAGTCCCGTCAAGCGAGTCGGCAGTCGGGGTTTGGCGATGAGGTGTGCCCTTGGCGGCTTCTCTGTTGACTCTAGCGAGGGACGGATGGTATGGAAAAGGTTGGGGGAGGAAGCACATTACCAGCGGATTATTGCGTGCGAGTGGCTGCGCTGTTGTACGTCTTGCAAATCATCTTAGCAGCGCAGAATAAGACCGTGTGACCGCTTCAAGGTTGCGTTGAGACGTTCCTGGCAACCAAGATCATCAAGTGGGTATCAGTATCGCAACTTCTTGCCTCCGCGTTCGCTACTCGTCATGCGGTAGTCCACCCGTACGCCCTGAGAGCGAGCCCACTCCACGGCATCACTGCCCAAGTGGCGGCAGTCATTGAGCACCAGATGCCTGATGTGTCCTCGCTGCACCAGGTCCTTGACTCCGACACCCGTAATGTCGGTCTCACTGAGGTCCACAGTCTGCAGCGCCGGCAACTTCTCTGCAACCACGTGTACCTGTTCGTCGTCGAAGACGCCCATGGGCTGCAATGCAAACTTCGTGAGCTCTGGCAGTCTTGGATGGCTTAACAAGGCGTCCAGCTCCGCCATTGCCACCCTCGGTGCACGGATTGAGAGCTCTTGGAGTTTAGACTGTGCCACGGTCCGATCTCGTGAAGTTGCTTGGGCACCAGTAGGATCTTCGCTTTCCAACAGGTTCGCAAGACTGTTCACGTGCGTCTCCCCAAGGTCTGTGGAAAGCTCGTGCAGATGTGGTAGGTAGAATCTCGTAAACCCAGAAGGTGCGCTAACGTCCTTGAAGAAGTCGTTCAGAGGGTTGCAAGTGGTTGCCAACCTTAAGCTCGAGAGGGTCGGCGGAAGTCTCAACAGTTGTGCGGCCGGAATTGGTAACCTGAGGTCCACAGACTTCAGGTTCTGCAGCTTGCTAAGGTCGACGATTCCAGAGAGCCCAGATCTCGTGCTAGAGGCATGGATCTTGAGGGAGCGCAAATTTGGCGTGAATTCAGGCAAGTCCGCTAAGATCGTGCTCCCGTGGATACAGCCCGCCGTGGTGAGGCTGATAGTCACCAGGTTTTGGCAAAGTATCGGAATACCGGAGAGACTGTCGCCGCTGATGTGACTGCATTCCAATGTCTCCAGCGTTCCTGCACACTTCGATATCACCTGCGCCAGTGCGGTTGGCCCAATCTCGGTGCCTCGTGCGAGGTGCAATCTCTTCAGGTGCCTCGCACGCTCCAGCGCCTCCACAAGGTTCCGGCTTTGTAGTCCAGTCTCGAGCAGAACCAAGTCTTGGATTGGGCAGTACCGTATGAGCGCAACGAGGGACTTGTCGAAGTCATGTAGCATGCTCAGTGTTGCAGCTGTGAGCTTCTGTTTCGCGGTGTTGATGGAACGGCTGATAAAGGCGCTTCGAACCTTCCTTCTTGCTTGGCTTAAGTCTAGGTGCTGCCACAGGTTGGGCGTTGAGCGTATGAAGTGAGCCCACTGCTTAGTAACAAGACAAGCGTTCATGCGTTGTTGGAACGTCAAGTACTCCAGTATCAGCTCTGCAAGCTCACGTGGAAGAACCGTCAGCGGGTCAACGCTCTTTGGTGGTGAAAGCTCGCTCAGGAGATCGCCGTGAACTCTGCGAAGTAGCTATACGATCTGTCAGCACTACCCGTGGCGCCTACACGGCTTTGTCTGGGACATAAGCAGCCTACCTCGTAGCCTTGACCGACATGTTTGACAGTCTTCAATCCGTGGGTGTAGATCTCTAGCGCCACGCTCTGCTTCTCCATCTTGACGAGGATCTTGCCAGCGCGAAGATACCCCGTGGGATCCTCGCGTTGCAGCTGGATCGCTTTCTTCGCATCCTTCAGAGCGGCTGGGAGATCGTTCAGCTTCTCGCAGCAGGCCGCACGGTTGTCCAGCAACTGCACGGAACCGGCGCGGCCTATCGCCCGATTGAACAGCTCGAGCGCTTTATGGTAGTCTCGGCGCTTGTAGCACGATCGAGCCTCCCGTTGAAGGTGCTCCTGGGCGTGGTTCATTTTGATGACGCCTGTCATGCGATCAAGGTGTCTGGTTGCTGAACAGCTGAGGTCGACGCGACGCGCGATCTGGGGCTCGGCAATTTCGGAAGTTGCCCTCCGATTGCGGCTAACGCTTGAATCACCGATTCACCACAGTGAACACTTCCCCGCTGTATACGACTCAGCCCTCCGTCGCCAACGACGCATGCATACAGTCTATCAATGGCTCAACGCGATGTGAGTATCATCACTCAAGCACACTTTCAACGCTCATCTCGCGAGCCATGCCATCCATGAGCGCGGCATACACCCACCGGCCTGGACTAACATGCAGGTCACTGTCGGCACTGCCCTCTTACTGCCTACCTATATATGCCCGGGTACGCTGTTCGTTGAACAGGTCGCTTTCGCCGTCTTCGTGGGACTGACCAATGCCAAACACAATGATCCCGCCCCTGTCAATCGACATGAGCACACATTGCGCTTGATTGCCGAACCAGGTGCGAGCCGGCGCGGGTTCATGGTACGCCCTTTGAATCATATGTGCTAGCGGCAGCGTGCCGACGCAAGCTTCCGGCACACGATACTCTCACAGCGAGCTCGCCTCGACCGGTGAAAGCAATCCCCGACGGCTATGCTTCGTACTCGCGCGAACAGCATGGTCAGGCGCAACGGTTTTGCACCAAGCACACTACAGCGCTACGTACGTAAGTGTCTTCGCGGTGAGGGTTGTGGCCTAACTGCCCGTCAACCGAGGCGAAGAACCAGGCGTGGCGTATATGATTCCACCCACGTGCGACCTGCTGCCCCAATCAAAAAGCCGTCGTCCATGCCAGCATACCAATCGGGAGACACTCAGAGAGAGTGCAGCGTCGATCGAGATACGCAGTGCAAGACATAGTCCAACCTTGCCTGCATAGCGCAGCAGCTCAGTCGCCGACGCGGGCGATCGTAGCCAGGCAAGGGGACCACGGCCAAAAGGTGCATACAGCGTAGGGGTCGCGGCGAGAGCCATGCTGGTCTTCGGCAGAGGCGAGCTTAGGTACGAAATTTCTACCGCCCTCAGCATGACGCTCTCCAGCGGCAGCATCATCAACTTCTCCAGGAATCGATCAATCCGCGACGCCAGAAAGGATGGCGGTAGATGCGCCATGGAGGTAGAGCGATGTGTGTGCTTGGTCGACACCCCGTCCGAGTTGACAGTCAGCCGTACATCCTGCTCATATCTACGCTCGGGCCTCCGCCCTTCTGATGCCACATCCCAGCTGCACCAGTTTAGAACCCTCATCCGAAGAGAGTAGGACTGGTCGAGGACCCAGCCTAGCGGGTCGTCACGGGCGTTCGGATGATGTACCATGTCTGACGGATCATTGATCTGAGGATACCGAAAGGTCGTGTAATCGCCAGCGAGCGGTACGTCAGCTTCAGTGTCGCTTGTAAGGGCTAGGCGGACCAGGAGTAGAGCTGCTGGCGAGCAGAACACGCCGAGTAACGGAATGCCGACCATGTGTTTCCAGCCGAAAGAGTGAACCGAAGTCGGATGCCATGGCAAGTATGACTTCATTGGTGGCAGTAAAGGCCACGCTGGCGCCAGCCCAAGCTGTTGTGCGGTAGCGTAGTAGCACAGCGGCAGCAGCGGGAGGTCAGTAGCGATCCTCAACGTAGCATAGACGCAGTGGAGAGCTGCATCTAAGCGTTGGCGTGTTTGTCTTCGGATCGGCTTCTTCCACACCAGTTCCGAGACGCGGTTTACGGGCTCGGAGACAACCACATCCAAGCATACTCTAGCCGCGAGATAGGCGAGGTAAGGCACAGCGCCAGGAAACAGTGTCGAGTGGGCTCCTTTCAGGCCGCCCGACCACAGATTCTGCCACTCGCTCCCAACGACTTCCGCGAATGGAATCTTCGCATCGTACAGCCCGATAAGAAAGCGCTGCAGTAAACAATCTGCCCACCAGGAGAAGAAAGTCGTGACAACGCTGGCCAGCAAGTCCAAGTCCTCACCACGGTCTTGTTCTTCCTTCAGCAGTGCATGACGAGCTTCCCGAATGTGGCGGAACCTGATCTCGTTGTGATGCTCGGAACGTTCACGGCTCTCCACCACACCCACGAGGACAAGCACAGAGTTCTGAGCGCGCCGCATCTCGGCATTGCGTGCTTGGGTGGCAGGGTTGACTGGTCGGCCTTTGGAGTCATGCTGTTGCACATAGCCACCATTCGCAGGTTGTGACGTTGACTGCGCGGTGTTGGTGGCTTCAGCAACGAAGCCACTGTCGTCGTCTGGGTCTTGAAAGGCCGAGCGGCCGAGTGCAAGTCTCGTCAAGTGTTGCTGTCTACCCATGATGCCGTTGCTGGCATCTGGTCGTCGGCGTACGCGATTCGCAGCCGTGCGACATCAGTAACAGTGCGTCCTCTTGTGGTGCGGTCTGGGCAATCCAGGTGAGTCCATGCTGAGCACCTTCAAGGTCGTCTTCAAAACCAGAGCATGCTGCCACGGAGTGTAAGGAGTTGAAGTGGACGTTGAGGATGTTGGTGTAGTGGACCTGGCCCAACGGGAGGTTCCAGGTAGCAGATCAAGCCACACTTGCGGGAAGGCGGGTGGCGCAGACGCTGCAAACCTAAGGCCGCAAGACCAACTGGAAATTCTGTTCATAGTCGCAGAAAAAGTTGGACGTCACACGAGCTGCAACCATGTCGTCCTTCTTCACCTTGCCGGCCTCGCAGAAGAAGCGCAAGCGACCGCAATCTTCGGACCAGCCGCCATCAAAGCGTGCCGTGCCTTCGAAACGGCGAGAGACGCGGGACGAATCGATTTCTGGCAGCGATGTGTCCGAGGACGATGCGCCTGTCGCCCGGAACGAGCAGCATGACGTGTCGGAGAGCGAGGACGAGGAGTTCGCCAACGAGGACCCGGCGGCGAAGCGGATCCGGCTAGCCGAGCAGTATTTGGCGAATGCGCAGAAGGAGGTGCTGGCCGATGTGGGCTTCGATGCGGCAGAGGTCGACGTGGAGAACCTGCGGAGTCGCATGGGAGACCGGCTGAAGGAGGACACAGCGGACAGCAAAGGCAAGCTGTACCGGTGGATCGCCGAAGGGCTGGATTGGACGGGCGCCGCGCAGAGAGTCACGCGGATGGATGGCAAGGGTGTCACGGGCGTCGCGGTGCAAGGCCGGCACGTCTACACCGCCAGCAAAGATGGCGCCGTCAGCAAGTGGGAGATCCCGTCACACGTACCGCCCATGAGAGACGGCAAGCAGACTGGCAGGGCGAACAAAACGCCAAAGAGAGTGGCCTACACCCGTGGCAACCGGCGGCAGAAGAAGGACCGGGACTTTCAAGAGCACACGGGAGCGATACTGTGCATAGCCGCTTCGCAGGATGGCAAGTTTGTGGCGACCGGCGCCACGGACAACAAGCTCATCGTTTGGGACGCCGCCACGCTGAAGCCGCTCCGAGTCTTCACACAGCACAGGGACTCCGTGACGAGTCTAGCCTTCCGGATAGGCACCAATCAACTCTTCACTGCGAGCAGAGATCGCACCGTCAAGATCTGGTCCCTGGACGAGCTGGCATACGTCGAGACACTCTTTGGACACCAAGACGAAGTGGTGGACGTGGGCGCACTAGCACAAGAGAAGTGTGTCACAGTAGGCGCCCGGGACCGCACAGCACGCTTGTGGAAAGTGGTCGAAGAAAGCCAACTCGTCTTCCGTGGTGGCGGTGCACCGAGCAAGAGCAGGGCCGACCGAGCAGCCGCAAAGGACGCGGCGCAAGACGACAGCGGCATCGACTTACCCTTCGAGCAAAAGGCCTACAACGAGGGCAGCATGGACCGCATAGCCTGCATCGACGACGAAACCTTCATCACCGGCTCTGACAACGGCTCGCTATCTCTCTGGAACATCCACAAGAAGAAGCCGGTCTTTACGTACGCTCTCGCTCATGGTGTGGACCCGCCACCGCCTGTCGAGGAGCTGTCTGCCGAACTGTACCCGGACGAGTCCATACGCGGTGACCCACAGCCCAGGTGGATCACTGCGTTGCGCGCAGTACCTTTCTCCGATACCGTTGTGACCGGCAGCTGGGACGGCAGTGTGCGCGCCTGGCGCATCACGGAGGACAAGCGCCGTATCGAACCCCTTGGCCCGATTGGCAGACCCGAAAAGAGCAGTGTCACCAAGCTGCTCGAGCCTGAAGGTATATCCTCAGATGCAGTGTCAGGAGGAGCATTGCAAGCCACGCAAGAGATCGAGAAGGCTGCTGCCAGCACGTTGCACGGTGTGATCAACGACTTAGCGATCGTGGATCGAGGCGACAGAGGCAAGGACGGCGTGCTTATCGCAGCAGTGATAGGCAAAGAGCACAGGCTCGGCAGGTGGCAGACGCAAAAGGAGGCCAAGAACAGTCTCGTGCTGTTCGAGGTGTCTAAAAAGGTATTGGCTGCTAAAGACGATGAGCCAGCGACTGTCAGCACCGAAGCAGATGGCGAGGACGATTTCGCAGGCTTCGATTAGAGATACCAAAGTCACAGCGTTTCGGCAGGATGCCTATTTATACAAATACATGTCGCGACTATGCCTACATTCCAACCCATCCGCTTGACAATCGCTACGTTAGATGTGCCCTTTGCACACCATGCAAAATGCGAGCTCACAGCACATGTACCGCGCACCAACCCGCCTTCCTAGCCTTTCCCAGCGTCGCAGGCATCCATCCCTATTCGAGGGTCACAAGCATCCATCCTTGTTCGAGGGTCACAAGCATCCATCCCTATGCGAGGACGGCAGCATCACCATGAACTCCATTCCTAGTCAAAATCCATCGGCTTGTCCTCCAATTGCACGCCCGCAGCAGCATCGACAGGCGATTCCACGTACATGGAATCAACGCTATCCCGCTTCCCCATGATCAGACTCTGCCTTTGCAAACCACCCGTGCCTTTCCGGACGGGATACCCACGAGCACTAGAGCGGTTCATACTGTCACGCTTAATGGGCGTCCCATCCGCAGCTGATGACATGCCGGCGGCGACAGGTGACGACGGCTCCGCAGCGTCGGCGTTCATTACTTTGTATTTGGAGGCTGGAGCTGGCGGTGGCTTCGAGGAGTCGACGGAAGTGTGTGCTGTGCTCGCGGTGGGTGTTGTCGAAGTAGAGTCGATGCTACTATTGTAGTAATGACTGGGCGACATGAAGTCCTGCGGTCCGGAGATGGAGGCGGACATGGTTGGCAGGCCGGAGCCACGCTTGGAAGCCTCGGTACCGCTGCGCTCGCGTGTGCTTGTCGCCTCCGAGGGTTCATCCTCTGCGGGCGGGGGCTGGTGCAAGGAGCCATTCGTTCTCGGCGCTTCCTGCGAGGACGAGGATGATGGCGCCTTAGGTGGCGAAGCCGTGGTCCCGGACTGAGTTCGTGCCTGTGGCGGACTATGCGGCACACTCAAGCTGTCGCGATGGCTCGAGTTCGTGGACGTTGGCGACATCAGACGCTTCTCATGCGGGCTGTCCACAGACGCTGTCGAGATTGGGAAGCGTGTCACAGGCCCTCGGCTTCGGTCTCTCACCTTAGCGCCAGGACCGGGACTGGGCTGCCTACTCCTGCCGCCCCCAGCCGATGCCTGTGCTGCTTGCGCCGCGGCTATAGCTCGCTGTCGCTCTTCCATGTGCTCTCGGCGTCTCGACTCGTCTGTACTAACTGCGCGAGTCTGCCGCGTCGCGCCAGAGTTGGTGTGCGTCAGGCTCGATTGGCGTTTGAGCTCGCCGAAGATCGCATCTTTATGCGCGAGCAGGTCGCGTACTAGGCGCACGTTGTACTTCTCGGTCATACTTAGACCAGACTCCTGCTTAGGTCGCAGTATGCAAGCGGCCAGCACAGTCGCGAGGTTCGTTACATACGCTTCGTCTGCGTCTGTGAGTTCGATCACGCGCGTGAAGTGAGTAATGAGCGCATCCAGAGTGGCGATGTTTGCGAGCCTGAGTTGTCCAAGCGTCGACTGAATGACCTGTATCCGTGCGCTTTCCGAAGTCGATTGCGCGGTCGTTGTGTATATGGTCTTGACAATCTCGTAGACGTGCGAGCTTACCAGGCTGTCCGGCAGTTCTAGGAAGTACAGTTTGAGCACTGCTGCCACGATCGGGATTTCGTACTTTTCTAGCAACTGCGGTGGCACCGGCTTGCCTGTGTTGATCTGGTTGCGGAGATGATGGGTAGCGGCGAGAGGGACGTCTACCACCCAGATGCTGCGTCTTGCTTCGTCACCTTCCAGATCCGGATAATGTGAGTCCAAAAATGTGAGAATGGTCGTAACAATCAGAGGCACCCGCTTGCGATCACTCCTCGCTCTCGCTTCGATGTCGACGCCGAAGGTCTGCTCGTCGACCTGGTTGTAGTAGTTCTCGTAGGTGGTCACTTTCGGGGTATAGCTGCCGGTGCGGTAGTTCTCGAGCAGATAGCGTAAGTCGCTGAGCGGCTGCACAGTCTCCTGGAAGAGCATCATGTTATCAACTGTGCTCTGCAAGCTCGGTATGACATTGCTGATGGCTCCACTGAAGTCTAGGATGACGCTCTTGATGGCTTTCAGGCGGTCAAGCTCGCAGCGCTCCATGAACTTCATGTGATCAACCATGGCCTCCTCCAAATTGCACCGTAAGCCGTCAAGCTTTCGGACAGCGCCCTTGTACCGCTCGTCGGCCTCTCGCGCCTCCCTCCGTAGCTTCTCGCCTGGTGTCTCGTTCGGATGCGCGTTGTTCAGCGGGTTCCAGCCTCCCAGGTACTCGCTTACCCGATCGCCGATGACAGGACTATCTGGCGCTGAACCAGCGTCAGATGCTGCCGAAGCCAGCGTCGTGGTGCGACCTATCAGTTTCGGTCGCTTCTCGGGGATCCCAGTAAGCTGGAATGCTTTGGGGCGCCACTGGTAGTTCATCTTGCTGCTGTTTGCGAAGCTATTGCCCATGTTGCCTATGAGGCGCAGGTAGCCGTTGCTGATCAAATCCTGCCCTATGCGCTCAGCATAGGATACAGACGTCCCTCCCATGTGCTTCTGTATGTACTCGGTGATCTCTGCACCTGTGGTTACATTCTGATAGGTTCCTAATATCGGCACCTTGGTCTCGCCGAGCCTAAGGTTCTCCAGTGCATGCGTCAGTATCTTCTTGACTTGTTCCGGCTGGTATGTCTCGTCTCCCAGCTCGATCGGCTCCGGCTCTTCTTCTTCCTCATCCACCTTGATGCTCGGCACACTTTGCGCTTGCGGTTTTGGTGAACCTGTCACTGCTGCCAAGCCGGGGTCTTGAAAGGCGAGCTTCTCCTCTTCATCAAGGTCCTCCACTCTTCTGCACTTGTTGAAGTACGCGCTCCGATACTGTCTCACCGTCTCCGCTTGCCGATCGTGCGCCTTGATGCGCCCTTGAAGGTCGTCCTGGCTGTTCTGTACCCTTGCCGCATGCTGGTCGCACCACCGGCCGAATGGGTGAACTACAAGCTCACGGATATTGGACGCTATCTTCCGGTGATTGCCAGCTGCCTCGCTCATTTCCGTGCGCACTCCGTCGTATGCCTGCCATTGTCAATAACGGAACTGCAGCACACAGCGCGCTCGTCCTCACCTTCTTAACGCTGGCGCCGTCATCTCGTTGAAAGCCTCCGTCAATCTTCTGGGTGACTGTATCGATGTCTCCAAGCTTTTGCCCGTACAGGTCCTCGGCATCGGCGCGCATCCGTGCCACAGTGAGCAGCTGCTCATTCTCTTGTACGCCCTGCTGCAGCTTTCCAAAGAGTACACCAAGTCCTGCACATGGTCAGCCAGTGCCCCTGATGGCAGCCAAGCGCCAATTGCCATACCGGCTGCATAGTCGGAGGACCAGAAGGAGTTGGCGAATGAAGCCATGCTCGCGTATAGCAGTGTCAGTGGCCACTCATGTGCGCCCCGTCGTCGCAACGTGCACGCAGCGAGACGCTATCGTGGATCTTCAAGCGGTATTGGCGGCCGTTGAGGTCGAAGCCCGGGGAACTCGATTGCTGCACGGAACTCCTGTACCTAATCAACACTCGACAATGCGCATGCTTCGTCGCGGAGGCTGCTGTTCGTGATGTTGCGGTCCAGAGGCAGTACCCGACCGTCGATTGCAGTGCCCACGGTGTGACGAGCAAGTGCGACTCCTTGGACCCTGAAACCGGTTCTGCTCCACCGCCACGTGCGGATCGCCCGCTAGTTTCGATGTTTCGAACCATCAACGGGCATCAATACTTGCCTTATGATCAAGCCTGCGCCGTCACAGAAGTGCACACGCTCACACGACCACAGTCGAAGCGCGTGTATTGTCCGCTGCACATCACTTCGCGCAATTCAACATGGCGCCGAAGAAGACAGGCAACGCGCCCGTCTCGCAGACAAGGGCAGACTCGTACAGCGACGCGACTACGATGGACGCGTCGCAAGATATTGACACGACGACATTACAGGAGTTGCTGAGCCAACACAAGCAACAGGTGAGCCGATATTCGCAGTGATGCCTCTCACTCCGCAGTCATCGTGTCTTCCCGCGGCCACTTTTCGCAGCTATCCATCATTCAAGCCCGCACCTATTGATGCTCCCCTCAGGTCAAGCACCGTCGCAAGGAGCGCAAAGAAGCCATCGTCACAGCCCACAAGGCGCGCTTAGAGAAGCTGCGCAGCGATATCGACCAGGCCTTCGCGGAGCGCGACGAGACCATGTACGCTTGTCCCAGTGACCACTGTCGCCTTCCTTGCTAATAGAGGAGTCATTGTGGACTGCACGCAATCTAACAATGCATATCCAGACGCGCCATCCGCCGTCCAAAGATCGAGCGTCTCATAGAGCTGGTCCGCAAGAAGCGCGATTTAGAGCACCGAGTGGATAATTGTGTCGAGCAGATGGAGGCCACGTTCCTGGTGACCTCGGAGAAGCTGCAGATCGCTATCGATGCTCGCCTCGACGTCATGTCGGCATGACCGGGCGTTTGCGCCAGATTGCGGTTCAACAAGAAGCGCCTCTCGGAAGGCACTACTGCTTTCCGGTCCTGCTATTCAACGCGCGCGCGCCAGATGCTGCCCTGTAGGGCTGTAGAGGGCCGGTGCGAGCCGCAAAATATGTACTTTGCGTTCGGGCTCAGTTAATGGCAGACTGTACGTGCGTGTGTATATAAGGCACTTACATCAGGGGCACATCGACGAGCTGTCACAGACTCACTATGCGGAGGCGGACACACGCCCGAAAGATATCAAACTGATGACTTTGACCCTTTGACGGCGGATTTCGACTGTATCGCCTTGCAACTTCAGTTGCAAGTTGCAGTTGCAGTGCCTCGGCCCCTCACTTTCACCGTCATCGAAGTGGCCATAAGTCCA
Source organism: Oleoguttula mirabilis (assembly GCA_035135055.1). Taxonomy (NCBI): domain Eukaryota; kingdom Fungi; phylum Ascomycota; class Dothideomycetes; order Mycosphaerellales; family Teratosphaeriaceae; genus Oleoguttula; species Oleoguttula mirabilis. The sequence continues at coordinate 195,422 of JAVFHQ010000016.1, read as the reverse complement.
TGTATCATGCCTGCAACACGTACGCTAGTCAAGCAACGGGATGCTGCCCTGCTGGTACTGACACCTAGTGGATCAGTCCGCATCCTGGATACCGTGCAGCGGCATGTTGATGCGGATGTGGCTACTGCTGTACTACACCCGTCGCGCGACTATCTCGGTGTACGCCAATTCGATTGGCGACTTGTCAGTTGTCACGACCTTGCAGATCGATTTCTGACTGACGATCGCAACCGCGGCGCATACTTAGAACCTTTCGGGAAGGTCGTTAACGGCACGACTCGTGGACCGTGAGTGACCGTTGACGAGCGCAAGTCTGCAGGGACAATCCGACAAATCGCGTGCTGGACACAACCGTCGGTGCTTGGGCTTGTCTGTACTGCGGACTTTGCTGTGATTTGATGTCGTCCGGTTGTCAAGCGCCACAGTTTCCGCATATCGAGACTCGCTAGCGGCTAAGGCATGGCTCACCCATCTCATGGTGCGATCGTGCGTCCTTGAAGCCAATACAACAGAAGATCTCAGAGCTTATGACAGCTGAATTGTGGTGAGAGACAAAAGGACCGACAGTGTCAACGTCTACAAACGTGGATTAAACCCAATACTTACATGCCAACCCTTCTCTCCATGTCTCATGCTCGTCGTGAGCACTTGCTCGGTTCCATGCGCGTTCCCACAGGCGCGGCAAAGAGCAACTCTCGCCTTACCCGTAGATGCTGCTAACTCCGGCCATAATGATGCTGATGGGCGAAGTGGTCTCAACAGCCCGTTCGGTGCTCGGCCGGCACCCGTATCACCATGTCAGTGTCTTGCCGTACAATCTAGTCAGCGCAGCAATGAGGAACTCATCATCGATGTGGGGTGAGAGGCATTACGCCGCTGCCGTGGGTTGGCGGAGGCCACTGGAACATCTGCACCAGTCTCCGGCCAACGCTAGGCTCGAGCTCCGTGCCATCTCGCGCAATCTTGATTTCCCTGTTTGCGTTCCACGGGTTCCGCAAGCCTCGCGTGCGGAAGAACGGCAGCCGGGACGTGGATACCCACTCGATCTGGAACTGCCGGCCCCAATGCTGCCCGTCACCTCCCTCACCATCCTCCGCGACGGGCGATTCCCCGTCGTTATCAGACAGCTCAGCTTCCCAGAAGATCGTGCCACGGGCTGAGTCGTCGATGATGCGACCCTTTGGAGCACTCTCCGTCGCTGGTGTAGAAATCGACTGCGGTGTGCCAGACAACTTCGCTTCATCGGCGTCTGAAGACGAATTAAGGTTGACAGGTTCGCCTGATATCCGTGAGGCCATCCGAGCGTAACCGAAATACTCCCCGGACTTGTTGGCTGAAAATATCAAGTACACGTTTTCCGCTGCGTCGAAGGCGGCATTCAGCGTCTGCTCATTGTGAGACTGCGTCGCCCATGTGCCGTTGCGGACGCTCGCTTCAAGGTCTTGCACCGTCAAGCTCTTCACGATAAAATACTTCTCCGGCGCCTTGCGCACATCTGGTGATGCAGCGATGTGGTCCTCCGAGTGAGCAGTGAGCTCAGTAGCTTCTCTCGCTCGCCTTTCCCCAACGATGACTGGATCAGAGGCATCAGTGGGGGCCACCGAGGTTCCCAGCCCATCTGGAAGACCATCGAGAGGGTCTGTGGTCGATTGGCCCATCAAGGGCGAGCTCGTACTCGCAGTAGAACCTCTACGAAGTCTGCACACTAATCGCACGCCGTGAAAACGGGAATCATGGAACCGGTTCATTGCAGCGGCGCAAGCAGCTTCCGTGCGGTAATTAACAAAAGCACAGTTGCTCTTTGAAATAAGAAACAAGCTTTCAATGTCTCTGGTGGCATCCCGAGAAAAGTGGTCTTTCAGATCGGTAACTGTTGCGGCAGGAGGCAGGTTGCCAACCCAAAGAGCATGGCCAGATTGCTTCGGTTTGCGAGGCGGACCTCTTGGGAAGGATGGAATGGGCTCTGAAGGCCGTCGAGCATATTGGGCTGCAGGCGCCGTCAGTACACCCTCGTACCTTCACTAGCATTGCTCACATACTCATGTCTGCTACCATTGGTCCACCCACGGTGAAGGCTTGAGGCCCAAACCTTGGGTCCAGTGGCGAGAACTGAGGTGCACCCATACCGTAACCATACATATCCATCCGGGGATACTGGATTGGCGGCTGCAGAACGAGACCTGGTTGGCGGTGCGTCATTTGATGCTGCGCGTGTCCCATCTGATATGACGGAGCGACCTGTGCCTGGGTCTGCACGCGTAGGATGTTGGGATCGGCCTGCTGGCCTCGCGAAGTCGGAAACTGCGCAGCCTGATGCATTTGATAGACAGACGCCGGAGAGAAGACGGTAGGGGCGTCGGTGTCGTACTGTGAACGCTGAGACATGTTCATGTGTGCCGACTGCGGTAGTGCGCCAGCCATGGCAGCCATGTCGAAAGCAGACGATCCATACTGGCTGTAGCCTGGTGAATTTGGGTGTCGCTGCGGCTGCGTCAAGTACTCAAACTGATTGTGGAATGCGCTATGCATTGGTTAGGCCAACTAGCCATGACAAAGTGGCCATTGACGTACAATTGAGCTTGAGACGCCGAAGGGCCTGACTTTGCAGCGCTTTCCTGTGACCCAGTGCCCTGCTGCGACCACTCGCTCTCCCTCCGCTCGCTCGCGGGATCGTGATAGTCACCCATAATGTGCTGTGGCAGTTGTGGAGGGCGCACAGGGGTGTTACTGGATGATTCGTCTGCTATCCACTGCGTACTGCCAGCAGTCGCAAAGTGCTGGGGGTCGTGATGCGTAATGGTACAGCGGTGATAGATGGTGAGACCTCACCTTTGGGCGCAATGGGAGAGAACTGAGGTAATATCCTGGGTCTCGATCTAGAACCTTGGGCAACGTAAGATTGACGCTTGCGGTCATCATTCTGCAGGCACCGTAACCGGTCTGCGACGCTTCGCAAATCCCTTTACCGGCCCGCAAGCAGAACATCAGTCAACACGCCTACGCGGTAGACATGGCGAGAAGTCTCAAGATTCCTAGGACCAGGGACTACTAACAGGGTTTATGCCGATAAGCATAGTGGAGACGACGGAGCGAGGTGCGGTGGTGTGTGGGGTCAACTGCGCCAATCAGCAGCAGCGAAGCTCGTGCGGCTCTCGATGGTGTGGTGACTAGTCACACACAGGCGGACCCAGCTCCGGACGCGTGCTGGGGCTGGCAGGACGTGGCAGGATTGTGTTTGCCACTGCGCCTGAAAAGCGCTTGTTCTGCGAATAAAAGCCAGTTGCTAATTCGGAGTACGTAGCCGTAGTCGCTCAATGTTCAAGTTGGAGGGCATATCTGCATGGCTCTGTGGACAGAAATCGTGTATTCGGTCCACCACTAATATAATTGCGCTGTCATCAATTGATCAATCGAAGCTTTGCCGAGTCCCCGCATTCCCCGCGACAAGGGAGGCGACGGCACATGGCACGTGGGCGCGTCGAAGTCTTTTACTATTATTATACCATGTAAGTTTGCGCAACGGGTGAACGTCTCTGCTGCCGTCGTCTCGAGTCGGGTTCCGGCGACAGAATATAGTGGCAGGTACAAAGACAGACTGGTATGAACGAGATGCGCTGTTATAGGCTACAGTAAGGGATTATCATCAAAGTCCCATGAGACGCATTACATTGGACAGGAGCGAGGCCGTACCGCAAGCATCCCAGTTCGGCAACTGCAACTCGACACCCTGCATCTGCCATCTCGAGCCTCCCTCTATTTAAATATGAGGTGCAGGTGGTTCCACAAGCCGTCGCCAAGCCGGCATCGTTATCAGCTACCGATGCGGTCAATAAGGTCTTATCAAAGGTCTAGTACAGTCGTTCATAGGAAACGAAGAAATGGAAGATCATCATGTCACCCGAGGTCGCAACCATGGAGGAGGGCACAGTGCTTGACAAATCTTGTACGTAGATCTGCAATTGGTGAGACTACAGACGGTCAAAGCGACTCCGCGCCAAGTCATGCATCGCGTCTGATGGGAGCGCCACTTGCAACACTCAGTAAGGTATGCCGTTGGTGAGGAGCTGAAAGTAATCGTATACCCCAGTGGTGAAGCTGTGCGCGCTATGATGGATGAGCGTACGCACATACTCGGCCGCCTCTCGATCTGACTTCTCCAACACGAAGCGGTCCTTGAAGTGCTGGAGCGTGGCTGGCTTGAAGCAGGGCAAGCCCGAGTCGAGCATTGTCAGGACAACGTGTGCGAGTTGATCGACGTACTGTCGCGAAGCCAAGAAAACCTTGACGCAAAGTTCTTCAAACGCACGGAATGGCTGTGACTGCAGGCCACCCATCACCGCAACCATCTCTGGGCTGAGCTTGAAGGGCGCACGCTCGAAATGACCTCCGCCGGGCGCGATATCGAAGCAGAACCCGAAGTCGATGTGCAGAATGTGGCCGGCGTCGTCCACCATGATATTGCCGTTGTGACGGTCCTTGAATTGCAAGAGATAGGATATGATCGAGTAGGCGGCCATACTCTTGATGAAATTGCTTCGCGCCTCCTGAAAGCGGATGGAGTCTTCCGAGCCGTACTTGGAGACGAAATACTCGTAGAGTCCATTCACAGCCTCGCGACCCAACATGTCGCGCGAAATGGAGTTTGGCAGCACGTCGATCACTCCGCAGCCGGGTGCAGTGGCCGTGACGCGATATGGGAACACATACACGTCCAACCCCACGTTGTTGAAGATCCCGCGAAACGTCGCAATGAGCTGTAGTGCTAGAACATCCTGGCGGCAGTCATCTCCGACCTTGAAGATGGCTGACTGCCAGACCTCGTAAGTCCGGCGCTTCACCGTCTCGCCATTCCTGGCTAGCTGCTGCTCTGCAGCTTCTTCGGCTTCTTCCTTGCGTATTCGGAAGGTCGCCATGTATGGCGCCTTCGCATGACTTTGCAGTGGTTTTCCGGACTTGCGGTCAATGCCAATGATCACACCGTCTGGGTTACTCGGCAAATAAACACCGACTTCCACCTGGATCTTGCGAAGCTCCTCCTCGATCTTCTGCTTCTTCTCTGGCTTTGGTCGCTTGATGAACGGCTTGAGAGTGCCGGAAATGCCAGTGACTTTTCCGAAGAAGTCAAACTCTCGTTCGTAGAAGTCCTTGTCCTCACTCGAGAAGCTTGATATCAGCGAGTCCATGACCTTGTCGAATGCGGGTTTTGCCGGATCAGGCTCCTTGGAATCCTCATCTTTGTAAGCGTTGGCTTTGATATTCCAGATGATTTGGTGCGCGAAGAGTTGCGAGAACGTCGCAGTCTCGACTATATACCTTTCGACGTAGCCAAGTGCATCATAACGCACCGCCTGCACGATCTGAGGTACGTAGAAGAACGTGACGTCGACCGGGTGGCTTTCAAGAGCGCGTACTGCGTACTGGATGACTGAGGCGTGGTTGCCGTAAGCCGGGAGGAAGTAGGTCACGGCAGCCATTGGATTGATCGGTGCCCAGTACAGCAGGTACTTCAACTGTACCGCAACATCTGTTGGCAGCGAAGACCCAAGCATAATGTACAGTGCGTCAGGCTCGTCGATAGCTTTCTCGGGCTCGCGTAGTAGGTACCAGCGTATTTCCCGCTGCAAGGTGTCAGAGTGTGGGAAGCGTGTTGCGAGCTGCACAGCGATACGAGGATCTTCATTCCACGCAGTACTGAGCAGGCCCGAGAAACTGGCGTCTTTCACCGTTGAATCACTTTGACCCGGCGGCAGTGCACCTTTCGAATCGGCTGCTAGTGGTGCGATCCAGACGATGAGGCGGCCAACCTCTTGTTCGATGAGCCGGACGAGCAGTTCCTGCTTCGAGCGCAAGGAGGTAAGCGACCGACCGGCGCGGGCACCGGTACCACTCGTGCTCTGCAGCATGCTGGTCACATCGTTCAAGATCTTCACCTCTGCTTTGACTTGAAGCCTGTTGCTGCCGAACGACCATCTCGGCGGCATCGCGAACCACGCCAATCCGGCAGAGAGTATGGCATCTTGGAGTCGCCATTGTCCAGGGTCGTCCAGAAGCGTGCAGTATCTTAGCACTTTGAGAGCCAACAGTACGATCTGGAAATGGACCTCGCGAGCTAGTGGTGAAGTGACGGTGTGCTTCATGTTCAACATGGTGATGCGCATGACTCGGCCATATATGCGCTCCACCGACGCTGATGTGAGGCGGGAGGCACTGAAGTGACTCGACAGAAAGTGGGCCAGACGTAGATGCGGAGCGATCAAGTTGTGGACAAGCTGTTGCCGCTTGCTGATGGCTTCCCACTTTGAAGGTGCAAATTCTTCCTTGACATAGAACGGGTCAAGGTGCTGGAATGGAGCAAAGAAGCCCTTGTTCAAGCGGACAGAACTCTCCCAGCCAGCTGCCACTTCGGCGAGGATGCGGGTTTCTAGGCTGGGGTTCTCTTTGACGACGCCTAGCCAGAGCGAGATGCCCAGATTGATGGACTGCTTGGTGAAGATGATGAAGGGTATGGCAACCAAGTCCTGTATCAACGAGGTACGATCCGAGGTGCTTCTGCTCAAGACACCTGCTGCGTCGCGCAGCGTGTCCCGTACCGTCGCAGATGGCACGCTCTCGTCGTTGCGCAGCCGCTGTGTCAGCTTCCGCAACTCGACGGCTTCATCCGCAGTCGAGTGCGCAGGCTGCATATCTGCAGTATCAGAGAGCCCGTTGTAGCCGGTGGGTGTCCAACCATCGTCAATGCCGACCTTGCCATCAACGTGGCGGTACTCTTGTCTTGTTGTGTACTGTGCAACGAAGTCCGACGCAGTATTGACGCCAAGATCTCGTCGTTGGTTCAGGCTCGTCAGGCGCTGGTCGCTACTGGGAATCACAGAGCCCATCTCCACTGCGAAAGAGCGTCCAAGCGCAATGTGGCCGTAGGCACCATCATCCTCGTAGTCTTCGAGGTACGCTTGTAGTAGACCCTTGACATCAAGCGGTGCTGCGTCGATGGCCTTTGAGACCCACACGCGACTGCGTTTGTGGAAGTTGGTCAATGTAACTTGGCGGAAGTCGACGTCGTCCGAGAGCTGCACGGTTACCTTACCTTTCTCCGAGTGGTAAGTGGACTTCAAGTCGTATTCATCCGTTTCGGTGTCCAGACAACTTTTCCACATCAGGCTCAAAAGTTCAAGAAGAGCGAATAGAGATGCCTTCTGACAAAGCGCAGAGGGTACCTGGGTGATGATCCGGTCGGCGGACGATACGGCAGCGTGCTGCACCTTCGAAATGCGGTGACAGGAGCCTTCAAAGAAAGTAGCCAATTGCATCGCCACTTGGGGTGCAGCGAAGCTCTGTTGCCTGCCTGACATCACACGCTGGAGGTATATATCGACACAATCGAGTGCAATCGCAAGCATGCAGTTGCCCATAGCAGTTGTCTTGACCTTGCTCTCCATAAAATATGGTAGAACAGCAGTACAGTCGCCCGATCGAGCTCGCATTGCTGAGACGAGCAATGCTGCGTTTAGGAAGACGCACTCTGGGTACCCAAGCCCTCTGATGTCGGATTCGCATTGAGGTAGGGCGACCATCAGAGACGACTTCTGCTCGGCAGAGTGCTGATCACTTTCACCTCTTCGGAGGACGGTGTTCAGGTCAATGCCACTTTCAGGCATGTCCACACGATCCTCGTCCACGAGCGGTAGGGTGTACTTGGCCAGGGTCTGGAGCTCCCGGGCGTACTTCTTGCCTGCTGGTGAGGTGAGCGTGAAGCCATGGACAACAATGTTGAACCAAGCATTGCGGCTTAGTGTGGAGACGTCCTCCGGATGCTGGAACTCTGGCTGATGCTCGGGGTCAGAGGACACCAAAACCGCCATCGGCCGGAATAGCTGGGCTATGATCTTTGACGCCATTGCCACGTCGACTATCCGCTCACCTGCTGTGTCACCGCTGCCCACACAGATAGCAAGAAGATGGGTCAGATATACTTCGTACAGCGGTGAAGTCTTGCTTATCCACGTGGCAAGCCGGATGCGCCCTTCAGCGACGGCACCGAGGAGAAGCGCCTCCTGTCTGACGGTGGCCTCACTGGCAATCTTGGTGTACAGGCGGAGCAGCGCATGTAGTTCGTTTGGTCCTCCACACAACCCAAGTGCAGCCATTTCGGTGATGATTCTAGCATCGATCGCAGGGCTGACCCGGCTAACCTTTTGCACAAGCATCGATATAACCAAGGCGGTCATCTGCTGGTCGTTGCACGCAGTGGCAATTGCGACAATAGCCTGGACAATTGAGCCGTACACTGCAGTCGTCTCTTCCTCATCACTGATGTCGAGCGAAATTGTGCTGCCAAGCGCTTGGTGAGAGGTATACACGGCGGAATTGCCGTTCATACTACTGCTGCCGTCGAAGAACGGGGACATCCCAATGCCTTTGTCCGCCCCGGTATGGGAGCTCAGGTGATTCCCTAGCCAGTACAGGGTACTGATGACGACATCCTGGGAAAGATGCTTGAGCACACGGGCGAGGCACTCTCCGGCAAGAGCTGCGGTTCTTGAAGTCATCCTGCCCTGAACAATAAGGCGAGGCAGAGACCGTGTGAGATTCGAAGCAGTAGCTGGCGACAACCTGGCGAGCACAGCCATGCACTTCAGCACCGTTTGTGCTAGCTCGTCATCCGCCATTTGCACTGCGTCTGCGGTAATGCCCTCCAACCAAGCAAGCAGAAGCTCGTCATCCGCAACGTGCCGGTCCACGAGCGAGCAGCACAAAAAGCTCCGCAAGCAACTCGCTTTCACCTCGAAAGCCAACCGTTGCTGCCACGCCGAGCTGACCTGGAGATAGTCTGCATCTGCCTCGAGCAAGCTCATCTCGTCGGCAATAAGCTCTGCCATGCTGTCAAGCATGCCTGCCATCGGCGGTAGCGTGGCATTGCTCACTAGCGGGTTGCGCTTCACCAGAGTGTCCAGCAAGTCTTCACTCGCCGGGCGGCCTGAAGTAGCCACAAGAAGTACAACGCCTTCCTCGATCACTTTCATAAGGGCTTGCTCTAGGAGCATCGCCCCAAGTGGACGAGCTTGTGTCGAGTAATGTCGCACCCAGCGCTTCCACTCCTTGATCGATCTGCTAGTGGTACGAGCGTTACGAATGGCGGAGAGGGCGCCTTCTAAGGATACCATGAACCTCTCAGACAATATATATCGGATTCGCTGTACGATCGAGAGACGCTGCTCAGGTGTCCATACCTGGATGTAGGTGGCAATGGCATTCAGGAAGCCAAGCAGAGACACAGTCAGTTGGATCGCTGGGAGCGACCTCTCGGCCACGTCAGGATCAGTAACGCCATCGATCTCAGGCTTGATCCAAATAGCCTCCTCTGCACTACTGGTAAGCTCTTCTAGCGCATGGTCGATGCACGCGAAAACCTGCGGTTGTAGTGACGGATGGTTCAGGCCAAGCGCGAGCACGGCGCAGGTCAAGTCGTACGCCAGTGTCTCCCAAGGAGGTAGACGCTGATGCAAGGGTGACGGTCTGAGCGTCTGACGATGTGCCTCTGGGACGTATGATGCGAGCTGGCCGAGAAGTCTCGCCGCATCGCTCGTTGTCTGTACCAATGGCGCCGCTTTGCACAATGCAACCAGCACTTCAAGCTCGCGCGCACTCATCGGCACAGACGAGGTCTGCTGCTGCGCCGCTTTGTCCGATGCACTGACCGAGCCATTGGCAGTCCCCGCTGTGCGCGGCCTCTGCAGGTCACAGAGGCGCGCCATATCTCCTCCTTCATCTTGCGCAGCGGGCGTTTGGGCGGAGAGCGCTGCCAACTTCTCCAGCGCGTTGCGCCGGGTGGGATGTCGCGTGCTGTACACTTCATTTAGCCTCGTGACATAGTTTGCATCGGAGTGCCTTCACATACTCTCTCATCCTCGTGCTGGCCTCTTTGCCTGTTGTCGCATGTAAGGCAGCGGATATGTTGAGGTGAAGCTTCGTGTTGCACGCGTAGAGCCTCCTATGACGTTATACGGCGGCCCATAACTCAACTCAGGTCCACCTCAATATTCCCTACTCCGTATCTACAATCCCAACCCCAACCTGGCACCTGCTTGACCAGACCATGGCATATACTGTCTTGTGGGCGGCCCATCATGGCATCATCTGTGGCCGCGTCTTCTGCTGGCGTGTGAGAGTACGTGAAGATGCAGTGGCTCCAGGCGAGTTTTGGCGCGGTTGAATACATCAAGAGACCACGAGTATGTGATTGAGTCGCTTCTACAGTCACTGCCCGTTGTCACAGCCCAGCTCCATCATCGCCAAGGTACGTACTTCAGAGTCGACAGCTGCCGGCACAGCCTTCGCTGCTGTGGGCTGCGCAACCTCTCTCGGTGAAGTTTGCACATCCTCTTACGCCGAAGCACACTTACCTTTGGGTTCCACCGTTGATGGCCTCAAGATTGACACCTCATCGGTCACCACTCAGGACTTCTACAATATCTCCGTTGGCGACGAGGTCATGTATCCGGATGCAACATTCTCCTACTGCAACGATACCTTCGCGCACCCCCATAACTGCCTTGGTGTTGAGGTATATGTAGCTTACTAGCTTCCGGACGCTTCTGCCTTCCAGAACCAGTATCTCGCCACAGGAGGCGGAGGCCTAGCGATCAATAGCGGCGATACGTCAATCATGGCTGCCTTCTGGTGCAGTGGCGGGCGTGACCGGCGGAGGATTGGCAGCTTCGACGACCAATGGGACTCTGTCGTTCCTCTATCCAATGGCACAAGCACTTGGCCCGCGATTTCTGTATTCGGGTACCGAGCTATTCACGTAATGTCTCTCCATGGCAAGGCTTTGACTCAGAACGTCTACGGGACCCGCAATAGTACCAAGGTGTACATGTGTTTCCAGGGCTGCTCAGAGGGTGGGTGTTGGGGCTGGAGCCAGGTTCAGCGCTTCCCGGACCAGTTCGATGGCCCAGTCATATGTGCGTCAGCATTTCGGTACTCCTTCCAGCAAGTGCAGCATCGCCATTCCAACATCGTCGAGCAAACACTGGATTACTCTTCGCCACCCTGCGAGTTGAGCGAAACCGTGAACTTAACGATCACTGCTTGTGATCCGTTGGACGGGAAGACGGATGATGTCGTAGCCCGCACGTACCTGTGTAAGCTTCAATCCAACATTAATTCCACAGTCGGCAACCCATGTGTGCGCGGCTGTGGCCCACGTTGGAGCCGCCGACTCCTCCTTCGCCAGCTAAAGTGGCACGGTTTCAGCCAAGGGCGTCGCGGTCGCGGCGAATATCGTCGACGGCGTGAAGGACTCCCAACGCCGACAGGTAGGTTTCTCTTACCAGCTGGCTGCGACCTTTACAGACGCCGTGACAGAGTATAATTCCACGAGCGGCGAATGGGGGCTGGACCAAAGCGGATTCGGACGTGAGTAGGTAGAGCGTTGCCTCGTGCTGCAGAATACCCTCCTGCTGCCACCACTGTACGGGCGTGATGTGCCAACACTGTAGGGGCATCACAGGCGTCACGTATGATACGCTCAAAAAGTGAATAGTCCAAGGCCTGCACATGTACTCCGACAATCTCCAGACCACTTGGCCGAAACTTACGAGCTACCAACAAGCCGGTGGCAAGGTGCTCCATTGGTATGGCGAGAGCGATGACTCCATACCGACCTCTTCGTCCATCCATTACCATGAAAGCGAGGCAACGGCATCTCCAGCGACCTATGCTACAACGACTCGAACGCTGCACTTAACAAGTGGTACAAGCTTTACCTGGTGTCCGGTGCCGCACACTGCTCGGTGAACCCACTCCGACATAATGGACTTTTCCCGCAAACCGGTTTGGCCGTCACGATCGAATGGGTGGAGAAGGGCATCGAGCCTGTGACCTTGAATGCATCGGTGCTGCAAGGGCAGTACCTGGGCGAGAATAGGCATATCTGCCAGTGGCCGTCGAGGCCGCAATGGGCTATCAATGCAGCACTGGAGCCCGATTGTGTGTACGACCAGGCCTGTATTGACAGCGGGCATTATGATCTGCGACCAAGTTGCTGGTGTACTAGCTAGTCAAAGGGGCTGGCAAGATGAGCTGGTGGATAGGTCGACAAGTTGGAACGGGTTGTACATAGCAATCACGGTCGGTCACAAACGATCGCCAGCCTCGTAGATTCTACTCAGAGATGCAAGACAAGGTTTTTGTTTTGGAAGTTCGACAGACTGCATGAAACCAGTCGTCGAAAGGCTTGGCAAGTCAATCGACGGAACTCGCATGCACCCCAGATCTGCGCGCCTCCGGCAATCTTGAAACAACACCACACCCCTGCCACTGACATCAACCGTGCAATCTACGCCAGACGATGTTGATGAACACAGCGACGGCGCGATATGAGACATGAGATGAGGGGTCGTCGAGGCTGCACCGAGACAGCGACAAGGTGATGTGTTAAGCAGGCCGTTCTCATCAACAGCGCTGCTATGCTGTTGCGTTGATCGCTTTCCATTACGGTACACCTGTAGCGCGCATTCCACTGCTCAAGACAGGGTCGAGACAATGCTTTGTGTCACTCTTCGCGCCCTGGCGGCGCAGTCTCTCTTTCTTCTGCTTCCAGCGCGCTTGTTGGTGGTCGCTCAGGCGGCAACCACGACCACGACGGAGACATCCACCACTACCGTTCTCACATCGACGACCACGATCACGTTGGGCGCGAGTACGTTCAAGAGTGGGACCACGGAGACGACAGCAGTACTGGTACCGATATCAGCTGCGAGCAGCACGGTGGTCGCAGGCGACCTATCGCATATTACCAGCTCAATGTCGCCTTCGGCCACCGGAGCCATATCCTACACAGGCGAAGCGCTTCAGTCCGCCGTGCTCAACAGCACGAACTACTACCGCACGCAACACCAAGCAAGCGGTCTCACCTGGGATACGACACTCGCAACGTACGCGCAGGACTATGCGGAAAAGTGTCTATGGCAACATTCTGTGCGCTCGCTCGCATCTCTTGGATGTTCGAGGTACTGACAAGCTGCAACAGGGCGGACCATACGGCGAGAATCTGGCCGAAGGCTACAGCAGTCCAGCGCTCGGCATCGACGCCTGGGCGAACGAGGAGAAGAAGTACAATTATGCGAAGCCCAAGTTCTCCGAATCCACGGGCCATTACACGCAGCTGGTGTGGAAGAATACAACGACTGTCGGCTGCGGTGCGGTGCAATGTACCAACGATGCGAGCAATGGCGTGAACGGGTGGTATCTGGTATGCGAGTATACTCCAAGAGGCAACGTGGAGGGCGAGTATCGCGAAGAGGTGAAGAAGCCGGGAGAGGGCAGTAACGATAAGCCTGGGTTTGGCGGTGCATCAGATCCACACAGCGGACGAAGGCTGCTAGGAGCGCTGGCCGCTGCCTATGCGCTGTTAGCGTTTTGTGTATGACTGTATGATGATGGTACGTATACAGCGCTGCGCAAGCCACGTTGTGAAGCCTGATCAGTACGCCAGCCATTGCACCGCAATTCTACGCTCGATGTGCAGTTGACGCTGTACAATACATAAATAGGTGAAGCAGCCTACCGAGTCGCAGCAGCGAGGTAGTCCGCCCGAGAAGCACACCCACACTCCCTTCTCCTTTCTCATCACCACCCTCCCTTATCTCGTAACCTTGTCCATCTGCGCCTTGGCCTGTCCCGCCAAATCCTTCGCGCTGCTCTCCACCTTGCTCGCCGCATCCTTCACCACACCCTCGACCTGCGACGCAGTCTTGTCCATCGACCCCTCTGCTTTCGCCAGGCCATCCTGCGCCCGGGCTGCCAATGTCTGTTCCCGCCCGCCAAAGTTCCAGTAGTTGAGGTAGCGGTAGCCCTGCGTGATCTGGGCGCCGAAGTTGACGACGTGGCAGCCGAAGAGGAGGTAGTTGCGGGGGCTGACGGCGAAGGCGTAGCGCATGAAGACGCCCGAGTAGCCGGCGAGGGCGAGGGTCATCTTGCCGGAGATGCTGTTTCGCGGGTATGTCAGTAGGGTAGACGTTTGGGTCCCGCATAGCGCAGTACGGTTGGCGAGAGGTGACGAGAGAACTGAGCGCCGGGCTGAGGGTGCGTAGAGGGAGGGTCAGACGTACATTTCGGGATCCTTTTGCGTGTCCATGACTGCTGCGAGAGGGATGCCGAAGTTGGACGCCGGGCCCCAGAAATCTGCGCGCAGGCACCACAGTCAGCCATTGTCCAGTATAGCTTACCCTCTACCACTCTCGTAGCCCTGTGTTCACCCAATCTCCCAGCGCTCGTGTGCTTGGCCAGGGAGGAGGTGGAGTTGCGACTCACGGGTGGAGCAGAGGTAGTCCGAAACCGGGTTCGCCCTGATGCGGGCATTGATAGCCTTGATTGCTGCCGCCATCTTGTCCTGCTGCTTTGATTCCTTAGGCTCGGCGGCGAGGGGTGAAGGTGTGTGAGAATGCTGTTTGCGCTGTTTCGTGGTTGCCCAGCTCACCAACGCCGCTTCTCCGCTCACCAACGCCGGCTTGCGGACGCCGGGGGAGAGAAGCCGACTTCACTCTTGCATCTCCCATCTACACCTCACCTTCTGCCCCGACATGATCAGTCCAACATGATGAGTCTGAATAGCCCACTTCGCATTTACGCTCAGTCAGACGCTGTAGAATGGCGGGTTGCTTCGGACGACAGCACATTTGCATGCTTGACCTGAACCGCGAACAGTGCTGGAAGACTTCCCACACTCGCCACACAGAATACGAAGGTTCCGAGTGCTTGGTTATATCCCATCAGAGGCTTATCACCTCAGTGACCTGTGGACAAGCACAAGACATGGCGTCTGGAAGTAAGCCTACCAAACACTGGTAATGGTGAAGAGAGCAGTGTTGCCACCAAGGAGATCAAGCTGTTGACCGGGCCGTCTCGTTCTTCCACCAGTCTACTTGGACCACGTGCATGGAGGAATGCGATGCCCAACATGTATACATCAGGTTTGGGACCAGCGTGTCATCCATGATGTATGATGTATTGTCGGCCGCACAGACGGAGATTCCGATGAATGGCTCGATGGAGCGGCGGTATTTCATGGTTCAGTCGGATGAGACGAGGGAGCAGGGTGTCTCCTGAGACTGACCCACCTGGTGGTCGGGTGTGGAGCGTTTTCGAAGCTACTGTGTCGAGAGCGTCTACTTTGTAAGCATGCGTGTGATAGTATCCTCTGCACGGCTCGCTGCATCTGGCATTCACTCGTTCATATGCGCCATAGGCCACAAGATATGATTCACGCCTGGTGCTGCGAGTGGAAGAGCCACCCTCGAGCAGCCGAACACTTGGCACACATTGCCCTACACTTCTTTCCCTTTCCGCAAACATTTACCGAAGGACTTGCACGAAACCTCGTCAACTCGAGTCCAACCTTGCGCAGATTAGTGCCTTCGACAACGACGCAACGATAAATCCAGACAGCGCCCACATCCTCCCTGATGTCGGGACACACCGAGCTCCCATTGAGGACCACCAACAAGGACGACACAAACACCACCATGCCTTGCGCGTACTGCACCACCAACGTCCGCGAAGGACCGAACGGTCAACTGGTCCATCACGGCCCCGGGAACAGCACCTGCGCCGCATGCAACACCCCGTACGATGATGACGGCCGCCCGATCAGCAAGCCAGCGGCCGACGCGAACGAAAACAAGGAGCGCGCGACAGAGTACCGCACGGAGATCACGAAACTCATGAAGCAGTTGCGCAAGGGCCCGGGTGGCGCGGAGGCGGTGCGCAACGGGGTGTTCAAGGAGGTGTATGCCAACTTGGCGCATGCTCTGGAGGGGTTTGGTCGTATTGAGCAGGCGTAGGAGGGGTAGCGAGTGCCTAGTGGGGATGTGCGAACCACGAGCAAGGGGAGAGGAACGAGAGGGCATGATGGCGCGGTGTGTCTTACCTTATGCAGCGTTGGAGTGACATTCACTGCACGAACATCTCAGAATAGCGCGTGATCGCCGTTCACAGCTTCAGTCACTTCAGCACACTATCCACACGTGCCACCTTATTCCGCATAAAAGACCGTTCTCACAAACTACGGCAAACTCTTCAAAGTCCAAAGCAAAACCACGACGCAAAGCCAACTCCAACAATCCACAGAGCAAACCACTGAACACCACCCAAGGCTTTCACTGTCATCAACAACAACAGCAGCAGGCAAGATGTCCACCCTCACGATCACAACCACCTGTGCACACTGCACCCCAACCACCACCGCCACAATCAGCAGCAGCAGCACCCACACATCTCAGACCAGCCAGCCCAGCAGTCAAGTAACTACGCCACCCACCCGTCAACCCAACAGCCTCTGCATCACATGTGACACGAGCTACAACGCCCACGGCCAGCCGCTCAACCGCCGCGCAGCAGCCAACGAAGCCAAGAAAGCTCGCGCAGAGAAGTATCGTGCCGCGCTGACCGAGATCATCGTGAAGACGGGCGGAGTGGTGCCCGGGGACTCTTATGCCGAGCTGCTGCGTGCGCTCGATGCCATGGCCGGTGCGGTAGAGGGCATGGAGACAAAGGAGGAAAAGGGTAGCGGGCGCTAATCTGTGAGGAGCCGATTGGCAGGAGGTGAAGGCAGTGATGGCGAAGCCGACACCGACTGAGCTGGAGCGTTTGGATATGTTTGGATATGTTTATGGCATGGCAGAGCGTCTCACTGTATGTAGTGTGCGTGCGCCCGTAGCACTGGCTCGATGCACACAAAGTCCAGCCAGCTCCTCCACGCAGTGGCTAACAGCACCACAAGCCCGTCCGAAATCAACGTCCACAATCCCCACAAGCCTTCTTCTACTCAATCACCTCCTCACTCTCCTCCAGAATCTCCTCGAAAATCTCCTCGACCACCTTCTGGCCCTCACCGCCCTCATCCGCCACCAACAGCGCCGCCCGCTCCTCGCTGATCTCCTCCAGCCCCAGCTCCTGCCGCTCCTCCACCAGCTCTGCCTCGACCCGCTCGCGCCACGCCAGCCACTCCTCGAGCTGCTGCCGCCGGTACTCCACCACGGCCTTGTTGGCCGACGACTTCTTGGCCTGGTCCAGCTCCTCGAACTGCTTGCTGTACTCGCGCAGGTTCTTGCGCACATTCTTCATCTCGTCCTTGCTGAGCAGGCGCTCCGGGCGCGGGCGCCACGCCCACTGCTTGAACTGCTCGAGCGGCTCCTCGCGCAGCGTCTGGCCCGCGAAGGTGTAGAGGTGGTAGCCGTTTTCCATCTGCGAAGGCGTGTTAGTTGAGACGGATCTTGTGGCATAGTGGACTGATAATGGAGATGGCTTACCCTGTGCTTCCACACACTAGCGCTCGTCGCCACATACCGGCCGGACGGATCCCACTCAATGTCCGTGATGCCGTAGTGGTCCCCAGTGCCCACCAACTGCAAGTTGGCCGTCAGGTCCTTGTCCGTCTCCTCCCTCTCCCCCTCAAAGTCAAAGTCCCAGAAGTCCAGATCGAATGACTGCTGGCTCAGGACCGTCGCCACCACGGCGAAGCGTCCAGTCGGAGACCAGTGAATGGCGTTGTTGTTCTTCTTGTCCACGGTCCGAATCAGCTTGAAGTTCCCGACGGCCGTGCCCTTGGCCTTCTCCGGGCAGAAGAACGAGACTGCAGTCTTTGGCGGCACGGCAGCGCCGGCAGGCACTTCACCGGCAGTGATGAGGATGAAGCGGTCACCCTTGGGCTCCCATGCGAAGTTGATGACGGCGCCCGAGAGGTTGTCCACGACTTCGACCGGGACGCCCTTTTCGCGGACACGGAAGATCTCCAGGTTGGTCGAGATGTTGTTCTTATTTCTCTTGCTGTGACGGTCGACCTTTACGCAGACGAAGGCAGACTCGGACTGCCAGTGCAACTTCGCGTCCGACACGTTGAACAGATTCCGGGTGCGGACCACCTCCTTTGTTGGAACGGTCATCAAGCCGACCTTGGCTGGGTTGCTGCCCATCTCAGGTGTCCAGTAGCAGAAGAGTTGCTCGTACTCACGGATGTTGTCACGCTGCGGGTTTGTGGGAGACCACTCAAAGTCCATGATGCCGTCGATCTTGATGCTGTGCTTGTCCATGAGGTTCATGCCGGGCAGCTCGTATACGCTGATGCCCTGGCCCTGGGTCATGCGCGCAACGTACTTGGCATCTGCGGACCACTTGAACGCGGGCCATTGTATCTTTTGCTTGGTCGGGTTGCCTTCCGCATCCTGGGTTGGTCCTGGTACGTCCAGAGTGACGAATGAGCGGAGTGGCTTGGTGGTGGCGACGTCCCAGATGATATAGTTCTTGCCGTCTTCTTCCAGCGAGAGGATGGGGTTGCCCTCCTCGACCTGCATTGGGCGGTGGGACCAGGTGGTGACGTAGCGCTCGTCGGGCGAGTAGTCGACGAGGTTAACGCCGGGGTGCATGAAGCGCTTCTGCCGTGACCAGTTCTGCCCGCCCCAGAGCTGGACACCCTGGGTGTGCATGGAGGTGAGATATGTGCCTTTGGGTGACCACTGGACGAAGGACTCGGTCCAATTCATGCGGTCCACGACTTGCTCCGGCTGGTCGTCCTTCTCGTTCCAGTAGACGCCGACGTTGTCGCCGCGGTACATGACGAACTGGTCGCGGCCTTCTTGGTCGCCGAGCCACCATCGCAAGTGCTCCTTCTCCTCGAACGGCGCAATCTCGGGCTCCTTGTACGTCTCGTCTATCCGGCCTTCCCGGCCGTAGCGCTCGATGTCGGTAAGCTTGTTGACGGCGATGGTGTGCTTCTTGTCGAGCGGGGTGGCGTGCAGGGCCTTGACGGCGGCGGCGGCCTGTGCGGGGGTCTCGTACTCTACAAAGGCGAAGCCGGCGGTCATGTCGCCCGCCTCGTCCATGGGCATGTACACGCTCTCCTCCTTGGTCTTGCCGACGGTGGTGAGCTTGCGCAGCAAGAACTTGACGAGCTTGTCCTTGCTCCCCGACGGCACTCTCGGTAGGCCGTCGATGACGATGAATGTGTCCAGCCCTTCCTCCATCCGCACCTCATACTGTTCGCGGAGGTCTGTGAAAGTCAGCCACCACATCTACCCGGCTTCCTATGACGATCTGTCCCTACCTGAGTAGTCGACCTCCTCCTCGCCATCCTCGTACTCCGTCTCCGGGTCGAGTTGCTCGAATGAGGGCGCCATGTTGGCGGTGTGTCTGTTGGTGATGTGGTCGCTTTGCTGGGAGACGCGGTGCGAAGACTGCTGGATGGGCGTGAGAGCTCGGGTGGATGTGGGAGCTACGGTGGGATGGCGTCTTGATATTGCTGGCCTGTCTTCACGCGCGACACGGCGCCAGTGCACACTTCGATTTCTGCCGTGGGGTCCGGCGATTATCTGGATGCCTCCGACTCCCGAACTTCAACCCTAACCCTGACCCTAACCCTAACCCTAACCCTAACCCTAACCCTAACCCTGATCCTGAGTGTGACCCTGACCTTGAACCCTCACGGCTCGGGACAGCCCGAGCCGACCCAATGACCGCATCAACCTTCTACCCGGTGTACCTTCGCTGAGTTCACTCACACTGCTCGAGCCCTCACTTGCACTCCATATCAGCCATTCTTCCGCCACCTTAATCTTATCCTCTGGAGCAGTTGGGCACTCACTGCAGTGACTCACGCGCGATCCCAGCACCGACTCACTGTCATTGTCTCGGCGGCGTGCAGGTCGGTTCGGCAGCAGCGCAATCGCAATCGCAATCGCAATCGCACATGCATCGGCATCCCGTCGGCTTCGGCACTCAAGCACCACGGCAGCAATCAATCCAGAGACATTGATCTCGCCGACGCCTCAGACACGCCCTGCGCATAGCCTCCTCAGTTGACACACCGCAGCAATCGTTGGTTTCATAAGAGTGTGGAACTCGTACAGTCATAACATAGCAGCTGTTGCGACAACTCGCCCAATATGGCAACCGAACGTAAGTGAAGCGCCGTGCCCTCCATCTACTCTGTGGCTTGTCGCGCGGGCCAGTCGACTCAGCCGGGTTGGTGGATCGTTACTGACCGTGCTATGCTGCAGTATCTCTCGAGAAGCGTGCTTCGTACAGCGCCATCATCGATTCCATCCTCGCTTCCGCCGATCTCGAGACCATCTCCGCCAAAGCGATCCGAAGAAGCTTGCAGGAGCAGGTCGACGATGACCTGGCATCGGAGAAGGTACGATCAGCACCTACTGCACGCACAAGCATGCCTTGCTGACCTTTGCCAGCCAGCAATCACCAAACTCATCATGGAGCGCTTCGACAGGGTCCAGCGCGAGCGAGCCAACAGCGCAACCGCCAAGCCCGCCGAACCAGCACCAACCACCAATGGGAACGCACACGCACGCAAACCTGACGTGAAGCGGGGGAATGTTACGGAGACTGTCGAGGAAGACGAGGAAATCGACGCCCAGCAACCCTCACCCGCACCCTCCAACAAGCGCAAAGCCGAAGACGATGACGACGACGACGACGAGCTGAGCGATGTCAAGGACTCGCCGCCGCCCAAGAAGGCGAAGCGGGCACCCAAGCCCGAAGCAGAGTCCGACGAGCAAATGGCCAAGCGCCTCCAAGCCGAGTTCGGCGGCGGCGGTCGGTCGACCCGCGGCGGAGGCTCTACAAAGAAGAAGCCCGTGGCGAAGAAAGAGAAGAAGGCGAAGAAGAAGTCGGCGGCCAAGGTCAACTCCGACGACGACAGCGGCGTCGAGGGCTCCTCCAGTCCCAAGCCCGAGCGGGAGAAGAAGGGCGGCTTCCACAAGCTTATGAATCTTTCGGAACCGCTGCAAGCCCTGCTCGGCGAGTCACAACTCAGCCGGCCGCAGACGGTCAAGCGGATATGGGCGTACGTCAAAGAGCGGGACCTGCAGGACCCGAGCGACAAGCGGCAGATCCGCTGCGACGACCTGATGCGGGGCGTGTTCAAGAGCGACAAGATACATATGTTTACGATGAACAAGGTGCTGGCGGGCCAGTTCTATCCGGTGGAGGAATAGTTGGGCTGGAGCCGCATCGAACGACGACGAACGTGACGAAGATCAACGGAGGGAGGTTGCGTACGCTCGACACACAGCTCATTGATATCTTAGCGAGGAGTTTCGATCACAGCCTACGGCACAAGAGCGGATGTACTCAGGTCCGACTCATGCGTCCAAGCACGCAGCT
Organism: Oleoguttula mirabilis; assembly: GCA_035135055.1. Taxonomy (NCBI): domain Eukaryota; kingdom Fungi; phylum Ascomycota; class Dothideomycetes; order Mycosphaerellales; family Teratosphaeriaceae; genus Oleoguttula; species Oleoguttula mirabilis. The sequence goes on along the minus strand of JAVFHQ010000016.1, from coordinate 174,248 downwards.
TTGTAACTAAGCTCACCACACCAGCTGCCGTCACGACCACGTATGCTAGCTTGCACGGTTTTGTCTTGCTGATTTGTCTCCACCCATCCCCAACCCAACTGACTTCTCGGTTCGAAGTTTATCTTACTCTCGGGGAGCCTCATCCTGTGCATCGCTTAACAATTCGTCCCAAGTCGCAACACCCGTTGCACCCTCGACATACGCACACCAACCACCACACGTGTGTGAAGCGAGAGACTGCAGCCTCGCATACGATTGCCTTCCGAAGGGCCTGATCTCTTTCCCACATTCGAGGCAGGCGGTGTGCCGCACATCGGACTTATTGCTGTACAAGCCATCGCCTCACCCGCCTGCTATAGTCCGATCTCCATGCTGCCTCTCCTCATGAAATAGGCTAAGTCGGTCCACGGTCACGGGCTACTGTGCGACGCGCCCAACGACGCTGGTTGTCAAGGCTGTCTTGACCCTCACCTGGATATCGGGCGGACACGACCTTGCGAGCAACACCCACGACATCAAGGACCTTCTAGGCTGCGCCCGCACGAGCAGTGCATGCATTGTAGGCCATTCGTACCGCATTCGAGTGCTCGGAGACGTGAAGGCGGCAGAATGATGCCCGAGGACTACCATTGTTGGGTGCCTGACTGGAGCCACGCCGTCCACTCTCGATCAACACCTGTGAGGAGTGAGGAGCGCAGGCGTCTGGGGGCTGCGCTTTCTCTTAGCGAATGCGCCACAAACTGTAGCAGAGCAGGATTGCCGACCCTGGAGATAGACGTCACCTCAGCACTAGGGCTCTTCACCGTGCGGTCCCATCTGGCATCCGTCGAAGCTCTCCACTGAGGCGAGGAACCCAGACCTGTCCTCGAGGCAGACGGCGGCTGCGCAGTCGTTGCTGCTATGGCTTCCCTTCGCGAGTGGACACGTGTCGTGTACGAACGCAATGCTGACTCCGAACGCCGAGCTGGAATGAGGTTTAGAAGTGGTCGGCGTCGGCCTTGTTTTAGGGACGAACATTGAGGAAGTGGGCCCGCTGAGATCGGTCGAAAGGCAATATGGCAAAGCAGATCGCACGACTTGAATGACACTGTGAAGCAAAAGGGTCCAAACAGAGAAGTAGCATAAGAAGCCATGACTCGATGGGCACCGAACAGAATGAGGTAAGAATTGGACACATACGTGGACGACACGGTGTGCCTTTGCGGCAGCAGCATGGCCCTCCCCATCTTCTCCATCTTCCGCGCCACTTCCTGCGCCTGCTGAAGTGCACTCTCCAGTTCACCAGTGTGGGCGCTCTCCAACCGACTAGTCGTCTCCCTCGTATGCTTCTTCTGAGATGACACAGATTTCGTGTGCCTCACAGATTCTCTCGACACACTACTGACTATCGACCCGTGCCGCAACGGAGACGTAGTTCACTCTTCGCTGTACACCACGTTTCGGTCACTGCCTGTTAGAAAGCTGTGCTCTGCTCGTCCCATGTGTTCGGATGCGGCAGCTTGGGAGCTAGCATGATGAGCATCTCCTCTACGGTAGTGACAAACAGAGGGATTGTGGACGTTCTCTGTACAGTAGCAGTCTTTAACAGAGTGGCATGCCGCTGTACTCAAGATGGACCTCACAGCGTAAGCCGTGAAACGGAACCTCCATTTGAACAGTCGTAGGATTGAGAGTAGTTCAAGCATCGCCGAGGCGCGTCGTTGAGTCCGCATTTGCCAAGCCTTCAGCACCAGCCAGGGCGCTGAGTCACCCAAGCGCGGTACAAAATCGAATTCTTCCTTCGAAACCTCTTCCTCTGAGCATCAAAAAGAACCAGAGCAGCCACGACCTGTACCCTTCCTCAGCCTTCATGGTTGAGGCTTCACGGTGCTGTGTTGCCAGCCTCCTCGGAGGCAAGGCTCTGAAGAGAGATATCTCCTGGATTATAGGAAGCCTGCTTCTTTGATCACTTTACTGTGGCCTTGAGTTGGAGGTGTCCGAGAAGGGAGTACAGATGCCTTGTAATACGTACTATTGTTCATGCGAGCGCTTCATCATAGTCACGACGGCAGCTACCAAGCGAAATCTTGCTCGGTAGGTCGCCGTTTCGAATGGAGTCAGCATCAGCATGTACAACGTCAGGTGACGATGGGACGCGACGCGACCTGAGAATCAAGTCTATGAAGTAAGATCTCTGTACCGTATCAATGACAAACACCGCCACTACAGCCCAAGAAGGCCAAAGTAACATGCCCATACCGAGCATCCCTCTGAACAATCTCGAGACCAAGCTCTACAGTCAGTCTTCCAGGGCGCGTAGTGTGACCGCCATGCTGACAGGAGCCTGTAGGCCGGCATGGAACGAGTGCTGAAGATACCAGAGCTGCTGGAGAACATCCTGCTGCATCTTCCCACCCGAGACCTTCTGGTCAACGCTTCTCTTGTCTGCAAAGACTGGCAAGACACCATCACAGCCTCGCCGCACCTACAACGAGCACTCTCCGTCAAACCTCTGAGCGGCCGGCCACTATATATGATCATGCGCAACACCGCCTGGGGCTGGGCAGAAGACGAGGACGACCAACGCGCCTATAGAGTGTTCAAGAACTCTTTCTGCGCCGTCGTAGCCAAAACCCTCAACAGCGACCACCCCACGCCCGAAAGACTTGCAGCGGTAGAGCGGCCGGAAGCAAGCTGGCGGCAAATCCTTCCATGCATCACGGACTTGCCTCGACCATCACCGAAAAAGAGCCAGGAGGCGTCCGGCTCCCTAATCTACTGTGGGTTGACACGAAGACTGTACGTCGGTACCTCGACCCGGAGACGCGTCGCCTGGTTTTCTGTACGTCGCACACACGGATGGCTGTTGGAAGGGGAACGGCTCATTGCAGGCAGGCCGAGTCTGGGCTGGAAGTCTGCCGCATCACGTGACCGAAGGCGCCATGGACGTGAGCATGCACGGGGTAAGCGAGAAGCATTTGCACTGAGATCGCGAGGAAGATCGGAAGGAGGTGCTACAACGGCAGAGGCAGCAAGGCCGTTAGCTCGTAGGGTGAATGTAGCTTGGTACCGCTTAGCTCCCAAAGCAGTCAATCGCTCCTTCCAAGTTGGGTCCCGGAAACTTGATTTAAACGCCGCATCCTTGACGGCAAATGCGCGGGCACATCTTCTTGCGCATGTGGCACGACTACAAACACCAGATTTCAGCCACATAGCTCCCCTTCCTCTATCTCGTTGTCTTCGAATCATGACTTCCGCAAGCGGCGCAGTTCGTCTAAGCCTGCCGCATATTGTGAGACCAAGCTAATCCCGCCACAGGCCGAACCCGACAGCTCGACAACGGATGACGACAATGCGGCTCGCAATGTCTTCAACGTCCCGGAGCTCCTCGAAGCCATCTTGTTGCTCATGCCCATTAAGGCGCTGCTCACGAAGGCCGACCGCGTGTGCAGACAGTGGCACGCCACGATCCAGGCATCCCCGAAACTACAACGAGCACTCTTCTTCCAACCTGTGGGCAGCAAGCGGCTGGTCAGTGTGACATACAACGCGCGTGAGCCCTCACTCGCCGGCGCTCCCGCACGATACTGTGCTGCTGGATGGACGCGACTCGAGGAGCACAAGGACGACAGTCACAAGCACAAAGTCATCCGGAACCCCTTCAGGCCATCCCTATATGGCGAGAGGTCACCCTCGGTTTCTTCCCAAACGGCAGAGGCCAGTTGGAGGCGCATGTTCGTCTGCCAACCGCCCGCCACCACCGTCCGCATCTACTACGGTGGGCATGAGCAATTTGATCACGACAAAGGGGCCATTTGCACGGTCTCGAACGCACGAGGGGTGAAGATGGCAGACCTGGTGCACGTCTGCAGCAAGCATGTGGCTCACCAGCCCATTGTGATATTCGGGGAAGACTTGTGGGAGAACGTGGAAAGTGCCGCTGACGTTCGCCACCTGGTGAAGCGGCATGGCACCTCGATATGGAAGGAAGTGAATTAGAGACTGATCCGCCAAGACCGATTGCCAATGCGTAGGGACGTGAAGAACGAAAACGACGACAGTTCGGGAGCTGTGACCTCCCGGAGTGGCCCGACGAGCAACGCAGTTGCGAAAGGGAAGGCGGTAGCTTTGGGACAGCGATCAATGGTTATGCGGCCTAGTCACACCGAAAGGTGAAGCCTCCATTATACGATCTTGCTCAAGCTTGAGTGGGTGGAAGCATAAGCTCCGATAGGCCAGCGGTTGATTGTCATGCTATCTGAAACAACCATGCTCTTTTGCGCCATCCCAATCTCATGCTCATCGCCGCGCTCTTGAAGTGTCTCGCAGAAGTCGCAGTGGCAACCGTCTACCTGACAATGCCCTCGAACCTGTTCTTGTACCACTTGACCGTCTCGACGTTGTTGATGCGGTGGGAGGCGCCGATGGTGGACTTGGCGCGCCTGCGCTTGGCAACGCGCTCGCCTGGGCGGGTCCTGTAGGTATCACCGTCAGCACTCGCCCTTCAACCGCTTCCTCAAACGGCACTGTACTCACATGCAGCAGTAGAAGTCCATGCCGTAGATACCGATCGCCGGGTCGTACTTGATGCCGAGATCGATGTGCTCAGAAATGCCGAAGCCGAAGTTGCCGGTCTCGGAGAAGTTGCGCTTCCGCAGCTCGTACTCCTTGACCTTGAGGCCGCGCTCGAGGATCTCCTCCGCCTTGGGGCCGCGGACAGTGACGTGGACGGCGATCTTCTCGTTACGGCGGATACCGAACGTTCGGACGGTGTAGCGGGCCTTGCCTGTGCGCCATGTGTATCAGCTCACGCATCCTTCCATGTGCTCCTCCGATGCTGATCCTGCGCCCGCTCTTGCATAGTGTTGGACGTACTGTAAACCGGTGTCTGACCGCTCAGCTGCTCGAGCACCTTGGCCGCCCTCGTCAACCTATCTCCCGACTCGCCGACGGAGATGTTCAGGACTAGCTTCTGGATCTTGAGCTCGCGCATGGGGTTGCCGCTCTTGTCCTTGCCGGAGCTCGTTTGGCCATCGGCCTGCTGCTGGGAGGATTCGCCTTTGGCCTGCAATGGGAGCGGGTGTCAGTGAGTGTTCGCTTCGTCCTCCTCCCACATCGGTCGTGTGCGCATTGTCGTCCAGTCTGCGTCGCGCATCCCCGTCGGTGGTATAGACTCACCATTGTGCTGGTGATCGGTCACGTCCTGGCTATGGCTCGATTGATAGATCAGTGCATTCGCGTGCAGTCGTAACGTCGAAAGCGGCGGCTTCGAATTCAGCGGTGCTTTGCAGTCTTGGCGGCGGCGGCGGGATGGTTCCGCAGCTCAAGCGCGTCCGTGCTCAGATACCGACTCAAACATTTGGTGGAAGGCTTGTGAGTGTCGCGCGGGCCACTCAACATATCGCACTACAGTTCTCCGAGACCGACAAACGACAAGTCGACTCAGCAACACATACCGAAGAACGATCGAAGACGTGCTTAGGCGCGCACCGACGACGAGATGGCGGCGCCGAACAAGCAGGGCAAGATGGTAAGTCGCAACCCAACTTCCATGCGCAAAGAACCCTGCGTTGACGGGAACAGACCGCTGATATGTCGCATAGCAAGGCTTCGTGAGTCACCGAACGTCCTTCCGCACGTGCGATTGCATACTCATATATGGCAGATCAACTACCGCATGCGAGCCACCATGACCGACGGCCGGCAACTGGTCGGGCAAATGCTCGCCTTCGACAAACACATGAACCTCGTCCTGGCCGATTGTGAGGAGTTCCGCAAGGTGAAGCGCAAGACGAAGACCGGAGGCGCACCTGGCGCGGCGTTGGGAGGACAACAGACTGTCGAGACGGAGGAGAAGCGCATGCTCGGTCTGGCCATTGTCCGAGGCGCTACCGTGGTGTCGTGTTCTGTCGATGGGCCGCCGCCTGCAGATCCGGCTGCGAGACTGGGTACGAGTGCGCCGGGCGGTCCTGGTGCCGCGCCGACTGCCATGCAGGCTGGGCCAGGTATCAGTAGACCGGCTGGACGAGGCGCAGGTATTGGGCTGCAAGGGCCGGCTGCGGGTGTCGGTGGGCCAGGCTTTGGTGCTCCGTTCGGTGGTCCACCTGCTGGTTTCCCGGGTAGAGGAGGTCCGCCTGGTAAGTTCGCTTCGACGACTTGCGCTTGATCATTGTGCTGACAGTTCACGTAGCTGGCTTCCCAGGAATGCCACCACGTATGTGCTCACTACTCTTGCGAGCTTTGACAATCTGCTAACCATTATCACAGCTGGCTTCGCGCCTCCTGGCTTCCAGCCACCTCCTGGCGGTAGAGGGTTCGGTGGACCTCCAGGTTTCCAAGGTAGATGAGCAACGATCACAGGAATTACGTAAGCTCGACACTTCGACAGATGCCGCAGATGTCCACCGCGTGGTACCAGGGCAATGGTGGCGCCATGGAGGCACGTAAGATTGCCGAAGATTACCGCCTATGGCGGTATGCAGTGAGAGCTCGGAGACCATGGAGCACCAGCAAGTCTTGCAAAGATTGCTAGCATTAGCGACGGCGTTGGTGAAGACATAGCGGGACTGGAAAAAAGGCCCTAGAGGTCGCAGCGTATGGCCTGCACAAGCTCTTCAGAGGTTATAGGCGCGCACGAAGAGCTTCGTCAGTACCATAGTATGTAGATGATCCCGTCACCCGTCTGCAGGTTCTCGATGTTCGTGCCAAGACTTTCACATGCTCAGCAAAGCTTTCTCGGTGTCATTTGTCCGGCCCTTCCAACCACTCACTCTCATTGCTATTGCTTGTTCGATTGCAACTCTTAGGTGCAGCACGGCATCTCCGGCGAGCACGCGCACACTGTCGAGCGTGCGGACCGGTCAAGCATCATGGCCGAAGCAGAGCCAAACGCGGGTAAGTCGCCTGCAGATATCGGAGACGTACGGCGTAAGCTGACAGGCTTGTCTCACAGGGCAGAGTCTCTCCGCCTGCCACAAGGTCTTCGGCATCGCCGAGCTAGCCGAAGCAATCTTCCTCGAGCTGTGCATGCGGGATGTCCTGGTCGACATCCAGCGAACCTGCCGCGGTTGGCGCGACACTGTCGAAGGGTCACTTCATATACAGCAGGCCCTCTTCTTTACGCCGATCAGCACATGCCGGCTCTACTACTTCAAGTCGCCGGAGTGGGGCCACGGCATAGGACGGCAGCGATGGGCAGAAACTGAGCATGCGGTCACCGAGCCGATCATCATCGCACATCCTATCCTAAGGGGATTCTATCTTTGTGACCGGGACTTCGACATCACACACGACAGACCGGAGGCGTCCTGGAGACGACCACTAGTGACGCAGCCGCCAGTCGCTGCTATCAAGATCAGAGACTCAGATGTGGTACAAGCGAAAGGCTTGGGTGTAAGGCTCGGAGATCTGGCCGGTTCACTGAGGGACGCTTTCGGAATTCCTGGGTACGTTGGGTACGAAGGGTGGAAGCAATGCTATTTCGATTATGCATCGTTGAGGGAGGTAAGATTACATATGATCGACAAGGATGCAAACAGAGTGCTTCGCGACTTGGGAGCATTGGCATGACCATCTCTCGTGTTAGTTGGTAGTCGGCACACTGGCGTTTGGAATTTGGAAGGCCATAACCATCAGACTGCGCTTCTTCAAGCAATGACTAGCTTGCGGTAGTGATCCATAACCAAAGCTATCAGTTCCAATCGCAAGAAGTCATCACACCTCCGTGCTAGCGTTCATCGCATCTTCGCGGAAGGGTATGATCGCCATAAAAGCCTCACAAAAGCATCAGTCCAACCAAGCCTCCAGCTGCCGCAGCAAGCGCATGTCCAGCCTGGTATGTCGGCGCAGCAGCGGCAGCACTGCTTGACGAGCTCGCAGCTGCTGCCACTGTAGCGAGGGTGCTGCCAGCCGCGATCACAGATCCGCTTGCGGTTGAAGTAGCCACGCTGCTCACCGCCGAACTTGTGGTCGTCGCCTCAGCGGAACTCGTGGTCACTGCCGGGCTTATCGTCGTGGTCGACAGCGCAACCTTCGCACCATTCGCCACCAGCCCACTCGGTCCCTCCGTCACCTCCTCGTTTCCGATCAGCGCACGCTGCCCCGAGTACAGCGTCTTGCCGTCGACAACCACGTATCCGCTCTGGCTCGTGACACCGTAGACTCCGCCGTCAGCTGCCGTGAACTTACCAGTCGCCATGACATCAGGGCTGCTCGAGGTTGCGACACTGCTTGGGTTTGCGCCAGAGCTGTTGCCATCGTTTGTGAAGGAGTTGGCGATGCTCAACGAGGCCGAGGATAGGGTGCCAGGAAGGGAGACGAGCGAGATGGAGCGCCTCTTGAGATCTGCCTGGAATTGGTGGGGCTCGCTTTGGCTGAGGATGCTTGATGCCGGCATTGCGGTTGCAGTCGCGAATGTGCTTGCTCCAAACACTCGGAGAGCAGGCTGAGCACTTGTGGGAGAGCCATTGGGTGCTGCGACTGTTTGATGTTGGTTAGCTATACTGTGGTACTGCGGAAGCTGTGGGGGATGGATGGCTTCAAGGTGTGTTGTGGGCCGACTTACGAGCAGCAACTGCTTTAAGCAGCAGGAGGCCGATGGAGCTGAATTGAAGCTTCGCCATCGTACCGGGAATAGCTATGTTGAGTGTGTACTGCTGTGTCCGATGATGGTATCCAAGCAATGTAATGCGAGAGCTCAGCTATCAATCGTGTACGCAAAGCATGCAGCAAGCAGCAGTGAAGGCGGGAGCAGCGAGGTTATAGCTCCTGTGAGCTTGCTGCAGGTGCCCTATAGAAGGTGCCACTGACACAGCGTGGCACCCGCCATATTAACCTTGAGTTCCTCCGCCTTCCACGATGGGAAGCGGTATGGGCGAAATAAATTGCCTATCAGACAGCACTTGCAAACAACCCCACGTTTGGCTTGGGCAGCTGCAGGTCGCAGAGCGCCAGGCGCCAGGTGCCGAGCGGAGCAGATAAGCAGAGCCGCATGAGGTTATACCACGATCCGTATACAGGTATAAACACAGTACCCACTGTGAGCGCTACGGCTACACTCGCCAGGACCAGAGACCTATACACTGACGCCGAAGCTTTGCATGAAGACATTGATGAGCGGAACCGAGCAGTAAGAACGCAGCTGAAGTTGAAGCATGAAGCTAGTGAGTGGTATGCATGCATGCCGATACGGTAGGTGGGCCCGGCAAGCCGAGGCCGAGGTTGCCCAGCCTCTCCATTTTCCTTCACGGCAGGATCTCGTGCAAACGCCTCCGGCCCCTTCCTCCCCTTCGAGCAGTAGTTATAATGACAGACATATTTTTGGAAGCATCGACCGCCGCTGTCTCGACCTGCAAGAGCCCATGCTCCACGCCCAACACCTTCAAATCAATATGCATGTCACCCGGATAGCCGAGGCTTTCCTTCATCAGATGCCGGAATCGTCTTGTGAGAACTTCAAGTTCATCTGATCCCAGCCTTGACAGACCTGGTCGACATGGGCAAGAGATCCGACTGTGGTTTTGATGTCCTGCTGTCTCTCGAGGATCTGGAGCGCAAGCCCGGAAGAGGCATGCCAGGCGATATGGCAGTGCACAAGCCAAATACCTTTGCATGGTGTTAGCGTCCTCCCCCAGCCTCAGCAGTACATCAGACTCACCTGGATTATCAAGCTTGAAGCCGAGGGCAAGGTAGCCACCGGAGTAGAGCAGAGCGACGTCACGACGGGGTGGGTTTAAATGCTGCATTTCTGGGATCGTCTTGCCGTCCCACGCAGAGTCCTCTTGTGCAAGGATTACGAAATCATGGCTGCGTAGGACGGTCAGCAGATACGAAGGAAGACGCGTGGCTAGACTCAGGCGTATACGAACCCGTGAAGGTGAATGGGATGGGCCGCGGGGATCTGTTGCTTCTTGGTGTCGAGCTTGTTGCCAGTGATGACGAGGTACACAAACTTATCGTTCCAAGCTGGGTTCGAGTAGTTCACGATGGCCGAAAAGTTCTGGTGGAGATAGGTCGGGTTACCTGTATTGAGAATTGTTGGGTCGCTGTAGTTCAGAAAGAGCGGGTAGTCTAGCAAGTCCCATCTGTACGCGCCGTTGAAGACTGTATTGTTGTCGAGGGTGGCGTCGAAAGTATAGTTGTCTCTCGAGTTTACCAGATCGTCGACGTTCCACTGGAACACCGGCCGCAGGCTGGTGACAGGCTCGTCTACGCACGCCGAGCGCAGAGTGTTCGGAGTTGTAGTAGGCACGAGCCTGGCAAAGGCTGGTGAGGTCCTGCTGGCATTGTATTGAATGATACCAGTCGTCTCATCGTCCTGCGCTACAGTCCCGCAGCCTACGGCCACCCGTGTGCGTATCCAGTAATTGCAATTGATGTTGTGTGCTATACAATCCGGTGACAGAGCTTTCGGCTTCGCCTCGACAATGACTTGGTATCGCTGGCCTGGACCCGTCAGCTAGTGATCGTGACGTGCAAGCCAGACACTTACCGATGCCGAGGAAGATGGAATCAGTCGAGTACGGTCTGATTGGCACGAGGTCGGCCTCGATGACTAGGAGGTCATGGCCGTCGATCATGAAGATGAACATCGCTTCCGCAGAGGTGTTGATGAGCTTGAACAGGTACCGCTTGCCGGGCGTAAACGTTTGGCTGTACGTTCCGCCCTTTTGTGGTGCCGTCTGGTGCGTCCCATCTGGCAGTGTAATGTTCGCAGTGCAGCGAGGATCAGGATGACAGCAGAATTCTTGATTGATCTTACACTCGTTCGTGGTACTAGAACAGCTGTTGCAGCACAGCGGATCCTGGTTGGAGCACTTGAACTTGTTGAGTCCACCGAGAAGCAGACTGTCGGCGACGGGTATGCCTCCAGTCAACTCTTCCCTGAATGCCACGGAAGTGTTGTCATGCACCCAGTCTGTATCGTACGAAAGGAAGAGTCAGTACTATGCTATACCGTCATTTAGGTCCATGTCAAGGTACCTTGCATGAAGAGAGGTGTGAAGGTCTCATCAAAATTAGCACTGCTCGGCCCATAAATGGTCAACGGACCGGCCAGTCCATCAGAGTATTGGGTCTGATCGGATGCAAGATCAGCATGATCCTTCTTGTAACAATAGTTGCAGCACGCACTTGATAGTGGCTGTGATACCAAGTGTGGCCGTATTGCTGGACGGACATGTTATACGTGTATTCTTGATTGGCAGCGATTGGGCCTAAGAATCCCGATCATCAGCTTCAAGGTACTGGGCGGACTTCTCAGCCGAACGTACACTGCGTGACTCCGTTCACACCGTCCATATCGTTCGTGCCGAACTGTCGGATGCCATGCCAATGTATAGTGGTGCCGAGATTCGGGATTTTGTTGGTAACGTGGACGACCTAGTACACGTGTGAGTATATCTGTTGGGGCAGTCGGCGGCGGTCACGAACTAGTTGATCGCCCCAGCATACTTCGAGCTCCTGCAAGGTGTGTGAGTGCCTCGATCGACAAACATCGGCAAATTGATATCTCACCGGTCCAGGGTAACTGCCATTGATGACTTGGCCAAGTGGTTTGAGATAGCCATCAGGCGCAATCTTGAGACTGTCAGTAAGGTGATTGGCTTCGTTACTCGCCCGTGTTGCTTACTGCTTGAAGATCGATTTCAATCCAGTACTGTAGACGTTAGCGATGCCGAGTTGAACGAAGAACAGGTGCGGACCTCTCTCGTCACCCCGACCGGAGACCAGGTCTCGTCTGGGCTCGCATTAGCCTAGCCAGTAAATACCATCTGCATACACATACAGTCCGTGTTGATGTCGTAGTTTCGGTGGTTTGGTGTCGTGCTCTCAAGCCAGCAACTCCTGTTTGTGGCCGTGTTGCAAGGCGTGTATCCGGTGGGCATGGTGTAGTTGCATGTAAACGTACTGCCTGGCTGCCGACCTGGTACCTGGAAAGATACCTGGTTCGATGGAGAAACACCATGGTCGCTATGGTCATGGTTGGGCAAATGAAGAGGCTGTTGGTCACTCGCCAGACCCAATGAATGGGCATAGGTCGTGATCTGGAGAAAAGTCTCCCAGCATGAGTTGAGGAAGCCCATGGCTGCGGTGGAAGCAAACGGAGGCGTGAGCAAGTTTGCAGGAGAGCTAGCGAAGCTCACATGGGAGTCGGAAGTGCTTATAGGAGGTAAAGGACAGACAAGACCGCACGAGCTGAAAGACAGTTGAGAAGACCTACGTTGTCAGCACGGAGCAAGGTGGTGGGCTGCACAGCGTGCGCGGTCCTCGAAAGCAGCAGATGCGCGCCTCCCTGTATGTGACTTTCACGGTACGGTGCACCAATAGCAGTCCCGAACCGCCAACGCTCATTATGTACATCACACCGGTCTATGAGTGAAGTAGTCATGCCATGCAGATCAAAGCCTCAGCCTCAACCGTGGCAAGCTGACATACCAGGCCGGCCCCTTCGCCGGAGTCCGCGTATCGTGCTGAGGGGTCCAGGTCGCTGAGATAGATGAGGTTAACCATGGTGGCTCTAATAGACGTCTTAGCCCTGCAGGACGCAAAGGACAGTTGATTGGCCCGAGACATGCCAGGCGTGCCTCTGGGACGAGACGACCAGTTCCTCGCCCAGGATGGCGTTCGCGGCTCGCCATCCTCCTGTATGCCATTCCGTCCTCTGACCAGGGCTACATGGTCCTGAGTATCGGGAATCCGGCAACAATGGACCTCTTGAGACAGATATCGACGTTCAAGGACTGGCTGCCATGTAGCTGCGGTACACTCGTTGGCGTCCCGATATCTGAGGGGGAAGGAAAAACGGCAACCCTCACTGAGTAAAGTTCTTCGACAAGGCAAAGCTCTCGCTCGATGGCGCATCCGCGCTGCAGGCATTCCCTCGCTCGCTTGTGGTTGGTAAACATGTGTTTTCGCCCCCATTGGCCAGAGCTCTCTGGAAGGAGTAGATGGCTTGCATGCAAACCAACAATACGATAAAGGCTCCCGCTGAGCAGCAGCTGCAGCTGAGGTCAGACAATGTCGCACGGCATGCCGGTCACGCTTCTTTAAGTTCTGACAGGCTGACGGGACTCCTCGTGCGGATGTTGAGCTCCATTCGCAGAGCGCATGGCATCTCGATTGGCGAGGTCACGCAACGATCGCGTCTCTGCTGCAGATGGGCGCGATGTACAATGCAGCTCTGTACATGTAGCTCGGAAGAGGGAGGTCATACTCATCACGCCAGTAGCTAGCGCGTAACACCGATGTCCGCCTGAGGCAGGGTTTCTCTTGGACCGACACAAAGGCAGCCTCGCAAGCAGAGGGAACAGAGGACACCACCAGGTAATCTCAGCGATTGTGTTCACATTCCCATGGCGTTCCACTTCCACATCGTTTGCCTTTCCAACGTTGAACTCAAATGCTTCCAGATTTCCGTATCCTGCCACTAGTAACACATACTGGGTATCCTATCCAACTCCAACAACAAGAACGGCAATAGAAGCAACTCTTTACTCAAGCTTGCCCAGCATCTCAAAGCGCAGCTAACAGCCCAGCGATAACCAACCCCAGGCTCAATCCCTCAACACCGTTCGCTCTAGCCTCCGAAGTCGCGCTCGCTGTAGCGCTCGCGCCGGATGCACTGGCAGCACCACCCGACGTTGCTGCCGCACTGCTCACTGACCTGCTTGTGCTCCCTTGTGTCGCGCTGTTGCTGCTACCTGCACTCCCAGCCGCCGAGGACGCCGATGCAAGCGCGGAGGAGAGGGAAGCGGGTGTACTGGTAAGACTGCTGTCTGAGGACGATGTCGCAGTACCCGTGGACGACGCGCTGGCGGTAGCTGCGCAGGTGGCTGCTGTGGGTAAGTTGGAAACACCTTGACCCTCGCAGAGCGCGTCGGCGAATTTGATGGTCGCTACAGAAGACTCGTCAGCGGCCTGATTATCGCCCAGGTAGAGATCTTGATATCATACTGTCCTGGTCGGCCGCGTCGCAGCTCGTGCTCACGCAGCAAGCCAAGTCCGCCAGCAGGCTGGAGTCGCTGCAGATGCACTTCACATCGAGTGTACCACAGCTGCCGAAGCTGGTGATACAGTCGCCGGCGCACGAGGGCAGGCCTGGGATACTGGCGCCGATGACTGTACTCGCGAGCGCGGCGAGGAATGCGAGGGTAGTGGTACGCATGGTCGCGGCGCACAGGTTTTGCTACTCGTGCGATTGGTGCTACTCGGGGAGACCGGGAGCTCGTCGGCGGCGTCTAGGTATAATCGTGAGCTGCAGTGCGGTTTACGGGAGATACTTTGATTTATGGTGAGTATTAAGTGGCCATAAGCGTTGTGAAGGGGGAAATATCGAGTTCGCGTTGAGGCGTACCGACACGAGCTGATACAGTGGTCAGTGCTGCCCCGCAAATCACCGTCTGCATAGATTCAGCCTCACCAATGCTATCGGTTGGCCGGCCAATCGAATACCTTTAGCCTCGCCGTGATGGTGCTGTGAAAGTAAATGTAAGAACGCCCAGAAGGCCCACATGGTGAGGAGCTTCAAGGGTCAAGGAAAGTGCCCGTTGGCGAAGTCCGCTCGTTGTACACCACCTATCATCTCCTCGGCTTCGCGAACGTACAGTATCGTACATACTTGTCGCCCTATTTGATCGAATCTCGTCCTGCCGATGGTCGGACACGATGATTCCCACTCGTCCACAGCCATGAGAGGAGCGAAGCATCAAGATCACCTCAGTCTCTGCGTCTCGGACTGGCTTGTCTCGATCGGCGCACGTGTTCTGGCGGCAATTTGGTGTACACCGCTGCTGAGCCAGTTGTCAAAGAGCTGCTTCCCGGCAAACCATTGTCAAGCATAGCCTTTGCCTCACTCATCCCCTCTGGAATTCCAGCGGGTGCTTGGCCTCCACAGGCGCAATGCTCTCAACCTGACTCCAGTCCACACAGTCCCACCAGTCCCGCAAGAATCGCCTCTTGCCATTCATACCGTAATCCCTCAGCCAGACATGCTCCCACGTGTTGACGCACAGCACCGGCATCACGTTCGTCCCGCCTGGTGGCAGCTTGGCCTGCTCCCTGCCACTCTGGCTGAAGCTGCCAAACGCACCCACGGTGTTCACCGGCTGCTGGTTCATGTAGGAGTTGTAGCTCGCCGCGCTGTTGTTGTTCATGTCCAGACCTTGCTGTCTGTATCCCGCCTCAGGGTACGGTGTGCCAGCAAGGTATGTCGTCAGGATTCGCCAAGCGCCACGCCGTTGTGCGCCTGCCGCTGGGTTGTCGAGATTGCGCGCCCACACCAGCCACACAAAACCTGGCCCGAACATCGCGGCCGCCGTGTCCAGGAATGTAGACTGCAGCGTCTCCATACTGCCGAACGTGTTGTTGAGACTCTGTTGCAGCGTGGGTAGCCGATCAACCTTCAGCGGCGATGTGCTCAGGGAGTTGAAGAAGAAGTGGTTGTTATGCGCCATGCTCGCATGGTTGAACAGTGACGCCGCCATAGGATCCCGCGCGAACTGGAGGGCAAGTTGCTTGACGTGGGCGTCTTCGTAGGGTTCGCCGGCCGTGAGCTCGTTCAGCTTCTGCACCATGGAGCCCTGGTAGTCCGTCCACGCTATCCGAAAGCCATCGGGACTGAGCAGGCCGGGTATGCCTTGCCGCTTGAAGGACTCATCGTACGTGAGGGGTGGGACGTGATGGAGGGAGCGGCGGGAGGGCGGTTGCCGGCAGGTTTGGGGGAGGAGGGAGGCTCTGGTCTGCGGACCGTCAGTGTGCGCCCAGGCGGCATCAGCGGGAGGAACGTACGCATGAGGCACATGTCCAAGAGGTGGATGTGAGAGCGCCCGCCGGCCTGGCTAGTCGTCTCGTGATCATGGCTGATGGATGCATTTCTCCGACTCTGCATCGCACCCAGAATACCTACTTACCCGTAGCCTTCGCGATAGATGGCCGGCTTTTGGCAGCGAGGCTTGCGGCGGTTCGGGCCAAGAGTTCTGAACGCCACGCTGCCAGCCAATCACTCCAGCGCACACTTACTCTTCCTCCAGAACCGGAAACACGTTTCATCTCAGACGTGGACTGAGATGTCTTGCTGCCACACATCTCGTCGAGGCTATTGTTGGTGCCGACGACGAGATCGTGCTCTCACCCACCGCGTCGGCTGCGACAGGACTCTTCCATGGCACGCGACCCGCTCTCGACGTAATCGAAGATATTCACGTCCAAGACGCGCCGGTGAGACTTCTAGGTGTTTTCTTCGTCAACACTGTTCGAGTCTTGTGCTTCGCGTCTATACTAATCTTCCTACATTCTGTCTTGCGACCTTCAAGCGACCACCTCTCTTATTCCCATCACAAGCGCAGGTCGCACTTTTCTACAGCCGTGCATAATGTCTTTGACCGCCCAGAATAGCAGGATGCCCCTCTCTTCGCTCCTCAACATCTGCTGCCTCTTACTTCCTGTTACTGCTCGTGTTGTTTGGGTACCAGCAGCGTTCGATCCGCGCGAGGAGCCGGTGATCACCGCGAGAGATACAGCGACAGTCTCCTGCGGCGCTTCATTCCCCGAAGACTTCACCTGTCCGCAATCGACGACATGCCTGCCGTTGAACACCACGAGCTCCATACAGGCCGTGCTATGCTGTCCTGCTGGTCAGGACTGCTCAGTCATCCAGCCCGTCAGCTGCGTCGAAAGCGTTCAGAACGCAACCTTGTCGCCTAATAGCCAACTCCATGCGGACCCGACGATAGCCCTGGACACATGTGGCAGCGCGTGTTGCCCGATGGGGTACTCGTGCCAAAGCGATCAGTGCTACGCACAGAGTGCTTCGGCCGCGGAGACGTTGAGCTCGACAGCAAGCTCAAGTGCGACGTCAACCACCTCGACATCTGCAAGCTCGAGCTCACCAACCACGGCGTCCACCTCCAGTCAAACCTCACCGGTACCTACAGCCGATAATTCTACCGTGCTGTATGGCACGACGTCCGGCTCAGCGGCGAAGTTTTCGGGTGGTTCTTTCGCAGCAGGCTTCGTGCCCGGAATCTTCCTCGGCGCCTTCCTGACTGCCTGCCTGTTGCTCATTCTGTTCCGCAAGAAGCGCGGTTCGTCAGATTCTTACATGCACGAGAAGCATCACAGTCCGCACGACACGCTTACAGACCTGGGTACCCTCAGCCGTCGGCCGACAATGCACGGCCGCTCAATATCCGAGCCGACCGCAGATCCATCGGCAGGCTACCGTACAGACTTCTTGCGCGGCACACCGCCACGTATACCAGACGGAACGAGTGCAGGCCACGGCTACATGGTCGAGGCTACTGGCCCACTGACACCTGCTCGCACGCCCAAAGCAGTGAGAGCTCTCTGGAGCCGGTCACCTTTCATGAACCAGGCTCCGTCAACGCCCCCATCAACCCAACCTCCTCTGCCCGCGCATCTCAAGCGTGGCACGCTCTCTTTCACCATCAGCCCTGTCCGCGCCTTGAAGAAGCAGAAGAGCATGCACTCACTCCGCCGCCAGATGACAGACGCTTCACGCGGTAGTAACCGGCGCATGAGGCCGGATGCCAGCCGGAGCGGCAGCACCGAGACTATCCAAGTCTTGATGCCTAGCAATGAGCCCTACACGCCCGACCAGCGACCCTTCAGGCCTATTGCCGAGGATGCACCGGCCACGCTGGACTCGTCCATCTACCGGCCACATGAGTCATCTTCCACCTGGCGCACCACCGACAGCTCAAACCCTCCGCCGCAGTCTGCGCCAGCGCAGTACGCAAGCTCGAGCCGATACCCTACGCAAATAATCACGCCAACACATGTACCTAGGCGAAGCAGCGCCAGCCGAGGTGGCGCGATGGAAGGCCAGTTAGGCACTCCGTACACGCCAAGCAGGTACTACGGTAACGGCAAAGGTCGTGTAACCGATGTTCTCGTCGGCGAAGAGGGCGGGCTTAGGGTTCTGAGGGAAACCCAGAGGCGCGACACAACGTTCTCCGCGATGATGGAGAAGGCAGGGTTGCGGAAGAGCGATCTGCTTATGGGGAGTGGAAACCGGTAGAGTAAGACGCGAGAAGTCGCCATGGTTTAGCCAAGCGTTCATTATGTCGAGATGAGTCCCTTCAACCACCTCCACGCTTCCACATCTTCTTGAGCCACCCGCCTTCCTTCTGCCACCAGTCTTGCGGGGAGCCTGGCTTCACAGCCATGCCTTTACAGGGTGGTTTGGTGGAGGTGTTTTACTCTAACAAATGCATCTTGTATTGGAATACGTACAAATATCAACTGACTTTTGTGCCAACGAACGCAGCAAAACCGGAATGTCTTCCTCGCTTCATTCCTCCTGACTACTCCTCCGTGTCATCCTCCTTGCCGTCCACGATTTCGAAGCCTGGGTTCGGTATCTCATACGTCGCCAGACCCTTCACGTTCTCCGGCTGCCGAAAGAAGGCCTTGTGAGCTGCCTTGTAGAAGTTACCGCTGAAGTGCCTGGAGCTCGCAGCATGCCGCAGCATGCCCTCTTTCTCGATACCCCAGTCGTCGCCACCGAGCCAGTCTGCTCTGGTCCACGAACAGCGAATGCCTCTCAGGAAGCAAGGCATGCAGAAGTCCTGCTCGACTCCCTGGTCGTCCTTGAATCTATCGCAAGCACCCAGGCCAGTCGTGGACAAGGCCGCCCCCTCGACCTCATCACTCTACAGTAAAGTTAGCACTTTGGTTGTATTGTCTCGCTCCGGGATCCAATACTCACGAGAAATCTGTACATACAGAAGTCGCAGTTCTTCCTCTGGTTGTTCTGTCTTATGAGGACCTTGAAGGCCTTTACACTGCTTGCTTGCCCCTTCTTCTGCTTGTAGATCTGTTCGTATGTCTGCCTGTGATCTTCAAGCCATGCCCAGTCGAGGCCCTGCCAATCGCCATTGATGTTCTCGAGGTGCTTCTGCACACCATGCTCTGTAACGCGCAAGGCCCCCAGCTGGCTCAACACGGCGTTCTCGGAATAGATTGGACCGCTCAGTTGTTCCAGTGGTGCGGTCACCGGCTGGCAGGTAGCAGTCTGACGAAACGCGTCGTATATCACCTCGACAATGTGAGCGGGACCGAAGTCGGGAACGAACCCCTGCTCTTCCCTACCGGGCCAAGTGCTCTTCAGCAAGTGGGCCAGAATGCCGGCACCGTAAGCGTAAGATGTGACCGAGCCTGTCTTGTTGTCGGAAATGGCGCGGAGGCATGTGCGGGGAGCGGCCCACTGCAAGTATTTGTAGTAGAACTTTGAGCTCTTTTGTGATTGCCAGATGATCTTGTAGCCTAGCCTCAAGACGTCGTGCCAGTTCGACCAGCAACCGACATCTCCGATAGGGAAAGCAGGCGTGGCATGAACGCAGTCCTTGTCCATTACCTCCCAGGTCGACCATATTACATCGCCCGGCTCTGGAAGGTCAGACTCGGCGGAGCGCAAGAACTCCATCTTGGCCTTTGCGTTGGAGGTGCTCTCACCAAAGTGCCTGTACTTCATGTACCCCAGCGTCCGATAGGTATTGCCGCCCGCACCAGCCTTCTCGGGCGCCAATGTCAAGGCAGGACGGTGAAAGATCATTCGATTCGCCTTTGGAATGCGTTCGAGACTCCACACGATCCTGTCGAAGGTAGCATGCTCGCCGCCCACTGGACTGGACACATTCAAGCCACCCGTGACGCCAAAGCTTGACCGGGTTTTCGGATCCGCGTACCCAGATTTTGCGAAGGCAGCATCGGCAATGCTGTTGAACAAGACTCCAAGCTCTAGATGCGAGTAACTCTTCGTGACAGCCTGCGCGATGCCTTTGGCTTGCGCACGGCTTTGGGCGACCGTCACGTCGCTTACCTTCTTCGCATAGCTGCGCGTCAGCAGCATCGCGAGGTTCTCGTAGAGATTGCGGAGCCTCTGGGCTTCCTCCAAGCTCCCTCCCTCGTTCGGATCTTGTACGCAAAAGCGCATGGCCGTCCACTTCTTGGCCTTCCTTGCACAACGGTAGTGCTCCGTCCAATAGGCGTCAGACTTAAGGTAGAACATGTCGGTGCGGTGATACTTCAGTCTGACCACCATATCCTTTGACTGACCAATGTAGATGTAGACGCCGCTGAACTCGGAGTTGTCCTTGAAGTCCCAGTAGACTATAAGGTAGATTCCACAGTAAGAGGTAGGATCTATGATCGTCTCTTCGTGGCTGCCAAAATGGGGTGCGCGGTCCCAGATGTTCCAGATGTTGAAGCTGTTTGAGGCCAGGAGAGCCGCCAGCTGTGGGGAGGCCTTGTTGATGTTGTTCTTCATGGCGTTTGCAGTATCCTGGATGCTTTTCGAGTTCTGCAGAAACCTCTTGTAGATCACGATGTCGGGTATTCGATCGCGATTGTCCGCCACACCCACGAGCAGAGCTTCGATATGCTTGGCCACGCCTCCACTCGGCGAGTCTGACATCGTGTCGGAGCTCGCGTTGCGAATGCCCCCAAAGCCAGGCAATTGGTAGTCAATTGTCCACTTCCCGAAGAGAGCGGGTGACACGTCGACCGCGTTAATAGCGATGGGTACTGATGGTGCTTCGCGTCGATCCCGGAGGCATACGAGGAACTGATTGCCGTCCTTGGATACTTCGCGGATCTCGCCAATCTCCCCTTTGTCGACGGTAAGATCGGCCGGTCCGCCTGGCACTCTGTCGCCTTTCGAGATCTTGCACTTGACATTCTTCTTGGCTTGGAAGACATGTCCTTTCACGGTGTCAGTCGTGTATGAAGGGGCCATTGTCGCCGTTTCGGGGAGGTGGAGGTGCTTGGAGATGATTGTTGAGGAAGTTGTCGAGTCGAGTGTTTGGAGTGTATTGGTGGGGAAGGTCGAGAATCCGTGGCAATTGGGTGAAGCTTGTGGGCGTCGAAGTGGTCAGGATAGTGGGAGATGTAGACCTTGGTCGGCTTCAGATTGAGGTGGTGGTTGCTGGTGGCTGCCGTCGAGTGTTGTGTGTATGACAGATGCTGTGGAGGTTGGGGATGCAAGGTGCAAGGGGAAGAGTGTGGGTTGAGAGATGGTGTGTTTGTGTTGACGTAAGGATCTGGCGCAGACTTTTATCGTAAAGCTCCGGGTCTGTCACATGCAGCTTTGCCACCAGGCCTCGCACATGACCGGGCACATGAAAAGGTTCGCCGTCAGCGGACTGCAAGTGAGCGCATCTGCCCGCCTCAAAGTCGCGGACTGAAGCTGCCCGCGGTCTCGGACACGTGCAAATGAAGGGAAGCTTACGGAGGATTGAAAGCTTTCGGGCAGTGAGTGAGGCTTGAGCTGGGGGCGCCACTAGGAAGGAAAGGGGGAGCTGCATTGAGCAGTACTATGACCGTGTGCGGGCCACCTGGTATTCGGTATCTTCATATCACCTACTATTGATCAACCTGGAAGCCCCAATTTTCAAGCACATTCCCATGGCGAATTGGCAATACGACGTGCAGACAGGGATTGTTAGCTATATCCCAGAAGCCATGGCGAGCCAGCGTAGGGGGCAAGAGAAGGGAAGACCGAGCGGGAGGCTATTGCTAGAGCTGCGAGGGGCGAAGTGGAAGGAAGGGAGGAATCTACGTCGAGCAGGAGCTCCTACAAAGGTTGGCCAGGGCACTTTGAAAGAGGGAGAGGAGGATTCTGAGTCGAGCCGGAGGCTGCTATCGAGGCTGCATAGGTGAAGCTAGGAGAAGCGGAGGTCAGCACGTCGAGCGGAAGCTGGAACGGAAGCTGGAGCGGGCAAAGGTAGGAGAGGGAAGAGAACGGCACGTCGAGGCGGATGCTGTTGCGGACGCTGGTTCGGGCAAAGGTAGGAGAGGAGGAGCAGCGCACGTCGAGTCGGAAGCCGCTGCAGACGCTACACTGGGCAAAGTTGGGAGAGGAGGAGCAGCGCACGTCGAGTCGGAAGCGGTTGCAGACGCTACACTGGGCAAAGTTGGGAGAGGAGGAGACTGTCACGTCGAGCCGGAAGCTATTGCGGCCGTTGGTTCGGGCACATGTGGGAGAGGAGGAGTAACGTAGGTCGAGGCGGATGCTGTTGCAGACGCTGGTTCGGGGAAAGGTAGGAGAGGAGGAGCAGCGCACGTCGAGCTACGAGTGAAGTCTTAGTGTAACCTGGACAGACCTGGGTGAAGGCAGAAGCTACTACGTCGAGCAAGTCGCTGCTTTGCAGGCTGGACGGGGTAAGGCTAGCAGAGGAGCAGCACGTTGCGTCGAGCCAGGAGATTGTTAGAGAACTGGCATGGGTGAAGCTGAGGATTTGTGAAGGTGCCACGGCGAAGACCGGGGGTGGATCGCACCCTGTCTGGGCCCTTTCAGTGACCGGCGAGCGCATGATGTCGAGGCCGCATAGACGTAAGATGTGTACCACTGTGACTCCACGGTGGTGATGTTGCCAATTGCGCGAAATGGCATGCAAACGCGCGACGTTCGACGTTCGTCTCAGCTTTCGGGAATAACCTACTTTAGCAGCGCAGCGGGACCTCCCGTCGCTTCCGCAGCTGGGATTCTACTAGCCTAGGGAGGCACAAGGCGAAATGATGTCACTGGGTGCGTAAAGGATGGCATTCATAGACACAACTTTTGCATTGTGTTTGTGGTAGGAGCTAGGAGACTCGCCCGCCAGTCTGAACACCTGCTCCCATCTGCTCGCACCCTTTTCCATCGTCCTGGAGCTGGCACACAGGACGATGCCATTTAGTGCTGCATCCTCCTCATCCAGAGGCATCATTTGCCGGGCTGCTGCCAGAAGCCATGCCGCCTTGGAAACCATCTCGGGATCACGGCCCTGTCAACATGGCCCCCTTTTGAATCTTCGTTGCCTTCTCGGATGTCTCGTCGCCGCGCTCGACTTGAGAGTAGCCACGCTTCAACGCCGTCGCATCCCTCACTCTCCCCACTCCCTCGTCCTTCGACGTTAGAGTGTCCTGTGCAGCTCCCTCCGCCGCCCCTATGCCCAGCGCGGAGGCGCCGTCTGGGCGGACCTGACCTCCCTGCCCCATGCTCGACATCGTATCCGCAATGTCAGCTTGCTCGGCTCCCGGAAATAAGTCTTCGGTGTACTGCGTCGACGTTGAGCCTTCCCGCTCATGCTGCGCGCTCGGCGTAGACTCCTGCGGCTCCGGGCTGAACTTCGACCTCGTCTCTTCCAGAGTATCCTCCCTGCTCGACGTTGAGACTTCTCGAGCACGCTGCGCATTCGACGTGAAGTCCTGCAAGTTGGCATCAGAGTTCGACTTCACCTGTTCCGAACCACCCTCCCTGCTCGACGCTGTGAGTCCCCCATCACGCGGCGCGTTCGACGTGGAGTCCTGCAACTTCGGGCCTAAGTTCGACTTCGCCGCTTCCGTTTTGCCTTCAGGTCTCGACGTCGCATTCTCCGCCTTGGACAGCCCGCTCGACTTGCTCCTTTCCATGCCACCTCCTCTCATCGACACCAAGACTTCCCCATCACCCTCCGCGCTCGACGTGGACTCCTGCGACTCCGGCTTCGCCTCTTCCGTACTCCCCTCCGAGCTCGACGTCGTGGTGTCCGCCTTGGACACACTGCTCGACTGGACATCTGCTGTGACGCCTGCAGCGCTCGACATGATGCTTTCCATCGGCATAGTCTCCTTCGACGCCGCTTGCGTGGGTGGGTGTGGACCGCTCGACGTGCGGCCTTCCTTCAGCGTCGTCACACTCGACGGCACTTGCATCGTCGGATTTGGATAGTTCGACATGCCGGCTTCCTTTGACGCTGGCTTGTTCGACATCACCTGCTTCCTTAGGCTTGGTCTGCTCGACGTCGCTATGGTCTGGTTCGACGCCACTTGCTGTGCCAGTCCCGGACGGTTCGGCGTGGTGTTTTCTTTCGGCGTATGTCCGCTCGATGCCGAATAGCTCGCCGGCGTAAGTCCGTTCGACGCCACTTGCTGTGCCGGACTTGCATCGCTCGACGTTGGATTGTGTGAATGAGGTTGGATGTTCGACGTCGCCGCCTTTGCCACTCCCTGGGAGCTGGGATAGTTGTCCTCGGGCATGGTGAAGAAGTACTGCCGGCTCGACGTCAAGTGTTCGTCCTCTGGCTCAGGCTTGATGGTGGGTTCGGCTTGCGGTGTGCTAGCTGGCGAAGATGGAGGTGAGGCAAGGGGTGCGTCGAGGATTGGGGGAGGCGGCGCCGCAGTGATGCTCGACGCGGTGGGAGTGGCCTTTTTTGTCTTCTTCGGCTTCGTAGCTCGGGCGGCGTCGGCTGCCGTGATCTCATTCAGCAGCTCAGGCGCAAGCAGTCCGGCAAGTTCGGAATACGCGCGAGCTGTGGCAAGTTGGCCCGCGTGGGTTTTCGCCTTGATACGGGCACGCAGGCGGCCTTGCTCGGCTTGAAGGTCTGTCCACTGCTTCGTCGGATTCCCGAGTGCATCTTTTGCCTTGATGTCCTTGACGTCGAAGTCGGATGGTGCAGTATTGTACTGACCGAGGATGATTGCTTTCGCCATATCGCGGTTCCTCTTTATCTGCGTGTCAATCTGACGGGTAATTGCTCCTTCGCCACGATCATAAGCGCGACCTTTGGCACGATTCGACTCAAGCTCGCTATCGGGGCGGAAGGGAGGCATGTTGCTAAGGTAGTGCAGTGGTGGATAAGTGTGTTCCAGATATGGTGGCACAGTGGAGTATGGAGTTGCAATAGGGAGGTCCTGTGGACGCGATCATAAGGCTTCTGGAGATATCAATATCTGAAGCGAGCTGGTAAGTCATGTGCAGGAGCAGTAAGGCTGGCGCAATGGCACGAGCAAAGCGAGAGTGAAAGTCCTGGCCGGCCATGTGACACGGAGTTCCAGACTCATCTTTACGAAGTGAAAACGATGTAAGAGCTCGTGCTCACCCGTATGAAAGCTTCTGCCCGACTGTGTAACATAGAATCACATGCTCAGCTTTACGAAGTGAAGCTGAGCTATGCCTGGTCAGAGGGAGTGGGACGGGGAAAGGAAGCTTGCAAGCTGGGAGTTAGACATTGAAGCACAATGAAAGTAATGTCTTACGACGCAGGAATGGGTTTCCCGGCCATCAGTGGGGAGAAGCTAGGCATGATGAGGACGAGCAACTTTATGGTCGAGAACGCTGGCGTGATAAGGGAAGACCGCCGTTAATAGAGCGAGGAGGCCTCTAAATGAGGGCTCATTGTGTAAGCTGGGAGAGCCAGAAGGCGGACAAATGGGCGAGAGGTTGAAGGAGAGCGTATTAGGGGTGGACTGTAGAAGCCAGAAGTCTAAGGGCGACATGTAGAAGACTGTCCAGGCATACCAGTAGTGTGAGCTAAGGGAGGGCAGAAGGTGGAATAGTTAGGAAGATGTCGAGGAAGAGCGTATCAGGGATATGAACTAGGGAGGCGAGAAGCGCAAGAAAGCGCGGTGGCAGGCTTAAAGCACGCTGCTAGCGTAAGCTAGCAAAGCCATAACTTCGAAGTAGGACGCAGCAGCCGTAAGGGCAGGGCTGCCGGGGTAGAGTAGGAGATAGCAGAAGGTTCCGATCTGGCATAGCAGTAGTAACCGAAGGGCCGCCGGGACCGGGTAGGAGATGTAACAAGGTTGGGATCTAGCGCAGGAGACGTAGCAATCGGGCTGTAATAAGTAAGGAATGCCAGAGAATTGAGTTTTGCGCAGTAGGCTGGAGGTCATGCCTGGCGGGACGGGCGAGGATTGCCAGAGGATTGCGTTTTTCGGCGTAAGATCGAAGGAGAGGCTGGTGGGACGAGCGACGATTGTTAGAAGATTGAGAACAGTCATATCAGGCTTGGGCAGGGCTGCCGGGATCAGCTGGGAACGCCAGAAGATGTGAGTTATGACACGGCACGCTTGAGAGCGGCACTGGCGGGATGGGCTGGGACGGCCAGAATATTGAGAAGCCTAGATATAGGTAGCCTAGACGGACCGAGTTATTCGAAGAGACTGAGCTTTGGCGCAGCAAGCCGGAGGCGAAGACCGTCGGGATGAGCTGGGAAAACCGGAATATTGGATATGGGGCAGCAGGCTGGATGGCAAGGCTGCGCGGAATAGAATGGGAGATGTTGGCCTCTTGCTTACTGTGATAGATGTGCAGGTGTAGGCGCAGCGAAGTGTTCGGCTGATGCGCCAGTCCTGACACGGCGTCGTAATTGCATGCTGCCGATGGGATGGTAGTGACAGCGATAGGCGGGTGCCAGCGATGGCATCAATTGTGGAAGACACTGGCACAGGATGACAATGCAAACCGTTGTGTATGCCGCGGCATGGTATACTGCGCTTTTTTACGCCCTGACGTCCTTTCCTGGCTCACTCGGCCAACCCTTCGTCGCAAATCTTATGCAAGAGTTTCGTGTGCAGCCTGGTTGTTGCTCTAGCCAAGTGCTGTCGCTCGTGTATCCATGTCCTGTGCTGTTGATGCGCTACCAATGCGGTGTGGAAAGAATTTCATCGTGTAGGAAGTCTCGATCTTGCTGGGCGAGAATGTCAGTCAGGTGCAAGGTAGCGATGCTTCGCAGGGTTCCCATACTTTGCCTTCTCCACTGCTCTCTTGTGTTGAGGAAGTTTGGTCTGAAGCTGAAGACGAGCACAGTGACAGGGACAGCATTGCTGTTGTGTTGTTGCTGTTCGTAGGAGGTAGCGCTGTTGCTTGCCCACATGAGTGTGTTGTGTTATGCGGGGGCGGCGACTCCGGCGAGGGCGGCACGGGCGGGCATGATTATTAGCGTGCGTGGCTTGAGCTAACATGCCGGTTCCCGCACACTCTTGCGGTTGCCTCGACCTCCTTCAACTCTTGTGGTGGTAATGATACTGACTCTCAACGTCCTGGTTCGCCGTAATTGAAGAGCCCTTCGGCGAGGCAACTGTGGAAATTTGCAGGTTGGCAATCATTGTGATGGCAAGGTGAGCCTTCGGCAGCCCGTAAGCAAGGATGTGCACATCTTGGAATGCAGCAGGCGTATCAAAGCATCAGCTATCGGTATTCCGTTGCTGACTCCTTTCGGGTGCCGAAAGCGATTTCGTCTCGCTGCTGTTGAACAAGAGTATCCGAACGTTCGGGAGCTGTTGACACTCTGGCTGGTCCGCCGCTGCCGCGACCGCATAGAATGGTCGACCCTCCCATAATGTGCGGGATCACGGAGCTGGCGAGAGCGCCACGAGTTTTGGGTCGACCGGCCAATCTCTTACAGGATCTGGAGCTTGGCGAGTAGCGACTTAGGCATGCTGGTCAACCCGCCGATGCTGTGCAGGATCTTCGGAGGTCGGGGAGGAGGTGGTGGGCATGTTGGTTGACCGCCGAAGCAGCCGCCGCCGGCGCTCTGTGGAGTGGTCGATCCGTCTTGGTCTGCGGCGTCCTGAATGCTGACGAGAGCGAGGTGAGCTCGTCGCTTGTTCCGCTGCCGCGCCGCCTTGTGGCGTGGTCGACCTACTCACGATGTCTGACTGGCGTCCTGGAACTGGGCGAGAGCGAAGTGTCGGCTTGCTGATCGAACCGCCGCCACCGCCGCCGCATGGAATGGTTGACCCGCCTTGGTGTGCGGGATCCTGGACTCTGGCCAGTTGGAGGAGCTGCATCTCGAGCTGACGCAATGCATGCGCTCGTGTCGGCTTGCTGATCGACCCGCCGCCGCCGCATGGAATGGTTGACCCGCCTTGGTGTGCGGGATCCTGGAGTCTGGCCAGTTCGAGGAGCTGCATCTCGAGCTGACGCAATGCATGCGCTCGTATCTTTCCGGTTGAGGCTCGGACGACCGACAGAAGAAGACCTGGAATGGTTGACCCGCCAGGGACTGGTGCGCACGAACCGCGCAAAGATTGCCGTCCCATTGGTCTTTTTTTTTTTTTTTTTTTTTTCACTCGTCTTGGTAGAAGTCGAGC
Organism: Oleoguttula mirabilis; assembly: GCA_035135055.1. Classification (NCBI taxonomy): domain Eukaryota; kingdom Fungi; phylum Ascomycota; class Dothideomycetes; order Mycosphaerellales; family Teratosphaeriaceae; genus Oleoguttula; species Oleoguttula mirabilis. The sequence goes on along the minus strand of JAVFHQ010000016.1, from coordinate 146,414 downwards.
GCTGAGAACGAGTTGTCAGCAGCACTTCGACACTGAGCTATGGGCATAGATGCTTACACGGTGCCTTGGACTTGGCCGCACGGCCAAGTGCTAGAGCGAAACGTCAGCATGAGCACGGCGACACTGTCGAGGCGCATCGACTTACCTGCTCGCCGGCCTTGCGGTGGCTCTGGTGCTAAGAGGAACGCAGGTTAGCATTGCAACCCTGTCGTCTTTGGAGCAATGGCGCGTATTACCGGCAGTCTTCTTCTTCACCGGCGCTGCCGGCGTCTGCTTCTCCTTCTTCTTCTCCGCGGCTATCTGATATCAGCATCATACGCCTGTCGCTGTTGAAGCAACGGCATCACATACGCTTCTTCTTCTCCGCTTTGCTCAGCTTTGCCGCTAGCAAGAGTAAGTACTATGCGTCTGTCACTGCTGGAGCAAAGGTAAATATTACCCGCGGTCTTCTCCGCCTTCTCCTCCTTCTTCGTCTTCTTCCGCGGTGCTGAAAGAGATGCATTAGGATATTTCTACTCTTGGAATACACGCAGAGTCAACCTACGTTCTTCGTCTTCGGCTTCGTCGGTGCTGAGCGCTGGCGGATCAAATACGACCGGCGGCACTTCAGGCTCCCCAGACCCATCCCCGGCTGCCATGGCGAAAGCTTCGCCCCATGAGATCATGGGACTCGGACTTGCCACACGCTCGGAAGGTGACTGGGCTGGTTCGCCGTCCATGCCTCCAGCTGTCCCAAGTATCTGGGCGGTGCCGCTGGGCAAGTGCAAGACTGTACCCAAGCGGTCGCACCAGATTGGCTCAGCGAATGTCGGAAAGGTAAGTTGCGCGTGCGCCATTGTGCGAGTGTGCGATTTGTAGTAGTGTTGTGTAGTCCTTGTATTCTTACTCTACTCTACTCTACAAGTTCAAGACGTGAGGTCGGGATTTCAGGCTTCCGCGTCGCGCTTTCCCAACTCGACCACCACGCGACTCCCTTCGGCACGCTGCTCGGGCTGGGCGATACCATCACCCGGAAAAGATATGCCGACACTCTCGAGACGATTGCGAAGAGAGGGCCTGATGCTTTTTATACCGGTCCTATTGCTGAGGCTACCATCAACACCATACAGGCGAATGGAGGAATTATGACCCTGGAAGACCTAAAGAACTACACGGTCGCCATCCGGCCTCCAGCTTCGATCGACTACCGGGGTTACAAGATCAGAAGCGGCAGCGCTCCCTCAAGCGGTACTGTTGCGATGTCGGTCATGAAGATCATCGAAGGCTACACGGACATTGGCGAAGCGTCCACACTCAATCTAAGCACGCATCTATTCGACGAGGCACTTCGATTCGCCTACGGCCAGCGAACAGAGCTCGCCGACCCGTCCTTCGTCGACGGCATGGACGAGTACCAGGCAGATATGCTCAAAGAGACTACTGCCGCTGCTGTGCGTGCCAAGATTAGCCCGTTCCACACGCTGAACGTCTCCGCGTATGACCCTTCCGGCTTCGAGAGCTTAGAGACGCCTGGCACGTCAGCCATCGTCACGAGTGATGTCAACGGAATGGCGATATCGCTCACAACGACGATAAACCTCCTGTTCGGCAGCCAGATCATGGTCCCGGAGACTGGAGTCATTCTGAATGACGAGATGAATGACTTCAGTATACCGGGCTCCTCAAACGCGTTCGGCTACATCCCGTCTCCGGTCAACTACATTCGCCCGGGAAAGCGGCCTCTGAGCTCCATTAGCCCGACTATTGTCGAGCACGCAAATGGCACTCTCTACTTTGTCGCAGCCGCGGCCGGAGGTAGCAAGATCATTACGTCTACCCTGCAGCAACTGTGGCATGTTCTGGACCAGGATATGACAGCACCTGAAGCGCTGGCTATGCCGCGTCTCCACGATCAGCTTGAGCCAAACCAAGTGACCTTCGAGTACGCGTACGACAACGAGACTGTGGCGTTCATGGAGTCAAGGGGACACAACGTAACATGGGTCGCGCCAGGGCTGTCAACGGCTCAGTCGCTTCGCCGGCTCGGCAACGGTACTTTCGAGGCCGCAGGCGAGCCCCGTCAAGTCAACAGTGGTGGGTTTGTGATATAGAACGGTCTTATTGGAAGAGCTTCCTGCTCAAAGCGATGGGTGATGAGATCATACGAAGCGCTGAATGCGCACGCTGGGTAGTGTGAGGAGCGCAAAGTCCTACTCCTCAACTAACCTTGTTTAGTATGCGTCTCTTAGTAGCGACTAGGAACGTTGGTTGCAGCATACCAGGCGGGCTTGATAGGAAGCTTCGCGGTATTAATGTATCCGGCTCTCCGTAAAGAAGGTGCACCAAGAGGCGGGCAAATCACATCCTTCTGTCTCACTCTTCCAGGTTCCGTTATTTGCTTTTAATGGCTCTCCACTGACAGCCGACTACACATCGAGCGGTTGCCTGAAGACATTTCGGAACCTTTTGGCAGGGCACGGAGAGAAAGTGAAGTCGCGGAGAGTACATAGCACGGGGGCCACGCCAGCTGACTGAATCCTTCGAGCTGACTGAATCCTTCGAGCCGTTGCAGGATCTGCTTACAAGGACCTAGTACCTTCTCACATTGTTCCTAGCGCCTTGATGCATCCAAAGCTCACGCATCGTTTCGAACTACGATACTCAACATGGCATCTACTTCGTCTACCGTACTTGACACCAACCCTCCGGCTCTGCGTGTAGTAGCCACAAATGAGAAAATCACCGGTGTGCCTGCACGAGAGATGCTCCGGCGCTCCGGTATATCCTCGTCGGGTACAAGTGAGCTCCACGTTCTGGACAACGCCTGCGGAGGTGGGATACTGGCGCATGAGGTGCTCCGATTGGCGAGGCAGCACCCAGACTCGATGAAGCTCGATCGGCTGGTAGCCGGCGACATTGATGAGAAGATGCTCAGTTATGTACGCAACAGGCAAGCAGATGCTGGTGTTGCTATGCATGAGAGCTGGCAGAAAGTGGAGATCATGAAAATCGACCAGCAATCGATCCCGCTGCCTGACAAAAGCTTCACCCACCTCTTCAGTAACTTCGGCATCTTCTTCTGCCAGGACGACGAGAAGGCAGTCTCTGAGGCGTTCCGAGTCTTGAAGAGTGGAGGCACCGTAGGCTTCACTACCTGGAAAGATGTTGCGTGGTGGTCCGAGATTGCTTTACCTGCGCTTGCTCAATTGATTCCTGAAGCACCAACTCTGCCTCCGCCGGATCAGATGTTCCCCCAAAGAGGCTGGTCAGACCTGGAAGCCATAACGGCTAAGCTGGAGAAAGCCGGCTTTGAGGAGATCAAGGTGTCGGAGTTTAGCTTCACGCCCGACGTTGATGCCGACGAATTTGCGGAAGGTACTGCCATTCTCACCAAGGTCGTTGCGAAGAAAGGATGGAGTGGAGAGCAAAATATAGCGTTTGCCGATCAGATCGAGCCTGCGCTGCTGCGGTACCTGAAGGAGAACTTCAAGGATGGGAAATGGAATGGGAAGATGACCGCTATCATTACGCTTGGGAAGAAAGCATGAGCTGCAGGCGATCTGTATCGATCGAAGTACTAGCCAATCAGATCTAAGGTGAAGATTGCACACTTGAAGAACCGGCAGCGACATTGTACTCCACGCTTCCTTTGTGCTATGTCGGAGGAACAACCCATTGTGCCTGCTCGCGTTGTTCACCCTGCACCTAACACAATGGATCAACTAGATATATGAATCCCACGCCCGCATGGCAGAACGACGCTTCTCCGTCAAATAGAGACACACTCGATCATACACTCCACCCTTGCTGCCCCAAAGCAAGATCCGGAATATGTCATCGATCCTGACGGCCGGTCCGTCTGTCAACATCTCGCCCAAGCTACCTGGCCAGCTCATCGGGTGCATAGTCATCCCAGCCATCGTCGTCGCAGTCGTCGCAGCAGCCATGTGCTGGCTGCGCAGCTTCCTGAGGAAGCGCCGAGATGCAGCGAAGAACAACTCCCTCCCCCTGATCACGAGGACTATGCCTTCTACAGCCACCGTCCACGAAGATGTGGCGGCTGCTTACTTCTCGAACGAGCGGGTCAATGGCCACGAGTGCTCTTCCGGGTTGACAGTCCCGCTTCCAGCGCGGACGTCTCTGAGCCGTGTGAGCATTTTGTTGCTGCCCAAAACACCGTACATCCATGCGTAAGAGGGGTATGCGATGTCCCATCTCGACCTTGGCGGGGCAGCCGCGCAAGTTGTTCTGCAAAGAGAGAGCGAGCTGCTGATGCCGAAGACGCCGTGCCTGCATGGCCATCGAGGCGAAGAGTTCTCCACCATCGACCTCGGCCCTCCTGCTCGTGTCGTCGCTGCTGCATAGGCACAGGTGAATCGTAACGGTTAGGAGTTCGAGACCGCACTGAGGCGTAATGCACGAAGCAATGTAGAGACAACCTGCAAATCACATAACAAACCCCACTCCTCTTTCCCTGTAATCCACAATGCAGTGCTTTCCCGATGCTCTATTGACTGTGTCACACCGCCATACCCAGGGCTCTTTCAATTCGGCGTCGTCTGATCACAGAGCAGTCCCAGACCCCGTAGATGTGACCGCGAGACTATAATGTGGGCTCGAAGCTGCCACGGCTCTACATTCGCCATATTGATGATATAGGTGAGGTCAGAGGCAGTAGTAGACCTGAACCTCACCTCACCCCAGAGCTTCGGCGTTAAGCGACCCCAAGTCCGGGGCCTCGGCACGTCTCCGCAACCATGCTCGGCTCCTCCACGCTGTCAGCCGGAAAGCGAGCTTCAGCGCCTTCTTCCCCTCTCGAACACCACCACGATGCTCTCGCATCTGTTCCTTTGCACAGTCGTCGTGTTGCGCAAAGCAAGTGAACATAGACCGGTTGAGCCACCGTAGAGCCACAGAGCGTGAGGGAAGTGTAAAATTACCACATCGAGCACGCACAGCTACAGCAGTTCGTCCACCATGGCCCGTCCAACGCTCCGAACACCCCTATGCGACTTGCTTGGAATTGAGTACCCCATAATCCTCGCTGGCATGGCGCGCACCTCGTCCGGTCCTCTAGCAGCCGCGGTCTCCAATGCCGGTGGTCTAGGTGTGATCGGTGGACTTGGCTACACCCCACAGCAGATGCGCAGCATCATCCACGAGATCAAGGATAACCTAGCCGACAAGAGCCTGCCCTTTGGAGTTGACCTTGCGTTGCCGCAGGTGGGTGGAAGCGCGAGGAAGACGAACCATGACTACACCCACGGTCAGCTAGACGAGCTCATCGGTGTTGTGATCGAAGAGAAGGCGCGCTTGTTTGTCAGTGCTGTTGGTGTGCCGCCCGAGAGGGTCATCAAGCGGCTGCATGAGGCTGGGATCCTGGTCATGAACATGGTCGGGCACCCGAAGCACGCCCACAAGGCGCTGCAGGCGGGCGTAGACATCGTGTGTCCGCAGGGCGGGGAAGGAGGCGGACATACCGGCGACATTGCCACGAGCATCCTGATCCCGTCGGTTGTGGATGTTGCTAGGCAGTACAAGAGCCCGTTGACAGGCAAGCCGGCCATGGTGGTCGCGGCTGGAGGTATCTACAATGGACGCTCGCTTGCTGCCATGCTGTCGTTCGGAGCTGTCGGCGCTTGGGTGGGGACACGCTTCGTTGCGTCAGAGGAAGCTGGTTGCAGCCAGCTGCACAAGGAAGCCGTGGTGGCTGCTACCTTTGAAGAGACGCTGCGGACCCTGGTCGTCTCTGGGCGGCCACTGCGAGTCAGAATGAACGATTATATCAAGTCATGGGAGGTCGATCGGCCCGAGGAGGTCAAAAGGCTGTGCGAGAGCGGCGTAGTGCCCTTGCAGAAGGACATGGACGAGGACAAGGATGTTGACATACCTTTCCTGATGGGTCAGGTAGCCGGAGTCATCAAGGAGATCCAGCCTGCCAAGGAGATCATGCAAGACATGGTCAAGGAATGCGTCGAGGTGCTGCAGAATCAGCAAAGCTATATCAGTGCCGGTAGAAGCAAGCTTTAGTCTGCCATTTTTCGCACCTCGTTCTTGGTCGACCTCCTCCGCTTTGTGCCTGACGGTGAGTGCACAGTAGGGAGTGGTTACGTACCTCGTGGACAGCTTGTTGCATCGGACCTCGGACGAGACAGCACCACAGCAGAAGGTATACATTGCAGCCAAACTTTTGAAGCACGCGGGGACCGGGTGGACTTACACAAAAGGCTGCGTTAGCAGAGAGGGTACGGTCGAAGCCGCCAGAAGTACGTGCTCATAGAGCAGCAGCGTAGTCTCATGCACGTAGAGCAGCAGAGGCGGAAATGGTAGCGACGCCCGGCTGTAATCGGGCATTTGCTCGTGGGTTTATTATCGGAGGGACGAGCATGGTGCAGCTGATGCGGATAGGGTCACAGCTGGTGGGCGTGGCTGATTAGTAGCATGAGGCGCGTGTGTTGGCGTGGGCGGCTTTCGATCGCACGGATCGTAGTTTTCATGGCCGAGTGACTGAGGCTGGGCAGTGCAGAATTGCTGGCAGCTGCTGGTCGACTCACGAGTGCGGTGCACGGTTGACGGGTGCGTGACAGCACAGCACCTTCTCATGGCAACTAGGTAGGCTTCGTAGGCTTCGGGCGTGAGCTGGACGGCCGGTGACTGCATGACCCGGTGGCGGCCCGAGGTTTGCTATGCTGAGCGAGATCACGTTGGGGGGTGCCGCGAGCTGGGTGTCGACAGTGAGTATCAGCAGAGTCCAGGACGTTGATGCCAGCAATCTGCTTGCCCGATGGCTTAATGAGTACGCTGGATGACTTACCGGGGATTGCCATGTACCGGGCACTGATCGCTGGTGGAGCATTGCGGCTGGTGGAGCATTGCGAATGGTGGAAAAATTCGCGGACGAGGTACGAAGCTGAGTGCTCGTTGAAGGTTCTCAGTGTACCGTTTGGCTGGAGATCGGAGATGCCGTGTGCCTGGTCTTGGGTCTGCAGAGCCATGGGGTTAAGGGGTAGCCCAGATGGTTGCATGGAGCGTTCGACATCCGATGTTGACATGGTGGACATTTGACCTAGCGTCTTTGCCGCGAGAAAGACCTGACGGCGGACGCTGGTCAGCAGTGCCGTAACACGCTGCGAGGTGTCGTTGATTCTGGGGTGTGGTGGTTGTGTGGTCCCAATGCTTGCAAGTCAACGGGAGAGCTGCTCATTGATGCGATGGCAGATGTGGAGGTGTCGGTCGCCGTCGCCAAGACATGCGGTACTCCGGTTGTCCTGGTCTAGAATGTCAGTAACTAGGTGGTCTGAGTGCTGAGAGCTCTGGTGGCATTCTGCTGCCGTCTGCTGTGGTGCTGGATGGTGTTGCTGCGGTGGATGTTGAAGTGAAAGGAGAGAGTGGACGGGAAATTGTAGAGGAGCAAGCCAAGGAATGGATTCAGGCATCAGCGTGACATCACTTTCCGATCAGGCAGGCGCGTGGCGGGAAGGTAAGGCAGGAGCAACGCAACCGTGCCACCTCACTTTTAGATAGCGCCGAGAGTGACTACAAGTGAACGGAGCAGATAGCTGTTCGTACGTTAGGAAACCATGCATGCACGGCCCTATTGCATTCCTCGTGATGGCCGTCATCGCCCTAAATCCCACGCTCAACGCCTCGCTAAACTCAACGCCTCATTGCTGGCAGGTCGCCACACACATACGCTCCTCAGAACCTCTCCTTCATCCTTGCACTCACCGTCCGCAGATTCCCATACACCTTGCCCGGCGGACTCCCCAAAATCAAACTCACCACCGCCTCCCTCGCCACATGAAGATTCTTGAACCCGCCCAGAATATGCACCTTCTGGTCCGCCAGCACGATCCGCGTCCGGCTCGCATTCTCAATCGCAAACTTCGTCTTGCCGTCCTTGCCTGCTATCCGGCCCACTGCTCGGCTCAGATGCTCGCCTGTCAGGCTCTTGACGTCCTTGACCTCGAAACTCTGGATGTACAAATCGTCCAGTCGTAGCAGTGCGATAGCGTCGTCCAAATCGAAACCGAGGCAGAACGCTTGGATGAAGTCTGCGCCCTTTTGAATGGCGCCCGTGTCGGTGGTGTGGGCGGAGGTGCGCAGCTCGACTGCTTTCTTGGCGATGTTCATGCGGACTTGGAGTTTTAGGTGCTCGACTAGCGGCGGGTAGATCTTGGGCCAGCTATTCTTCAGAGGGGACATGCGGTGGGGTGGGACGCGGACTTTGCGCTCTTCCGCACGGTGGGCGGATTTGGAGACGCTTTCGGGGGTGAAGAGGGGTTTGCTGGCGGAGTCGGCGTCCATGTCGATGTCTTCGGGTTGGTGCTGCTGCTCATCTTGCGGTTGATCTTGCGACGTGGGTTGCGAGGTGGTGATGAGGACATCGTTGTCTACTGCGGACTGCGGCGCATCGTGGATGCTCTCCTCGATGGCGAGAGCGTCGGGCGCTCTTTGGAGAGCGGTCGGTGCTGGCATGGTTGCGGTGTGTGTGTGTGTGTGGTGATGCTCTCGAGGTCCTCGCTTTGTAGGACGGGTTCTTCTCAACGACTATTCGCTCTTGGTATCTGACTCGGTTGTCGGTCGTTCGGCGTACTGTCGAGCACTTTGGTGTTGCGAGAGTGTGAGTGAGGGTGTGTCGCTGTTCTGTCCACTGGTGATTTTTGCCTCGAAATCTTGGCGCTAGTCTCGGACTTAGGCGGTTTTGGCCCCGGTGTGGCACGAGCGTCATCGAAGCTTCATCCGTTGATGCAGAAGCTCGGAATCGCCGTTTCTATGTACTCGACTCTTTCCTAAGTCACCACCCACCCTCTGTCGCCACCAGAGCCAGCAGGATGCTCTAATATGAGTCGTCAAGTCGCGGAGATTAGTGGACTGGGCTTGCAGCATTTCTTACGCACCGCAACGGCCGCCACGGCGACCCCTACGAACCGTCTCCTCTCGACCACCCTCTTTATATCTAGGATACGCACTGCGACGCGTCGCGCGCCATTGTTCACAGCTGTTCGCTCCTTCTCTGCGAGTGCTTTCACAGACAGAGATGGCACAGCAAAGGACACACCCGTTCGATGGGCTAGACCGGCGGCGCCAAAGGTAGGGTGGGTGGGCCCGAGGAGAGGCTTGCACGCAGCGCACAGCATTCGGACACTCTCCGAAGGGAGGAGTATAGCATGTTATGCAGCCGTACAACGTCGGTGGAAGAGCGACTTGAACCCGGCAAGAGAAGAGCGCGTCGAGCATGCACAGAAGACAGGCGAGGAGGCAGCCTCAGGCGCCAAGGCTTCACACGACCACAGCAGTGGCAGGCAGCAGTACATATTGGATCGCCTACCGCACCTGCACCGGCCCACGAAGGAGGAGCTCTTGGCAGCGGCGACGGGCTTCTGGCACCGCCTGCAGATCCGCTTCAAGTGGTTCTCCATCCGCAGCGCGCGCCCGTTCAACAGCGACGAGATTGGCGCCTTCCTGTCCTGGATCTTCTGGGGCCACGTGCTCTGGATTGTGGTGGGAACAACGACGTTCGTCTCGGGAGCCATATGGGCGATTAATACCGTCTTCGCACAGGAGACGTTAGCTGGCTGGGTAGGCAACTACCTCACTAAATCGTCCGGCGTCAAGATCGTGTTCGAGAGTGCCATCGTGCCGACCTGGAACAGCGGAGTCATCACATTCAACAATGTGTTTGTGTCGCGGAGACCGGGCTCAGGCAAGCGTCAGAGAGCGGTAAGCAAAGGCTCGTCTACTGCAGCTGCCGAAGCGGCGAACCTTGCCTCTCAAACGAAGGAGTCTGGAGCTGCAGACCATGAGGACGACAGCAACTATACGCAGTTCGACGTGACCATCCAAACCGTAAACGTAAGCCTTTCCTTCGCCAAGTGGTTCAACGGCAAAGGCCTCCTCCGCGACGTAGAAGTCCACGGCGTGCGCGGCGTGGTCGATCGCACATCCGTACACCCTACAGGCGAGGTGCGAGACCCGAAGAGCTACCGCCACGAACACAACACGGGCGACTTCGAGCTTGACAGTTTCAAGATGGAAGACGTGCTCATCACCATCTATCAGCCGAATGACTTCCGGCCTTTCACGGTCAGTGTATACAACTGCGAATTGCCGCGGCTGAGGAAGCAATGGCTCTTCTACGACTTCATGTGCGCGAACAACATGAGCGGGTCCTTTGACGACTCGCTTTTCACGATCCATCCGCGGCAGGTGCACGGCATCACGGGCGTGTCGCTCAACGGGGAAGGGAGTGAGATGGCGGAGGATGCCGGGCAGTGGAAGAAGCACAGTCGTCTCCGCATCGACGGGCTCCAGATCGACCACCTGAACCGCGGGGTTAACGGCCCGTTTAGCTGGATCCAGGAGGGCAACGTCGATATTGTGGCGGATGTCATGATTCCGAATGACGAGGATGGCAGCATTGCGAAGGTGATGTCGGACTTCTACGATCGGATGGAGGCGACGGTTACGAATGTGCAGCAATCGACGCAGAGGGCTTCGGAGAACATCATTCGCAACGACCAGAACAACGGAGCGGAAGACGGCGCCGTTGAGCAAGACGTCCAGCAACAGCAGCCTCTGCAGCGTAACTCGTCCTCGCCATCAGAACAGCGAGGACGGGCGGAAGCAGAAGAAGAAGAAGAGGAGGACACCCGCTTCCTCGTCCTCGACATCCGCGTCCACCTCAACGACGTCAAGGCCTCCATCCCGCTCCTCCCCAACCCCTCCCTCTCCTACATCAACACCACCCTCATCCGGCCCATCGTCGCCTACATCAACAGCCGGCGCGCCTTCATCCCGGTGAACTGCCGCGTGGTGAAGAAGCAGAGCGAGTTCGACGGCAGCTGGACCATCTTCGATAGCGGGCTGCTGGATGATTTGAGCCGCGAGACGTACGATGCGTTTGTGCGGGATATTGGGGACGAGGGGCGGAGAAGGAGGAGGATGAAGAAGGTGGGGCTGTGGACGATTCAGCTAGCGGCGCAGGCGCTGTTCTTGGGGTTGGCTGGGCAGCTGGCTTGAGCATGCCCTGCGTGACTCTTCTGAGCTCGTCCGGAACTCGCTCGTCATCAAAAGGTTCGAAGCGTGAATGTGAGAGAGACGATGGATGGGTTGTACGTGTATTAGGGCATAGCGATGGCGTTTTATGGTGGCGTTGGCCTGAGAGGCAAGGGAATGGAACCAAGGACACGCATGGCCTTGTTAATGGCAGGCGCTAGTGGCTCGGCGCTGAAAAGCGAAGAGCATGATGTGACAATAGGCGGCAGCCTTGTGCGCCGCTTGTCACGCACGCTATATGGAGCCTCCGCGCTCACGCAGAGACGATGCATGTAGCAGATAGTGTACACGAAGCCCCTCCTCTACCCTCAAACCAGCACGCTCTTGTCTTGCTCCCTCCTTTCTGTCTCTAGCCTCGCCAACGGTGGCGAGCCCGTGTGACATTTCTTCGGCGGTGGGTAGGAGAAAGCACACCACAGCGACGTCCATGCTGATGATGATGATGATGAGCCAGCCATGTCGACTCGCACTTGGCGACTCGCCGTCTAATCCTGCTTCAACGGCGAGTACAGCTCCTCAATCCCGTCCTTCGTAATCACCATCATCTGCAGCCCATCGCCCACCTCGATATGCCTCTCCACCGCACTCGTGAACGCATCCCGCACCAGCTCCTCCACCGTCTGGCGATCCAGCGGCTGCGGCTGTAACTGCGGCTTCTCCAACCCCTGTGGCGCATCCGGCTCGTACTGGTTCTTGAGGTTGACCTGGTTGTCCAGGAACGGCATGATCAAGCTCGCGGCGGCGCCCGCAGCACGGCACTGCTCACGCTCGTAGGAGCCGACAGGATCGTAGGAGTAGAGCGCACCTACGCCCTCCTCGTCGATGCCGCCCAGGATGGCTTGCACGTAGTACGGGAAGAAGCGCTTGTTGTACAGGATGTGACTGAGGCGCTGCGCGCAGGCGTGCACGGACATGTCCTTGCCGTGCTGGTAGCGGTACATCTTGACCACCATGTCCAGCCGCTCCTGCAGCGCTTGCCCGTCCGCCGCGAACCCGACGACGCTCAGCACGATCTTGGCGCCGGCGTGCTCGGGCCCTTCGCCGCCGATGCGGAAGAGCTTGGGCGCGTAGCGGGTGAGGATGTTGTAGCCGGAGGTCATGCGCGTGTCGCCGGCGATGATGGTGAAGGAGGAGCCGGAGATGCCGAGGGTGGAGCCGCCGTTGTCGGTGTAGGGGTAGAAGGAGTGCTGGGTGGGGCCGCCGGATGCGTGGCTTTGCGGCTGGTTCTGGAAGGAGAAGGCGGGTTGCTCGGTGGGCATGCTGTAGGAGGAGAGGGCGGCCATGGTGGCCTGGGTTGGGGGGTGGTTCGCTGGTTGTGTGGCTCGCTCAAAGCACGTAGCCTCACGGGAAGTTCAGTCGCTGGCTAAGATGGTGACCGATGTGTAGAGCGTTGGTGTGGAGAGTGGTGGCTTGCGGTGATGGGCAGTGTTGTACGGTTGTAGAAGCGTGAGGCTCCAAACGTGACGACGCGAGCTTCATCAGATGCACAGGCCAAGTCCAGAACGCCACACTTCGAAGACACCTTCGACTACCTCCTACCTTTACACCGTTCAACCATCTTTTCCATCTCTCGCAATATGTCGGCAGACGTATTGCTACTCAAAATTGCATTGTGGCCTCCATAGTGATGCTCGAAAGCTGTACAACAAACCACGAAGAACACCCGTCTTCGCCAACCCTCATCTTCGCAGATACCCGACCTCATGGTCCATCATCCTGCCGCACGCTCACGTTTCCGCCATCCTACCGTTCACGAACGCTGTGTCACAGCTCCTCCTACCGACTACTTTGCCGCCGGGCGCATCTACGGCAGCCTCCTCTCAGGACCAGGAAACATTTCTTCTTCTAGCGCGCGCAACGCAGCGTCTCTGACTTACTAGACACGTGCTGCTCATCACATTTGTGCACGTGTGTACTCATCGTGATCCCAGGCGCACGTACTATCCAACAAGCTCACGCTCGGCTGCTCATGATCTGACAGCGGCCGAGAACGAGGCAACTCGATTGTGTTGTCACCGTCTCGGCCGGCAGTGAGGGTGCTGCGCGCTGCGTGCTGCTGCGCGCTTTGGACACTAACCTTGCTGCTTGACGGAGCAGTGCTCCCGGATCGTCAAAACCGATCCTCAATCACGCCATGGCTGACGGAAACACGCGACGCTTGCGCTGGCTTCAGAGTCTTGACCTTGGCGGTAAGGGTCAGTCGGCATACTCGCGGCCGTACGCTATAGAGCACACCGCGCTCCAACTCATCATCGATACACAGGAGTTCGTTGTGCGCGTCCTTCAGTGTCAAAGACACAACGCCTGTCTGGACCACCTGCCAAACAGCTCGGAACCCTGGTTTACCAACAGCAGTACCAACAGATTGCGACTTGTAGCGGTCAACCTGGTGACCCACGACTCGCAATGCTCTGCGTGTAGTGCAACTGTGCAGGATCAGGCCACGTACAGTTCCCAATTTTACGGAGCACAAACTTGCACGCCTGAGTTCCACCCAAATTATGGAAGAGTAACTCCAGCTCACCAACAGAAAGGCCGGTGCTATTTGCTGGCCACTATTAATCGCTCTTCTTGTTCCTGTCACGTGTATTGCAAGATTAATAAGTCTCACCGTGGTCTCCAACAGATCGGCCACTGGTCAGCACTATTTTCATGCTTATATTCTGGGAGTGGTTTCTTAACGTGCCTCTGTAGCCACACGCATGCAGTGGCCCTACCAAATCTCTGCTCAACCGCAGCTAGGCGGACATGCTTATGTCCAACAAGCTGCGGCCTGCCGCAACGCTATTTGCGAGGATAAATCCTCCGCTTGCTCGCGCACAGCCCCAGCAACGACCCTTGTCATGCTCACGCGAGCTTACCTTCTCCGCAGTCCGGCACACCAACGGCCTGCAGAGCGTCTAGAGTCGTCTCTAACGGTGAGTGATCGTTCCTGCATACCATTTCCGTCGCGCAAGTCAGCATGCTCCTCGCCGGTATAAAACCATGAGCACCCTACCAGTGAGACCAGACCATCTCCTATCTCTCTTCAACCACATCAGCAACCAACAGTAACGCCCATTTCCTTGGCTTCTCATTTCTTTGTTTCCTTTGTCTTAATCAATCACTAGCTTCAGACAATCCTCATAATCATGCACGGCACACTCGCTACCGCCGTCCTCCTGGGTCTCTCCGCCCTCGCCTCCGCCCGGCCTACAGGCGAGAGCTACACCTCCAGCAGCACCTCGTCCTCCGACGGCCAAGAGGAGTTCACCTTCCCGCTCGACAACGGCTTCCCTAATATCACCAACCCATCCCAAGCTCTCACCGACATCGAGGAGCAAGCGCACGGCACCCTGCCCAATGGCGCGGCCCCACCACCACCCCATCCGGACTCGCTGAACGCGCTCGGCTTCATCGCCTTCAACGAGCTCTTCGAGGTGGCCTTCTTCACCGAACTCCTGTACAACATCACCAACAACGTCCCGGGCTTCGACAAAATCCCCGACCGCGACAACGTCCTCGACATCATCACCGTCGTGCAAGCGCAGGAAGAGCTCCACGAGCTCAACGCCAACGGCGCCTTCACCAAGTTCACCGGCCAGACTATCACACCTTGCGAGTACGTCTTCCCCGTCGACAACTTCGTGGACGCCATCGGGCTCGCCTCCACCTTCACAGACGTCGTCCTCGGCACCCTCCCAGACATCCAGACCATCTTCGCCGACAACGGCGACAACGGCCTCATCCGCGGCGTCGGCAGCGTTATCGGCCAAGAAGGCGAGCAGAACGGCTTCTACCGCGGTCTCCTCGGCAAGATCCCCTCCGCCCTCCCCTTCCTGACCGGCTCCGCCGTCGACTTCGCCTTCAACGCCATCAACCAAGGCTTCGTCGTCCCCGGCAGCTGCGACGCCAGCATCGACCTCCTTATCCACCCGGCCTCGGGCACCCCGCTCACGGAGTTCGGCGTCCTCACCGTCCTGACCAGCGCGGCCGACATCACCTCGGCGCAGGACTCGGAGGTGGACTTCAGCTTCGTCGTCTCGAGCTCGGGGTCCCAGGCCGGCGGGCACGGCGGGAGCGCGCCGCAGGGCTACACCAAGCAGGAGAGCCTGTTTTTGACCTACATCAACCAGCAGAACGTGCCCATCTCCTTCCCGCTCCAGAACGAGAAGTTCGCGGATGGGATCGTGACGTTCACGGCGAGCTTCCCGGGCCAGAGCCAGGAGATGAATGGGCTGACGATCGCGGCGGTCACGACGTCGGATGGGCCGTTTGCCACGCCGGATGATGTTGCGAATGTCACGCTGTTCGGGCCGGGTTTGATCGAGGTCAACTAGGCTTCCTCTGGGCATAATATCACGAAGTGCACGGCTTGTTAACATAACGTGGGCGTGGCGGAGGGGGAATACCCTATCATGGGCATACGGCGGGTTGTACATGTTTAGCGTTTGAATTTCGGTACGCGTTTTTGCACATTCACTGAACCGATAATATACTTGTATCGACTCCTGTTGACAAGGACTATGCAGGTTCGCTATCCCTTCCCAGGCATGCCGTCGTGTCTTTCAGGCGCTGCTGATGGCCCAGCGATACTCGTGACGTACAGGTTCACGTATCAGCTAACCACAACCACGGTTCGGATGCGCTCGCACGCCCTTTCCGGCTTTAGATTCCCGGCTTTAGATTTCCGGGCTATTGCAAAATCGGGCCATGGTAGGGATTCGATATATGAAGACGTCTCTCCATCCCTCTCTCTCCCTCTGTTTCTCTCCTACGTACACACTCTAGCTCCTGGCGCATCCTTACATGGCGAAGCAGATCTTACCTATCGACCTCGAGCCGCAACAACGCAGCTTGCACTCCGACACCAAGTGGTAGATCTGTACTAGAAACTCCTACGCACATAGTGATGCAGGTCGCAAGACGAGTCGCACTCCATGCCGGTGCCACTTTGTTTGTCGAAAGCTGGCTCTGGATCGGCTGCCGGGCCTCTCAGGGTTTGCGAACCATTGAGTGACGCCAAAGAGCCAGCTGGGCTTACCACGCTACCTGCTGAGCTACGCAAAGTGATATATGGCTACGTGCTCCCTATGCACACACAACAGGATCTGCGCTCCGGCTTCCACGTCCACCAAGCAGAACCAGCGCTCCTCCGAGTGAACAAGGCCATCCGGCACGAGACCGTCGGCCTTTTACTACCACGGTACAGTCTTTGAGCTGCTGATCCATCGCCAGTGCGTCAAGCACCTCACCGACTGGCTATACACCCTAGCACCCGAAGCCCGTGTTGCACTGTACCAGAATCGCAATGTCAGCCTTCGCATCTTCTTCGACGCCTCCAGCACCCGCTGCCTTCAATTCGAGGACGAGCTTGCTCGCTCGGCATGGGTGTACAGCGATCCCGCATGGTGCATCAGCGCCGAGGCGTCTAGGAAAGGACCTGGCGATATCAACGAGCTCACGGATGTGAGAGATGTGCCACGACGCCGCAGGTTGCCTGCGACTGGTCTCTCCTTGCACATGCAGCAAGATGATACGAGGGCAAGGGGCAGATTGGCACTTGCTATGACCCAGTGGGAGTACAACCCGCTGGCGCAGGCGAGGCGGGAGGGGCGTAGGGTTCTGCTGAGGAAGGAGATTATGGCTGTCATGAGGGAGGTGTTCGAGATAGGGTTGAGGGCTGCTACACTGGTGCGGTAACCGGAGTGGGTATGGGCTCTCTGGCCCAACACCCGAAGTCTTCTAGCCTGGCACATGCAATTGACGCAGTGAATGGGAATCATCTGCAGTAGTAACGCCCGAATAGGCAGCTTCAACTCCTTCAAACACAGGCCAGCGCAAGGGACACTCCGCCCAGCCGACTCAAGATTTGCTGCCTCCGCTACCTTCCGCTTCTTCCGCAACTCGTCGAAACACAGTCCATCTGCGTGAAGCCACTTCGTCATGCAAACAACGGACAGCATGCCGACCTCGAAGGAGCCCAGCGGACTCTTCGCGCTGCCTGCTGAACTCCGCAACGCCATCTACAGCTACGCGTTCCCAGCGACGGCTCAGGAGTTCCGCTTCAGCTTCGGTATCTACCAACCGGTTCCGCCCTTGCTCCAGGTCTGTCGGCAGGTTCGCCGCGAGGCAACAGGCTTATACTACTCGACGAGCCTCTTCGACCTCATGATCCACCACAAGTGCTCCAGACACCTACTCACCTGGGCCCGGACTGGCTTGTCTGCAGAAGTACGTCAAGCCCTGCGTACCAACAGCAACGTCACCCTACGCATCATCTTCGACAAGGCCTATGAGCACCACGACCTTGTCAAATATTGCCTAGGCAAATTAGCTTGGGCGTGGGAGCATTCACCGTGGCTTATTGCACCTGAGTCACATGTCGACGAGCGCAAGTATGTTGACGAGTATCCGCTGCCGCGCGAATACTACCTGATCGACATGCGCAGCGCGCCGGCAGAAGAGGCGGAGACTGCGGAGGAAGCCGAACTCTATGGCATGGCAGAGAGTGATCGAACTCGGGCGAAGCAACTGCTCGAACTGCTCGGGGAGACGCTGCTGAACACCTCCAAGAAGATCGATGCTGTGCTGCAGGCCGAGTCATAGGCGCTGTGATGGCGGTCGGGCAGTTGACAACCGCTTTGGCTCTGGCTAAGGTAGAGAAAGCAGAAAGTCGATACAGTGACAAGGAGCATGATGGAAAGATGTGAGGCAGGATTCCCGGTAGCTGTTACTGGGTTAACCTCTACAGGAGCTTTGGCCGGGCCAAGCTGAGCTGTACTCGGCGCCAAGTAGTCAAGGAATCTGACACTTATTTCCTTGGTGATACTTCGGGCTGCTGTCGTTGGTCGTCAGACCGCCTCTGTAAAGGTCTATCGTAACATCATTGAGCCCCTTCACCGCTCCAAAGACCGTCATCATCCGCTAGCCAGATCTCTACCTCTGTAGAATCCCTCCATCTCCGCCCTCTGCTCCCTCCATATTGCCTTCAACACTGGATCGTGACTCGGGTCCCCATCCCAGTACTTCGCGTGAAAGCTTCTTGCGCCACCTAAGACATCGTTAGCATGGTAAACTGCCGCCTCATCGGAAAGCCTTCCTGACTTACCTCGCCAATCCTTCTCCGTCGGCCAGTTGACATTCCAGCCGTACCACAGCGGCTTCCACGGCATGTTCCCATCCCTCCTATGCGCATAGTTCAGCAGATTCTGCTCCGGAAAGCCAGGGTCGAACCTCCCAGGCAGCTTGAGCAGGCTGAGGTAGTAGTCGAACAGCACTTTACTCGGCGTGAAGACGAAGAAGCCGCAGTTCAGGTAGTCGAGATTCGGTTCCGGTGGGTAAGGGTGGTCGTAGCCCCAGAAGTCGCCATGCGTGCTGAACATGTAGGTCCTCGGAAGGGCCGACTCGTCCTCCTTGACCTGCGCAGGATTGGTGAGAGTGGCTTGCGTGAGCGTTGCTTCATCGTAAAAGACGCCATCGAGCGGCTTGGTGACCAGCGTGTCGGCATCGATGAATAGGATCTTGCTGTACTCCGTGAGTTGGAAGAGGCGGAGCTTGGACATGACGTCTCTCCAGCGCTCAGTCGCAGGCGTCACCCAGTCTGCACCCAGCTTCTCCACCACCACGATAGTGGCGCCGTCTTTCTCCAGCCGGTCGCGCTTGCGTTGGGAGACATCTTTAGTGCAGAGCACGATGAGTGGTATGCTGTTGTTGGTGCCAGCTGTCCTGGAGTGCAGGAGTTGGTAGCCGAGCACACGCGTGCCGAGGAAGTAGCCGTCGTCTTCATCGTTGATCTCTGCGCTCTCTTCGTCTGTGGCCTTGGCGTCCGGATTGGCATTGGCAGCTAAGAAGGTCGCGAATGCGACCCTGGGGCCGAGGACATGCTGGGAAGGGCTGGCAGAGGAGCCTTTGCCGGGTCGGACGAAGGGCAGCCAGGAGCCTGTGTGGTGAGAGGATCGAATGCTTAGGGTCACGAGGGCGGAGGCGAGGAAGAGGAAGATGCAAAGAGCGATAGTGCGTGGGTTGGCCGTCATGTTGGCATCTTGGATATGAGAGAGTGGGTGCGAGAGGAAGTGAGAAAGGAGAGATGCTCAAGGTGGGCAGTAGGTCACATTCCAGTGCACGCGATGCAAGGCTTTGCCGCGTCACGACGTGTGCAATACCAACGACCCTCGGGCTCAACTCACAGTGCTATGATGCAAATGCCGTTGCATCTCTCGTCCGTCTCTCATTGTAACATTGTTGTTACAAGTCGCCGGGGGGCGTCAGCATGGCTCGAAGGTCCGGTTTACTGAGAGGCCGATATACACATAGCTGAAGCCCGGCATCTTCTAAGTGCGACAATGCGCCCATGGCCCGCCGGTGTCGCTGCAGCGTTCAGAAGTCCCGTCTTGGTCGACATACTATGCTGATACAAGGCCTGGAGGTGTCTAATATAGAATTCTGGCGCTAGAGCAAGTGAATGCAGATGACTGAGCACACCAGCAGCAGCCTTCCCAGCACTCAAGCGAAGGCGCATTCACAGGAGGCGTGAACTCTTCCAGTGGGGCACCAGCGTTATTCTCCTCGTGAAGCGGCCTCAGGCGTTCAAGTGAGCTTCCCTTCAAGTGATTTCGTGGCTGCGTCGCTCTTGCCGCCGCCAATCTCGACTCTTCACTTTCCATCCCCATTCCACACCATCACCGAGCCACTGACGAATACCGGTTGGACTGCAAGCGCGGACGTGGGGCCCGAACGAAGAGCTGCTTGCCACTGACCGTCTTGCTGCAGTGGTTTGCTTGCAGGTGTTAGGCTGTTAGCTGCGGAGACTGGCTTCAGTTCTTGATCTTATAGGGTTGATCGCCCAGCCACAGACGCTTGCGCAGCCTATCGGAGAACGGGCGGAGTACCAGAGTGGACCGGTCGCTAAATTCGGCGCTTGACAGCGGACCGCCGACACAGGGACGACAATCCGACATGCCGATGAGCAACTATCCTAACCCTCTTGACGAGGCTCTGCCCTTCACTGCGGCCCAGCCTAATATGCCGACCCGTGACGACGAGCCTAAGAGGCGACGTCGTAAGGAAGAAGGCGACCGCGACCGTGACTCGACGACCTCTCGTGACAAGCACCGATCGTCGAAGTCGAGTTCCACGACCAAGCTACCGAAGCGCAGGTCTCGAAGCAGGGAAAGGGACCGGGACAAGGATTTGCCGCGGTCAGCAGTATCAGAGAGGACGTCCAGCAAGAAGAAGGTCGACGTGGTCCCAGACATGGAGCGCCGGACCTCAAGCGGGACCGCGAGCGAAGTGAGGCCAAAGATGTCGTACCCTACGTTCAGCAAAGCGCACAGCAGAGAGGCTGTGGGAAGCATGGAGGATGTGCGCAATCCAAAGCCATACACACCGGCCGCGACAGATGTGAGCCAGCCGGCGGACAAGCGAAGGACTTCCACGCCTACGAAACCACCACCGACCAACACCCCGCCAAGCCCACCGCTCACCGCCGAGGAGCCGGACATACGAAGATCGGGCAGTGGGAGCAGCATACGCAAGAGTGCCGATGAGGCTAGAGCCGACATGAGTGATGGGCGGAAGAGCACGAGTACGAGTACAGAGAGTACGCCGCGGGCAGCCGGAGTGAAGAATGCGAAGTCAGGTGCAAGCCTGCGCAGGGAGGCGGTGTTTGCGCAGTCGGACCTGTCAAGCATGCCGGGTGCTTTTCCAGAGGATGAACGCAGGACTACGCCAAGCAGTGGATTTCGCAGGACTGTGTCAACTGGCTCGCAGCCTGCCTCGGTGCTCACACAGAATACAGAGTCTACGCAGAACACGGAGTCTACTATCGACTCGGACGCCACATCCATAGCCCCAGAGCGCAAAGGCGGGCGATCTGAGCGGATAGTGCCTGTATACGACCATTCGCCGCCGTCAGTCACCGATTCGCAGCCGAGGACACCGATACAGGAGTACAACATCCCACCACCTCCAGCAAAGACGCCCATCATCGATGTAGGCGGCCGTTTTCCGCAATCTACGAGGACGCCCATCATCGATGTTGGCAGTCCGTCTCTTGACTCTCCGCGATCCTTTGGCATGACACCGAGAACTGCTATGCCCCCGCCTCCGCCACCTCCACCGCCGATGGCCACGGCGAAGGACCCGCCTCGAGTCGACTACCTGCTCAAGCACGGTGGCCTGCCAACGATGGTACCGCGGCGCCTAGTGCAGGTCGGACCACCTACACAGCAATACGCCATGTACCAGTCACCCGCCTTGATGCAGCAGGCTCCTCTAGAAGAGTACTCCAAGATCTTCTTATCGATACACAAGCGTCTGGACGACTACCTACAGGTGTTGCGGACCAACGGCTCGCTTGCTGTTGCCACTGGCTACAAGTCAGTCGCACGTCGCTTGCTCGACAAGCTGTCACAGGTCTTTGCACGGGACATCTCGTCAGAGCGGTGCGACTGCGTCATCTGTAACACGACGCCACAGCCGACATTGTCAGACGAAGAAGACAGTGGCGTCAGCTGGGGTGAGATCCTAGAAGCCGTATCCGGCCGCCGTGAGCTACCATCGTGGCCACCTTTCTCCATGCGCCCAGAGGAAAGCGGGCTCGGTATCACCGGCTCAGTACAGGCTCCGATGCAGAAGCTTGACGTCGACGTGCCTGAAGAATACAAGGAGCATTACATTCGGCAAAATCAGAAGACGAAACGTGCGGTACAGGGCTGGCTCGCTCAACAGCCCGAGCACTCCTCCGCACCACCTGAAGAGGCCGATGAGGACACGCTAATGTTTGCGATGATGACTAAGTTGGACGTCCAGCAGCGTAACCTCTTCATCGCGCTCATGCACGGGCAGAGCAGCGTGGCGGAGAAGAGAGCACCCACTCCAGCTGAGCGTCCGAGCACTCCTTCAACTGCTCTGAAACGTGCACGGAAGGCTTTGCAGCGCCTATACCGCTTGGACAAGCCACCACGTGACTGCGAAAGTGCAATCTATCTCCTCAACAACTCACATCTGCACGGCATGCTCGCCACGCTGGCCGAAGTCAACGAGCAAGAATGGGACATCCTGGTCTCTGGTCGCTTCGATGGCTTTCTGTGGTCTGGTGCAGAAGCACCGTTCCCACCGTCAGTATCTCAGTACGCATCACCGGCTGCATCACGAGTACCGTCTCGCAATGCGAATGCCACACCATTCTCACAGCGGAGCACAACGCCCTTCAGCGGCATGAGTGGCTTCCCACCGTCCCGTGGCCCGACGCCACTTCGTAACGTCATGTCGCCTGACAATGCTGGCGGCCCACAAGCGATGTTCCCATCACGCGGACCGACGCCAGGTCCCAATGGCATCACAGTCGGCGCGCCTGGTCCCGTGCAGATGGACGAGGAGACCGAGATTGCCGTGCTCGCTGAAGTGGAACGCAACCTTTTCAACGACATGGAGCGCTTCGAAGACGCCTTCGAGATCTTGCACTCTCGCGCCGAGCTCGTGCGGCAGATGCTGCGCGAGCGATCCACCGGCTTGGCAATGCAAGCGCAGATGCGTCGCGGTAGTAGCGCCGACGACCCATACGTACGGCTCGACACACCCGCGTCGGGTATCACGAATTTCGAAGACGAGGATTCGGATGGGCTTGCCGACATGGCGTCGTTGGCGCCGGACGACAGTGCCAGTCAGATTGGCGTCAGGCGGCATAGGCACAAGGAGCGCAGGGAGAGGCGTACTCCCGCGCCGGTGCAGGAGGAGGACGAGAGCGTGTACGACGAGGAGATCAGGAAGCCTAGTAGTGGCCGGCGGTCGAAGTACTGAAATGAACACAGACACGACACGACATAAGAAGAGATGCGTTCCATGACATATGAAATGATGTGCATATTTAGCGATCAGCGATTAGCGAAACGACGATTCTGTGGAATGGCATAGCGAAGGGCGTTTTTGGTGCGGTTCAGCTTTCGCTGGAGGTGGAATGAAAATACGTGCGCCTTCCGATGATTGAAGGTTGGGCGGACTCTGGCAAGGAATGGCAGTGCTGGATGTGTGACGAATGGCACGATGGATGATGAAGGATACGGCCGGGCGGGCACGCTTGATGCAAGTACGTAGGAACGAAGATGTATCGCGCTTGCGGCGCGGTTTTTGCTCCACTCAACGTGTCACTGTGTCCCCATTGAGCTTCCGAAGGCCGGTAGCAGTGCAGCGCAGTAGCAATGTATCTGGTAGGCGGGCATAACAGGCAGGGCAACCTGATTTATACCCGCAGAACGGTTGTCGAGACTACCACGCAGCATTTCGGCATCATGTGTGAGTAGACGTGCTACGGTATTCGCCGGCAGAAGCTACGTACGGCCCTGTCGAGCAGAGAGCAAACGTGCTATCTACACTCAGCGAGCAGTACCTGTAAAGTACTTGTACCGATTGTAGCACCATTCCAATCCTTTGCTGGCCGAACGCGATATCACAACACACATTGTGTGCATGGTCCGTTCTCCTTCGTCTTTCGCAACGTCCCACGGCGCGTGCCGGCAGGATGAAATTCAGCGCTTGAGAAGCGTGAACACCTTCTCACTGATGCGTTCCATCTCGAAATGCAACCGCTTTCTGCCCTCCTCCCGTTCCTTGGAAGCTCCAGGCTTGAACCCGCCTTTCCTCCCTACCTCGTTGCCTGCGCCGGTGCCATCTTGCTTGCCCGTCTGCAATGCACGCTTTCGTTGCTCCTCACTGCCGCGTAGTCTATCGATGCCAGACATCAACCGTATGGCAGAGCGTTCGCATTTGTGATGCTCAGCGGCTGCCCACCATCCGTTGTCGAAACCCCAAACAGCCAAACTGCTCAGATCATGCCTGAAGGTGCTGAAATCTTTGTGGTAATGATCGAACACGACACGCAGGCTCACGTTCCCGTTCTCGTGCAAATACTTTTTCGCCTTTGGCGGCAGCAATGATACCCATTGCGCGACTTGCCAGGTGCCGCGATGGTGCATCACGAGCTCGAAGTGGGCTGTGCCGTAGTAAAGCCCGAGGGCTTCGCTTCGCACTTGTTCGCTGACTTGTAAGAGCGCTGGTATGGTGGCGGAGACGCTGAAGCCGAAGCGGAACTCTTGCTTCTGTGTGACGCCGTTGGGGATTGCATAGCTGTATATTCTGTTGCGCAACTCTGGCGGTGTCGTGAGCAACGTCGGCGGTGGATGAGGGTCTGCCATCGTATTGTGCTCTGGATGGTGCTGTGTTGCTGCGTGCGTCGGAGATGGTTTGGCGGCCAAGGAAGCGAGCGGCGTTTCGTGAAGATAGGAAGGTGCGACCGAGGCGCCGCGTCACTGCCTTCGAACAAGACTCTAAGTTTTCCCTGACCGTGTGAAATTGCTGCTCTGCATGGATGCATCGTTGAAGACGTTACGCTTGATGTCCCCAAGGCATGACCCAAGGCAGTCTTTGCGTGTTCCACCCTCCTAACCGAACACCCCAGTACGAATCCAGTGTCTAACGGAGCTGCCGCAATGCTGCTTTCATCGCCGCCGGTCACGATCATCATGTCTACTCCTGTGCTTATCCCGTCCGCTGTCATGCTTTCGCGACCGCTCACGATCGTAATCCTCGTCCTCACGGTCCCGCTCTCTCCGCCGCCGCTCCTTCTCCTTGCGTCGATAGTACTCCTCGTCGCTATCATCGTGCCTCCGCCGATCTTTCTTGTCGTCGCGATCGCTATCTCGCCTGTACTCTTTCCCCCGATCCTTGCCCTTCTTGTCATCCCCATCATCACGCCGCCTTCTCCCCTCCTGATCGCGCTCCTTCCGCTCGAACTCCGCCTCGTACTTCTCCCGCTCATCCCGCTCCCGCTTCTTCTGCAGCTCGTCTTCGGTGAACAGCTGCCCGGTCTTCTTATCCCTCAGCAGCACAGGGTTGTACACCTTCACCTCACCACCCTTCTTCGCAGCCTTGCCCCAGACACCCATCTCCTGCGCCACAGCCGCCTCCTCCTTGGCGCCAATACCAAGCAGTGCAGGCCTCCGTTCAGGTACTTTCGTCTTCTCCACCTTCCTGCCCCTGTTCAAGCCTATGCCCTCACCGTCTTTCCAGCCCATGCCACGCAGCAGTGCGGCACCAAACTGTTCGACAGGCACGCGAACATAGTCGTCCAGGCTCGCCATGTCCGGCGCCGTCCTGAAGTCTTGCTCAAACGCTTGCTCTTCATTCATAGCCGGAAGCACCAAGTCTTGCTTTGTGGTCTTCCCTAGCAACGCATCCATAGCCAGTTCGTCGTCTGTCTTGATCTTGACTGATGCCTCGCCGTTGGGTTCTGGTGCTTGTTGCTGGGTAGCTTCGGCCTCTGCCTGGACATCATGCCCATTGATGATGGGCTCCCCATCGTCGTTGTCCCGCTTGGTGACGTTGAGACCAAATGCCGGCTTGTTAGCCTCGAGCTCTTTGATTGCCTCCTCGGTGACCACATTCTGCTGCGCTTCAGCAGGCAGCCCATGCCGCTGCTTCCTGCGCTTGCTCGAATCTTTCCAGTCCCGGTTGGCTTGCGGCGCAATAACTAGTGGTCCGGTCTCTCGCTTCCTGTTGGCCTCGTCTATAGCACCGCCGGCAGACTTGTCGAAGTGCGAAACGATTTGCGCTTTGCCCTCGTCAGGCACATCGTCGTCGTCGTCTCGAAGGGCGGCATGTGATCGCTTGACACCGTTCGTCGGCGCTGGTTTGGAGAGCTTCTTTGCACCTCCGAGCGCCAAGGAGATCTTAGCGCCAGGCACTGCCATGGTGATACTGGAGGGTGCTCTGAAAGGGCGACTATGGAGGAATCAAGGATCGAAGGTGTAGTGTCGATTGTAGCACGCCTGTGCGCGAGTCAGGCAGCTCACCTGCTCCACCCTTCAAATTCTCCATCTACTTTCATGACCTCACGATGCAGGCTGTAAAGCTTAGTAGACCTTCTTCCTTTATGTAGCAGGAACAGTCTGGTACTCTAGGATGCTAAGTAGAGGCAAGTAACAAGCACAGCTCTCATTACTCTTCCTGGTGCCAGACACCTGGTCTTTTCTTCGTAGCGTACCTAGCACGAGATGGAGCCCAACTACTTCACCTGTACGCTTGGTCAGGCAGCCGCGCTCGGTCTCCAGCAGCCGCACGGGACAGTCAATGCCTTCATCGACGCTCAAGCCCAAGACCGACCGGACTCGCCGGCCGTTGGCTTCCCACAGCCCGGCTCAACGCCTGAGGACGAGTGGACGACCCTGACCTTCACCTTTGGCGATATCAAGCGTGGATCCGAACATGTGGCGAGCAGACTCCTTGAGGACCACCGCCAGACACTATCCAGGCGTCAGACAGTTGGTCTGCTTTGTCCTAGCACGCCGGAGTTTCTGTTCACATGGCTCGCCCTGATGAGGTTGGGGCATGCCGTCCTGCTGATTGCTCCGCAATGTCAACCCCAAGCGATTGCGAGCCTATGTAAGACTTGTCGGGCCGACCTGTTGTTCTACGACAAAGTCTACCTAGAGCAAGCTCGGGAAGCAGGCCGCGTGTCAGCTGAAGACGACGGCGGGTGTCTGGAGGTCGCTGGCTTGCCCTTCCCGGAGAAAACACAGCACACTGCCTTCATCACGAATGAAAGGGATGAAGACTCGCCGCCGACTGTGGCCGTGAAAGAAGACGAGGTAGCCTACCTCCATCACACATCCGGCACCTCCTCTGGCATGCCGAAGCCTATACCGCAATCACACCGAGCTGGTGTAGGCGTTCTGCCCTCCTTCCCGGATGGCCACAAGGCGGCCACTTTCACAACAACACCTCTGTATCATGGCGGTATCGCAGACCTTTTCCGTGCTTGGACGAGCGGAGCCCTCATCTGGCTGTTTCCGGGCACGAAGGTACCCATCACAGCAACAACCATTGTCAGGTGCTTGGATATTGCACATCGTGAGCATGAGCATGGTAGATCGGCACAGGTGAAATACTTCTCTTCTGTACCCTACGTGCTGCAGATGCTGGAAGCAGACTCCCGCGGCCTGCAATACCTCCAACGTATGGACATTGTCGGAGTGGGAGGCGCTGCTCTACCTGCTGAGGTTGGCGATCGTATAGTCAATAATGGGGTGAACCTGATCTCTCGTTTTGGCAGCGCCGAGTGCGGCTTCCTCATGTCTTCGCATAGGAACTACGAGGAAGATAAGGAGTGGCAGTACCTTCGCGTCGCTTCTGGAGCAGATAAGTACGTGCGGTTTGAGCCGCAGTCTGACGAAGGACTGTCCGAGCTCGTAGTGTTGCCCGGCTGGCCACACATGGCTAAGCGTAATCGCGAGGACGGCTCATTTGCTACTGCAGATTTGTTCGCTCCTCATTCGTCGATACCAAATGCATGGCGGTATCATTCCAGAGCGGACAGCCAATTGACCTTGATCACGGGCAAGAAATTCGACCCGGCGCCGCTCGAAGCATCAGTGGGAACATCTGAGTTGTTAGACGATGTCCTGATTTTTGGCAACGGCCGCCCATATCCAGGCGCACTTCTATTCAGAGCTCAGCAAGCAACACAGCTGAAGAACGAGCAACTACTCGAGCAGATTTGGCCGGTGGTTGACAAGTTGAACAACGGGAGCCAGGATCATGCCAGGATCCCGAAAACAATGCTCGTACCCATGTCTGTTCTGACACAGCCGCTAGAGAAGAGCAGTAAAGGTACCATTCTGCGTGGTGCAGTTGAGAAGCGGTTTCAGCGAGAAATTGAGGATGCGTACGCACAGGTTGATGGCATTGGCGATACAGCAGATGTGCCTGATGACGACCTTCCATCGGCGATCCAAGAGATGGTGCGCTCGGTGGTCGCAAAGAAGGTCGAGCTCACAAACACGACTGACCTGTTCTCGTATGGCGTAGATTCCGTCGCTGGTATGCAGATACGAAACAGGTTACGTCGGCTCCTACCTCAGGACACCAAACAACTTCCCATCAATGTTGTGGAGGACTGCGGTAATGTTGAGAAGCTTGCGGAGTACGTCCGCAGGCGAAGGCGTGGCGAAGAGGAAGCGAATGGGAGCACGCAGGCGAACGAACATCAGTATATGCGGCAGCTCGTTGCAGAGTACAGCAACTTTCGAGAGAGCAAAGACAGTATCAGGCACTCGAATGGGCATTCAGGCCATGATGATGGTAGGGACGTGGTTATTTTGACTGGCGCTACAGGCGCGCTTGGCGCCCATATACTGGATCAGTACCGTGCAAAGGCCAACGTCAGAAAGATCTACTGTCTTGTGCGTGGCGCCGATGAACACGCCGCCCGTGAGCGCGTCAACAAGGCACTGGTACAGAGGAAGCTGCAACCCCTCAGTGGTATCGACGGTGATGGCAAGGTCACGGTGCTGCAAGCGCAGCTCGGCGATGGTCAGCTTGGCCTGGAGAAACAGGTGTACGACCAGCTCGCCCGAGAGGCGACGATTATTATGCACGTAGCCTGGTCTGTCAACTTCAGGATGAAGCTGCGCAGCTTCGTCAAGGACAGCATTGCCGGCGTCACGAACCTGGTCAGTCTCGCGCTTGCCTCTCCAAGCCCACAGCCGCCAAGGTTCGCCTTCTGCTCTTCTGTCGCGAGCGCCATGGCATACACGGACCAGGATGTGGTGCCAGAAGAGATCATCGAGGACCCAGGTGCGGCAACGGAACTAGGGTACTCGCAAAGTAAGTGGGTGGCTGAGCAGATCTGCCGCAAAGCGAATGCTGCAACGAGTTTGAGAGGCAGGGTATCGGTCTTCCGCGTCGGCCAGCTCGCAGGCGACAGCAAGCATGGCGTTTGGAATATCAAGGAAGCATGGCCGATGATGCTGAGTGCCGTCAAGGTGACTGGGAGCTTGCCTGCGCTTGCAGACGAGAAGCTGGACTGGCTGCCTGTGGACATCGCTGCTGCTGCTCTGATCGAGGGCGCCGACATGTCGTCGAAAGAAGGCCAGACGTTGGTGTACCACGTGTTGAACGATAACGAACAGCCGGACTGGACCGATCTGCTTGACTGGTTGCAGAAGAAGGAAACGTTCAACGTCGTCTCACCAGCGGAGTGGGTGGAGCAGCTTGAACGTGCCCTCAACGAAGGCTCCGATCATCCTTCCGGACAACTGCTGGATCATTGGAAGCGGGCTTACGGAACGGAGAGCGAGGGAGTGGAGGAGAAGAAAGCGCAATCGGTGACATTTAGCATGTCACGGACGAAGGAGGCTCTGCCCGCCTTACGCAGCATCCAGCCCGTGTCCGAGGCATATTTCTACAAACTCTGGAGTTGGATTGTGGAGAACATGTGACGGCATATGTTAGATGGAGGGCTCTCGTCAGTGACCGTGCTGACGGAATGGAGCAGGAGGACAGTGCTGAGTGATGGCGACTACTCACGTAAGAGCTGCTCTTGGGCTTGAGTCTTGACTCTTGGAGCACGCTTTCGTCATATGGTCTCATGGCGTGACTCACGAGCGAAGAGATGGCCGCTAGAGGGTCGCCGCTCGTAAACATGGTGATGCTGTCGGAGCACAGCCTAGCTCTGCCATTCTGCCTGCCAGTGCCTGGTGCGTGGCGCCGTGGACCGTGGTTGATATACATCGTGGGGAGGTCTAGCTCAGGGGTCCGTGATCGACCGTATCGACGGCAATAATAAGACGTTCGTCGCGAGTCGAAGTCGTGCTGTCTGCTGTCATCGACCCGAGCACCTTCTCCCGTCCTCGTCGGCGGGAGCTCAACCGTGGCACTACGGCTTTGGGAGTGCAACCATAGTGAGAGACGATGGTGGAAGGCCGTGCGGAGAAAGGTCATGACGGTCGAACGACGTCGTTGCGCGGACGTGGTCGACAGCGCCGTGCCTTCTCGCCATTCAGCTCCCAGGAACTGTCTTCCCGACAAGACGCGTGCCGCTGCGGGCCTTCGTTGGACGCTTCTGGTCAGCGCTAGAGCCTGGGGATTGTCGGCGCTCGAGGAGTAGGTTGCGGTCCTGGTACCGCGCCGGAATGGTCTACGCCACGATGCCGGCAGCTCGGCTCGAAGATGGCTCAAGTTAGATCTTCGGGGTTCTGCCTATGTGGCTTTAGCCTATCCTCATTTCATAACGCGGCGATCACGGACGGGTTGTTGACTCGTGCCACAGCCGTGGAACTTTGGGAACGCGTTAGAAGGAACCCGTGACTTCTTCCGGAGGCCCAAGGGCCAAGCCGCCCAACGTCGGCCTCAGGGCTCCCGCTCGAGCCTCAAGCTCAAGCCTTCAGAACCTTGCTGTCAGAACCTTGCTGTCAGTGTCGTGGTCGGCGGCGGGCGTCCGGCGAGCGTGCGGCTGGATCGAGGTATCGAGGTGAGCCGTGAGAAGGCCGCGCTGCGAGCCGAGGTCCACCGTCCATGGGGAATTGGGATGCCATCATGCCGTGATGCCACCTGCGATAGTACTATAGTAGCACGATCGGTAGGGCAGCATGTGTGCATTGTGCCGCGTGCGGTCTCAAGGCTCAAGCAAGCGGGTACAAAGTGTACATGGGTACGAGAAGGACTTAGGAATGTACGTAGGCATACTTTCACATGCGGGCTGTAGTGCGTGAAACACGTCGCCGAAGAGCTGCACGCCTTGAATCTGTTCCTGCAGTAGTTTTCTGCGCATGCATGCTTGACGTATGCTGCGTTGTTGTGTTTTTCTCACTTCCTATCTCGGCGGTACTCTTATCGAATTGCTTTCGAATCGTGGCTGAGACTTGCACAAGCTCCCGACTGCTTCGTTGTGCTATTCTCGTGCCCCCGGCTTCTACAGAGTTATTTGCCGACCTGATCGCATTTGCCGGGGTGTGGTCTCTTGCTGTTCTTCGAGGTGCGCGTGAGATCTCTCACACATTGACAAGAAACTAGCACAAAGCCTGCATATACAGGCTACAGCATCAAACATATTCGAGAAGGCCCGGTGGTCTGGATAATATACCTGACGTCGCGCTTCTTCCTCGTTTGAGTCGTATCATTCGAGGCGACGAGGATCCGTCTTCTCGAAGACGCCAAGGTTACCCTGAAACAACTAGCCAAGGGCTTTGCAGCCGCAAGGTCGGGCTCATCCCGCGAGGCGAATCGCACCAATAGCGAAGGGATCGACGAAGATTCGCCGCGGTGGTTTCTGGAATTCAGTTCCGCTGGCCCGCCCGTCAAAGTCCCGCGGTGGGGCCGGGAGGACTGTACCTGCCGCTTCAACGCTTGCGTTAGCGAAGTCTTCATGTTTCATCACATTTGCCGCTATCGAAGTCTCTGCATTCGCGTCGAAGACTCAAAGTCTCGGACTCGGAGCCCATGAGTCTATGACAGAGATTCTGACATGCGTGCTCTGTCGGCCGGCCTGATAGCGAGTGAACCTCGCGGTCAGCAGTACACGTCAGTGAAGCTGATGTGATACAGTAGTAGCCTAGCAGCCTAGCAGGACCAATGTCAACGTCCGCGTCATGCCATACCAGTGGGTGGGTCAGTTGTACACTGCCGACCTTGTGCGCTATTGGCAGCGAGAAGGCAAGATGTTGTATACACAGGATAGATCTCGACGAATCTGCGTTGTTCTTCACAGAGAAGCCCTGGCTGAGATGCCGTACACGCCATCGATTGGGAGCGATAGGGTGGTACTGGCGCCGGGTTTGTGCCACTGTTGTAGCCAAACAGGCTGGAAAGGCCCGTTGCGGCCACGCACAGCACCCGTCCCTTCAGCATCGAGCATCACCAAAGTGATCAAACAGCAGGTTTGTGTGATGTGTGGCGAAGATGCACGGCAGACCGCATGTGTGCGGGCGACAAAAGCTCGTCGCGACTGGACGACGCGACAGACGTGCAGCATCAGCACACGAGACACCTGGTCGGAATACGATTCGTCACGTTGCAGAAGACCGCGACACCGGCGGCGTGCCGTTCAGTCAGTTGTTTGCAGCTTGCCAGCTACACGCGCACTCCGATCGTATCGGGCAGCTTCGCGCCTTCCCCGTGGTACGTCGCATGCAGTACAGCTCGAGACTGAACGCATCGCGGCATCCCACGGCGATTTGGTTTGTAGCATTCTCATTTTCGTTGTCACAGTTCGCTAGTAAAACAAGCCAGCTGACTGCAAGCTGCAAGACATGGCAGAGATGCACTGGTTGACTTGGTGCGAAGGCGCAGGGCCGCAGGCTGAGGCAGCCCACCAGCGACGACTTCTGTCGCAGCCGGCGGACCTCGTGGCTGACCCCGAGACCACCAATCAATCCGTTTGTGAATGAGAAAAGTTGCGCGTTAGCGTGTGTGCCGGGGTATTTGTACCTGCAGCGGAGGAAGGCTGAGAGTGGTCGGATTTGGGGTGCGCGAGGGACGCCAGCGCCTGTGCGCACCCACCCAGCAGCCGTCCCGACTCCCCAAGACGCTATCTCGACTCGCTGCAACGCTAAAAACCGTGCCTGGCTAAGCTACTTTGGCCTACATTCGCCGCTCGTCGCTCTTATCCCGCTTTCTTCCCATCATTCGTTACTTGGCCGTAGCCCAGGGTTTTATCAACCTGACCATTCTCTTGTGCGATCGTTCCATCGTCATCTCTTGTTGTCTCATTTCTTGTTCCCTCAGGTACTAATTCGACCTGTGCGTTTGTGCAGTCCTTCGACGTCGACAGTACCGGCCATTCCTTTGGAGCCCTTTGCTACACTAACCTTTCTGCGACTACCAATCACAACCCTCGACCACTCGGCAACACATACATATCACATAGCACACACAGAAGAGGACTCCCTCCCTTCCATCTCCAGTCACTCCTTGATCGACGATCACCATCGCATTACAACCACCTGTACAAGTGTAACATTATCCAAAACAACCCACCTAATTGGACCATCGTCGAGACTACTACTGAATGTTTCGATCGATTTGAGACCACAAGAGAACAACACACGACCGCAGTCAGTGGACATGAAGCTCCACGTCCTGTGTGTGTCAGTATGCTGACATTCAGCGACAGAATCAACAGCTACAATGGAATACGCGCAACATAACACCCCGCCTATGGGTCAATCGCCCTTTTTCTACTACAATCCAGGACCAAGCCCAGAGACCAGACAGCATGGTCACTTCACACCTCACCCGCACGGACTGCCCATGGCTGTCTTGCCCTCCAGTCCAGAGCATATGATGCCATACCACCAGCCAATGTACCAACGTCCCCACTCCGCCGGATCCCACATGCACTACCAACAAGCACCGGTCTACAACCAGCAAGCACCAGCGTACATCTCGCAGGCCATGTTGACCCCGG
Source organism: Oleoguttula mirabilis (assembly GCA_035135055.1). NCBI lineage: Eukaryota > Fungi > Ascomycota > Dothideomycetes > Mycosphaerellales > Teratosphaeriaceae > Oleoguttula > Oleoguttula mirabilis. Next base: position 113,158 of record JAVFHQ010000016.1, on the reverse strand, counting down.
CAGCGTCTCCGAGAGAACAGCGCCACAAGCCTACCATTCTCGTACAGCAGGAGATGTCGGGTCTGATGCCATTGAACACCCAGTTTCATGGTTACTACCCAGCCACTCCCACGCTCTCGGCTTCCGGCTCCTTCAGCTCTGTCAGCTCCCTAGACAGCCCACCTTCCGCCTCCCATATGCTGCCAACCCCGATCAACGGCATGTTCTTTGCCAGGCAAAGCATGAACGCTTGGCCGGCTGTCAAGGAGGGCTGCGAGGATGAGGTGTATTCTGAGGTGCTCGCAGGTGGTGACTGGACAACGCCGGGCTCGCCGCCGATGACGCCTGTCTTTCTACACCCTGGCTCAGCAGCACCACACGATGCCTCTTACCACCTTGCGGCAGGCTCATGCCCCTCTCTGTCACCGTCCCCATCTCCGGTCCCACGCTCGTGCGCGTCTGAGCAGGATGTGTGCGACCCGCGGAACCTGACGGTTGGTACGACAGTCTGCGACTATCCCACACTTCCCACGGTTTCCGGTGTTGACGAGGACCACAAGATGATGCTCAGGAACGAACTTCAGATGCAGCACGACCACGTGGCAATTGCCAATCACTCCGAGTACGTTAGCTATGGCGGACTGCCAACCTTTGAGCCCATCTTTGAGCTGGACGTCGAGGACGAGTTCAACGGCATGATGGCGTACGGCCACCAAGAGCACATCCATTTTCACGGCAACAAGCGCCAGAGATTGGAGATGGCTCCTGTCATGATTGAAGACGATGGCTTCTTCAGCGAGTCAAGCTACAGTGACGAGGATGAGCTAGCCGCTGCTGCCAGCTACTCGCCCTCAAACTCCGAGTTCTCCATCCCAGAACACTCGGCGGCCGCGACGCAGAAGCCGAAGCGCAAGAGCTCCAAGAAGGCTTACGACGCTTCCGTTCCATCATCACAAGCGACCTCGACACAGCAGACTTCGACGGCACCAGCATCTAGCGCACCTAGCACCACGTCTGAGCATGGTGACGACGAATCCGCCCCCTCCACCCCAGCACAGTCCGGTAGCGTCTCTCGCCGTGGCCGCAAGCAATCGCTCACGGACGACCCGTCCAAGACTTTCGTGTGTACGCTCTGCAGCCGCCGCTTCCGGCGGCAGGAGCACCTCAAGCGTCACTACAGGTCTCTGCACACGCACGACAAGCCCTTCGAGTGCACCGACTGCGGCAAGAAGTTCTCTCGCTCTGACAACCTCAGTCAGCACCAGAGGACGCACGGCGCTGGCACGATGGTCATGGGTGTGCTCTCACAGCCCGGTGAGCAGCAGATGCAGCCGATCGAATCCGTTAATGGTGGCGAGGCGGGCAGCTTTCTCCAGCCGAAGAGTGAGGACCAGTACACCCCGACCCCGCCGGCGCAACAGCAAAGAGCGAGCCCTGATGCCAGCCAACTCGGCGCGATGCTCTTCGACGTTGCCGCTCAGGGTGCCGGCAGCAGTTCGAGCTCTGGCGGCTACTCCGACTCCGACTCAAGCCCATCCTCCGACCGCAAGCCCGCGAAGAAGAGGAAGCGGGACGAGTGAGCCTAGACCTCGCTATGGCTGTCACTTCTTCACCATGCCTTGATGATGAAGTCGCAAACGAAGTTAACGCCGTCACGTCAGGAGTTCTTAGGCCAGCCTAAAGGGAGGTTCCAAGAACTAAGAAAGCAGTCACCAGCTCACCGCTGACGCTGATTTGAAGAAGAGGGGGGACAGGACACAGGCCGCCGACCGTTCCTCGGTCTTGTTTTCTTTCGCTGTACTAATAACCCAACCGCTATTTGTTGCACGGCTGTGTCCTGTGAGAGACCTGAGGACGGACAGGAAGGAGAAGCTTGCTTTCGCTGGCGTTTTGCCCTTCTGCTTCTGCCTTGTAACATTACTTTCCTTTGTCTTGGTTGCTGCTGCTTGTTGGACATAACTGTAAAAGTAGGCTTTGGGCACTGAGAGCTGGCGCTGGCCGCGAGACTCGAGAGGGGCAAAGCGTGTATCTAGTGTAGCATAGGAAGGAGCTCTGGCTAGAGTCTGTCAGTCGTTCATCACATACATCAATTTTCCTCTCGCACCATGTCGTTATCCGGTGGCTTCGCATGATGCTTTTTGCTTTACCGGCATCATGCCCGTAAAGGTTACTTTTGGCCACAGAGCTTGCGTTTCGCGCGACTAGTCGGGCTGCACTGACGAGCGTGGGCCATGCCCGCTGCTCTGGGGTCTCATCCAACTCTCAGGACTCCGAGTCCTGCCTGCACGTGTCGTAACCCTGCTGTTGCTCGATAATGGCACCGTATGGTGCGGAGGGCGGGTACGTAAGGTGGTGAAACGAGCAAGGACAGTAGTACCGCCAAACACGCGCACCGTATACCAGCCCGCGTTTCGCGGATAGAGGTTGTATGCGCATAGTACCAAACGCAACAGAGTCACAGAAATTGGAGGAACACGGTTTGGGTGGGTGGATAGGGCAGGTATACGTATATGTACTCCTGACTTGCCCCTTCCTTCCCCCTGAACGCATTCGGTGCTCCAATTTGCCAAGCTGGACCCCAGAGGGTTCAACATCGCTGGAGGAGGTATATGCTAGAACACATATGCCTTCCGTGGAGTCTGTACTGACGCGCGGGAGGGAGGGGCAGAAGTCGTGCGTGGGCTATAAGATCAGCTTGGTATGCCTCCGTCACGCACGCCCGATCTTGCATTCGCGGTGCCGTGGACGGGGAGAGCGATACGCATACGCTTGAGCGTGCCATGGGTGCGGTCAAACTATGGGAAGGGATGAAGACGCACACGCTGAAACCTACCACCATTGCCGGGCGCCTGTTAGGGTATTCGGATCTTATGTGTTGGCCATACCATGGGCAAGATGCGGAGACAGAGAGTCACTACTGGGAACGGACTGGACGGCGTACCCTGCAACCCTGCCAAGGTGCCAATTTGACGTCGCAGTCTCTCAGCTGGACGCGACGCAGGCATACACGCGCTTCTGCGTGCACGAGTGGATTGTGATGCTGCTGCCAGTACGCATACGTGCTTCCTACGTCCTCGCACCTCTCCGGACCTCTTCGCCACCGCAATATGAGCGCTATCTCGTCTACAAGCAAGGCCGCCGGACGCATGCTGGACAGGGTCTTGCTCGGATGCCGCTTCTAGAGATGATGCGGGCGCCTCACTTCTTCGAGGCTGTCGGGCTGCTTCACAGCATTGTCTGCAGCTTGGGCTGCGAGCAAACGCTGCAGCGATCACTCAGCTTGCTTGTCTTCGTCGTCCTGCCATCCATCCTTGTGACCCCACCAGAGCCTGCTGTCAGAGGATACGCTCGCTGCGTGTGATGCTGATGCTGTTGCTGCAGACTTCGGACTCTAACTCACAACATGATACGGAGCAACTAGGCGATAGGCGAACCCCCTTTCGATACCATCTGCGATAGCGTCAGTGATTATATTTCATCCGGCAACATGGCCCGAGTCTTCAGTGGAACGTACCGAACGCGAGGTTCAGAAACTTGACACTCACAAGGATCCGAACATCGACTGCTATAATCTGACCGAGAGACCAGGATGCAGTTCCCGCCGCGAGCTCGAGGTCTCCAGAGTCCGAGAACACATACAAGAAGACATCCATGGTGTCGGAAGCGACCAGCCAGACTTCCACACCAGTAATGAGTTGAACCAAGGGGTGCGAAACAAAATGCAAAGCATGCGCTTGCTGAGACACTGTCTGGCCCGCTTTTTCAGGTACCGGAAGATGTTGACTTTGTGTCCTGTCGTCTTCCGCATCGGGAAAAGCACACGAGATTCTCCCACCAGCAAGCAGCTGTATACGATCACATCAAGTCAATGAGCTACACAATGCTTCTTGCGCGGGTTTGTCCCGCACGCATGGGTTGCGGATCTAAACACCACTGCCCCGGCACCACTAGTCCGCCGCACTCGGAGCAGTGGTGAACCCGATGGGCCAACACTTGGTGCGGTGATGGTGTTTAACACTTGGCGCCAGCTGCGAAGAGTTACGCGAGATACTCCGATGCAGCATTGCCGACGTGACTCGTAAAGTATGTCGATGCTTTTTGCCAGCGCTTCGGAGCAAGAGACATGCCCGAAGACGATACGAGTGCACGCCGCTGGTGGCGAGATGCAGGGAAGGTTTTTGATGGGTGTCCTCAAACATTTGCTGCCAGGAGGATTGCTCCGAGGTAAGATGGGACTCATTGGAAACCGCAACGAGCGCTGCGACCTGGTCCGGTCAACATGAAGTAGCGACAGGTTTGGCGTCGTTGGGCATTTCGACCAGGGGCCGATATGGGGCGCTTCGGAGCCAGTCGTGGGGAAGCTGCAGCGTTTGCTGCATGTCTGTCTCTGCTTCGCTGCCGAGCTTCGTCAGGAGTGCTGTGGAAAGGCGGCAAATGTAGACCGACAAAAGCTTGGGCTGGATCCATCGGGTCACCAGGCGAGGTTTTGCAGCCCACGATGAGCAGGTAGGGACGAACGGCCTGACTAACAGCAGCAGCGCGAGCATATATTTTTTCTCTGTGGAGGAAGAGAAGCACAGCCCAGCGACAGCACACATGAGGGAGGCGGGCCCCAAACCGTTCTAAGCGCAAGTTTCTGCAATTGCTGTCAGCCATTCATCGGAGCTGGGCTTTGCCCCTCGACCAAGGCAAGGCATGAAGGCGAGGGAAAGGAACAGGAGAGGCAAGACAATGCGGGCCGGGACAAGGACTGACTCGCAGTCCAGGGGAAAAGGCATCGGCAGCACGCCCAGAAAGAAAGAAAGAAAGAGCGGACGGAAAGGGCTGGATCCGGATCCTGGATAGCTAGCTAGCAAAGGTTTCCACTCGGGGCCTCAGTCTGCTCGGGAGGCCTAAGGGCAGTCATGTTGGGGGTTGGGGGCGCAAGCACAGTCAGTCTCCCAGGGCGGATATCGCGGGAGACACACCGGGCGTTTCTCGAGTACGAATGGGGAGGATGCTACGCGCTACGCGCTCCCCCGGGGATGGCGGCCTTGACTGAGTTTTTATCACCTACAGCGCGGGACGCTGGCCCGCCCTTTGCTCCATCCCTCGTCTGCCTGTTTGACCGCAGGGGCGCACGGCGCGCTTTCTGCAGGAAGCCTTTTTTGCCCCACAAAGACTCGCATCATGGCGTTCCAACTCTATTTCTTCTTCTTCTTCGTTTCCCCAGATCTGCCGAGGGTTTTTGCGGGTGCTGCAACCCGCCCCAAACCGCCCCCACCGCCGTTTCTACTCACTTCGCGCCATTTCCCCCCCCAAGGGCACATGCTCGTCTCGTTCTACTACTCCCCCTGCTCATCCCCGATCTTCTCCAGCTTCCCCATCGCCCGCTTCTCCCCCGTCTCGCCCACCAGCCGCACGCGGTCCACCCGCACCTTCTCCCCGTCCCCGTCCCCGTCCACCACGAACACCACCAGACTCGAGATGTTCTGGAACTTGACGAAGCGCAGCTCCACCTTCGCGGTCCCCGTCTTGCTGTCCCAGTCGCTCGGCTGGATCGCCACCTCCTGCGTGGCCGGCACGTCGTCCGCCTCGTCGAAGCCGAGGATGTGCGAGCGGTTGGTGTAGAGCTTGAGGGTTTTGGGCCGCATGGGTGTTCCGTCGTCGTCTTCCTCGTCGGCGGAAGAGGGAGGGATGGAGGTGATGTGCAGACTGTGCAGTTTGAGCGCGGCCTGGAAGGGGATGAACAGCATCAACTGCTCGTCCGTGTCGCTCTCTATCCAGTCCTTCTTGCCTCCTGCCGCCGCTGCTCCAGCCTTGCCACTAGCTAACGCGCTCGGTCTGCTGCCGTCAAAGATGGTCCGCTTGTCCCCCTTGTCCCCATCCAAGTTCAGGAAATCCAGCCCCAGCTTGTCAACCGAGTCCGTGACATCCACATAATTCCTCGGCGTCGCCGCCCCCATCCACACCCCCCCACTCGACGCCCCAGCCTCCCCCGCCGCCGCCCCCTCATCCTCATCCGCCTTCCCAGCCTCCTGCGCCAGCTGCTTGACCGCCGCATCCAACGCCTTGGCATCCGCGCCGCGTATCCGCTTCGTCTCCCGCCCCGCCTTGAAGATCATAAACGTCGGCATGGCGGTGATGTTGTACGTCTGCGCAATCTCCTTTTGGGTGTCGGTGTTGATTTTGGTGAAGGTGATGGTGCCGGGCCGCGAGAGCTGGGTGGAGAGCTGCTCGTAGACGGGGGCGATGGCTTTGCAGGGCCCGCACCAGTCGGCGTAGAAGTCGGCGACGACGATGCGGGAGGAGGCGAGGACTTGGGTGAAGTGGTGGGGGGAGGTGATGAGGACGGTGCGCGACATGGCGGCGATGGTGTGGAGGAGGGTGGCGAAGGTGGTGTTCTTTCCTTGTTTGGCCAGTGCCGCTGTTGGAGGGGGCGAGTCACGGTGGGATACAGTTATGTATAGGCCGACACGGTGAAGGGAGACAATCGAATGTTGATGGCGAATGGTGGGGCGAGGTTTCACATGCGCGTGCGGCATGTTTGTCATGCATGCAGGTGCACCACGCGGGGCAGATCACCCATCATCCTACTAGTCTCAGTCGCTGTTGCCTCATGCACAGAACAGCATCGAAACAGGAAGTCACTCACTCACGCCAACCCACTGCTATACATTCGCCACCGACTATGCAGCGAAACTCATGTCGGACCTGAACGGGCTGCGACTGACCCGCAGCGAGCGCATCATCGTCGTCGCCCTCTCCTACATCTTCTGCGCCCCGCTCATCTACGCCAACGGCAAGAAGCTCGTGCAGTACCTGGGCGGCGTGACGGCCGAGGCGAGAAGGCAACTGACGGAAGAGGGTAGACAGCGCGAGCGGGAGGAGCAGAGGAGGCGGCAGCGAGAGCAGCGAGTATAGGTGTCGTTAGGATGGCGTCGAATGTCTTCGTCGTCGACTCGTCGGCCAAGCGCACGCAGGTCAAGGTCACGCCGGGCAAGTACCTGCGGGAGGTGCTGGAGGAGGCGTGCAAGAGCCGGAAGCTGAACCCGGAGCTGTACACGCTCAAGACGCAGGCCAACAAGGCACTCGACCTGTCACAGCCATTCCGCTTGTCGGGGCTGTCGGCCGGAGCGAAACTACAGCTCGTGCAGGCCAGCAGGTCCCCGAGTGTGGTCAACGTCGCATTACAGATCCCCGAGAGCGAAGGCGGAGGCAGGCTGTCGGACAAGTTCCCCAGCACGACGTCACTTTGGAAGATACTGCGCAAGTACGAGGACGGCGTGGCGGGCGCGGCACAGAAGCTGAACCTCACGCAACGGGGCGCCACATCCAACGATAGCGGAGCGGGACGCTTACTATACGAGCAGCCCTGCCTGCAGATCATGGGCCGCGATATGGAGAGCTTCACCGATTTGCAGAAGACACTCGCACAACTGGGATTGAATGGTGGCAGTGCGTTGATCAAGCTGAGCTTCAAGACCAGCGCGCAACCGCTGGAGGAGGCGATGCAGGAGATTTCGCGGTACTTCTCTGGGGTGGACACGGTGCCGGCTGGGGTGGGGAGTAGCGCTGCACAAGACGCGCGGGGAGCTCATGCGGAGGCTGTGAACGGCAGTATACCCAATGCCGACGCCGAGAACGCGACTATACCTGCAGAGGGCGCGGCAGGTCCCGAGCCGAACGAAGACATGCCGATGGTAGACGGGCCTACCGCGCCGGTGGTAGAGAACGACGTGCTCGCCTCGTCTTCAGAAACACCACCAGAGCCCTCGGACGAGGAACCTCCCACACCGTCCAACACCGTCAACGGCATCTCCGTCTACCGCGCCCCCTCCAACAGCACCCCGGCCGCCGCCCTCGCCCCGGACGACCCGGCCATCTTCGAGCCCACCATCGCCCACGCCAAAGCGCACCAAGCGGCGCTCGAGCGCGCCGGCCGCAATACCCGCTTGCTCTCCGACAAGGAGCTCGATGAGCAAGAAGCGACTCGGCAGGCGAAATTGGCGACGGTGCAGTCCGTGGTGGTGCGCGTGCGGTATCCGGACCAGAGCATGATCGAGACGACGTGCTATGCGTCGGAGACCGGGGCGGAGCTGTACGGCAAAGTCACCGACACGCTCGAGGCGGCTGGGGAGGCGTTCGAGCTGCGGTATGTGGGCAGCAAAGGCCAGGCGCTCGTCCTCCCCAACTCGGCGTCCCAACGACTGGTGCGCGATTGCGGGTTTAGAGGGAAGGTGCTGGTGACGCTCGCATGGGGTGCGGAGGCGAATGAGGCGGCGAGGCGGGGCCCGTGTCTGAAGGAGGAGTACCGGTCGCGGGCCACGGAGCTGAGGGTGGATTTGGCGAGCCAGCAGGCGGTGGGGGAGGCGGCGCATAAGGAGGCGATGGCGCAAGGCGAGTTGGGCGAAAAGGGGGGGAAGGGCAAGGGGAAGGGGGATATGGAGGCTAAGTTGAAGAAGTTCATGGGGTTTGGGAAGAAGTGACGTGGGAAGGAAAGGGACGCGGGCGACCGCTACAACCTTCTAGGCGAGCGAGCGAGCGCGCGCATTGAGCTTTGAGCTTTGAGCCTTTGAGCCTTGAGCCTTGAGCTTTGGCCTCGCGGTTGGTTGCAAATGGAGCCCGGCCCAGGCCTTACTGTCATGATCCTTGCAAATGCGTGTAGTGGTCCCCGAACCCAGTCCACCTGCCCCCCATCGATGCCCTGCTGCTTGTCACCGTCCGTCTGTCCGTCCGTGGCGGCCCAGTGGATAATGTACTGTGTGGGAGGGAACTCTGGCGTGAGCATACCATGGTGGCGTTTGGCGTGGTGGTGTGGTAGGCCGTTGCGTGTAGTACGGTTGCTGGCAGGGCGGGTTTGGTATGTATGCGGTGTGGATGAGGTGTCGCCAAGTTGCCAGTGTGCAGTTGCTGGTTAACCCGTGGCGTATATACCTTAAGCAGGGCTGCAAGTGCCTGTGAGGTAATGTTCACGCGCTCCGTCAGGTATGCCATCGCAAGGGGAGAATGGTGGGGAACCAATGGTGACAAGGAGAGTTGTGGTGAAATATCAGGCAGGTGACATATACATTACCGGAAGGCCGTTACGAGCCTCCGGAGCAGCTGGAGGGCCACAGAGTGTGTCGTCGTTATGGGGCGGGTTGCCCAGAAGCCGCCACATTGCTCGTCGACGTCGACGGCTTCATAGCACACGCCACACCCGCGAGCGAAGGACATGAAGACCTTTCGTCTGCTAGGCTGTTTGCTTTACATACCGAGGGCCATCGGTGGCCTCGGACACAACGATGTGTGCCTCGTCGGTGCAATCCAGAGCTTAGCAGCCACGAAACCCTCTCCGAACGCTCCGTCAGGCAGTATACACAATCCCCACCTGTCTCCCCGATGCTCCCGGCTTGCCTGTCCTCCGACACCAGAAGCGCACGCACGCCGACGGTAAACTCCCAGCCTGCTGCACATCACCACTGTGATACGCGATGGTACACGGCGCGGGGTGCCCGTCGCTGCGCATTCCCTCCCTCCCAGTCGTTCGGCTCCCCAACGTGCGAGCTCGGCCCACTTCCTCCCAGGTGCTTGATCAGATCCGACCCGAAGATCGGGCAGCGCTCCAGTAGCTCCCGCCACTGCGCCTCGCTGCTCGCCTTGATGGCCGCATTGTCGCTGTAGCACCACATGTCGACCGCCGCGCGGCGCAGGGCGTCGTCGAGCGGCAGGAGGTGGTCGTATATGTAGGGCACGACGTCCACGAAGTCCTCGCCGGCCGACACGCTGTTGAACTTGACGTCGGCCTCGGCCTGGCGCGCGAACTTGCGCAGCGCGACGGCTTTGAGCTCCGGGACGTCGTATTTATCCGCGGCGATGTAGACCCAAGCGTGCGCCAGGAGCGGGCTGATGCTCTCGTCGCTGTTTTGCTTGATCGTGTCGTCGGTGTAAGTGAAAGTGTAGAAGTACTCGACCATGAGCCTGATGGCCAATGGTGGGTCGTCCCGGAGCGTGACGGAGCGTGCGGTGCCCTCCTTGAAATCGCTGCGGCAGAGTTGGGCGAAGTACTTTGAGTGGTTGCTGATGATGTTCCGGTGGACCTCGAATCTGACGCCGTCTTCGCAGGTGATGGCGAAGTCGGAGAAGACGGGATCTTGAAGGTAGCTGAGATGGTCATTAGCATTGCTCGGCCGTGCTGGGTGTTGTTGCCTGGCGAGTCTCAACCTCTTGGTTGCATCCAGAAAAGCTCGCTCCAGGCGTGCGGTGTGCTTCGCGTCATTGTCGGCCATGGTTCTGATGTTCTACGCCCGTATGATGTATGTAATTTGCAGGCGTGCATGGCAGTGGAAAGCGAGCAATCATGTGGCGGGTTGGCAGGAAAGATTCAAGCTCGCTGTCACATGCGAGAGCCTTGTTTGTACGGCTCCATATTCCAGAACCTCTACTACCATCACCGCAGTCACAGTGTAATTATATCCTCCACAACCCCAGCGCCAAGCTATCTAAAGTGCAGCATCGTCAAATCGTACATGCAAAGCAAATATGGTAATCGTACAATCATCACCCCAAGCTCTCTAAAAGTTCCTCGACGCCGGCACGTGACCTGTAGGTGGCTGATACCTCCCAGGCTCCGACATGGGCTGTTGGCTGTCGTAGCTGTTCGAATCCGCCTGGCGTCCGCCGCCCGTGTACACCGGCCCGCCCATGTTGTTGCCATGCTCCTGCGTGTTCATGGCCATCTCGTCGTCGCCGGCCCTGACCGGCGCGCCGAACCGGTCGTTCTTGTGCTTGGTACGTGTGGCTGGCAGGAAGTCGATGATGAAGCTGAAGATGTAGAAGATGTAGATCAACGAGATGGTCCACTCCAGCACCGCCGCGCGGTTGTACACCGACCTGTCGCTTTCGACACCGAAGGCGATCGCCATTGCGAGCTCGATGAAGATGAAGGTGAGCTTGATCCAGAAGCTTGCGCGCAGGATGCGGTGCTCGCGGTAGTGGATGCCGAGGCGTTGGTATTCAGCGCAGATGAAGATCGCGGAGATGATGTATCCACCGCTGGATCAAATGTCAGTATGCCGTGCTGCAACATGCCGCGAGGTGAATGTGAAGACGTACATGAAGACAACCAGCATGGCATCGTGCACATTCGGGTAGACTTTCGTGTCGAAGATGGTGAGCAAGATCAAACCAGCCGCGCCTATTATCGCAAAGAGGATCGCGAAAGCGCTCAACACCTTCTCCACCTTGCTGTAGTTCTTCGCCAGGCGGCCTCGGTGCCTCAGCCACCGCTCACTGATGAAGGCGATGTCGAAGGTCACGACGGCGACGGCGCTGCCGGCGATGAAGAGCGGTCGGCCCCAGGATGTCGCGCCAATGTCGGAGATGTAGGAGATGTGCATGGTTGGGTGCATCCAGGCGTAGTGCGGCGAGCCCTTGGCCAGCCATGTGCCGAGCATGGCTAGGAGAGTGCCTGTGTCTCGCGTTAGTATACGTTCGTGAAGGGTTCGCGCGATATTGTCGCGTTGCGCATACCTAGCCAAACACATCCCGCGAAGAGCGGTAGGAACCAATATGAGATGCCAAACATCGTTGCGAGTGCTATCCTGTGAGGGACGGAGTGTCGTTGCTGTTTGGGCTTTTTAAAGCTCTACCAGCCACAGCGAGCTGTGTATCCGGGCGATCCGCGACGGTTGTTTGTCAGTTCGACAGTCTCTTGCGGGCAATTCCTGAGTCTTTGCAAGATGGCAGAAGTGGTAAGCTGGCGAGCAGTGACGGCGAAGGTCTGCTCAGTGATTTATTGAGTGAAGAGACGGGGGTGCTATTATGGGAGACACAAAACAATCGTGACGTTTTGCGCCGGTACGTCACAGGTACTCGCCACACTTAACCTTTGCCGGACGTTCCGGAGAGGCATGCTGTGTGGCATCGCCCAAGCGCTTGTCCGCGGAGGTCAGCTGGGTGGCGGGCATAGTTTGATTGCACTTTGGTCACTGGTGTGAGATAATGAAACAGTCAACCGTTTGATTTGCAGCACTTGGAGGCATCGCGGACGGGGAGTGTTGGTATCGTGAGGCTCGGCGGGTGGCGTGCGGATCGCGATTTTGCTGGTGGGAGCGCTGTGCTGCACGTGACAGCACAATGCAACGATGAACATTATGGTCCCGTCAGTAGTCACATTCTCGTCAAACATGGGATTAACTTTAAAAATGAACGCCGAGTGAAACTGCCAGATTTTCATGTATTCGGAACTTAATCAGAAGTGTGGGAGGTCTTGAAAATCACGTGACGCCAAGCCCAGCTCCGGCCAGCCCACGGCGCCGCGTCCAAATTTCTCCGCACTGAGACTTCGTAGCGAATCTCAAGTTCGAACGACGACTTCGACACCGACAAACCTCCTTCGACTGGCATCGTCAACATGCCGAAGGAAGTCACGCAGAAGTCCGGCATCGCCGTCGGGCTCAATGCTGGCCACGTACGTCTCTCACCACCACCCCGCCCCGGACGAGAACAGCCAGCCAAATCTGCAATGGCAGCGAGGACACTGGGCTAACGGGCATTGCTGTATAGAAAGTCACGCCGCGCCAGCCAAAGCCGCGTGTCTCGCGCATGAAGGGTCACTTGAGCAAGAGGACTGCTTTCGTTAGGGAGATTGTGAAGGAGGTTTCTGGGTACGCACACCCCAGCACACCAGCATACCCGTGTATGCTCCACTGGCATTCACTGACATACCGGTCACCTGCAGCCTCGCACCATACGAGCGCCGCGTCATCGAACTCCTCCGCAACAGCAAGGACAAGCGCGCGAGAAAGCTCGCGAAGAAGCGGCTCGGGACATTCGGGCGTGCGAAGAGAAAGGTGGACGAGATGACCAAAGTGATTGCCGAGAGCAGGAGGGCTGGTCACTAGGTGGGAGGTGCTGTGGAGGTTGAGGGATGGGTACGAATGGCGCATACGGCATGAAATCTTTCGACGCTGGCTCCGGCCGGCTGTCACTAGGCTGGCTAGACCGGCTTTCGTACTGCGAAATGGAAGTACTCGTCGATGACACGGCCTGTTTCGTTTTGCCCCAAGCTTCCAAACTTGAGGGCATTGTGTCGCCAGGTGGTAGCGGGATGTGCCTACCAATATCTGCCTCACGTGCACACCATGTCATCGGGGTCCTCCGCCTTAGGGCCTGGGCGGCCGACGAGATCCGACGTCTTGTAATCGAGGCACTGCGACCGTACAAGGGACGGCAGCGGACAACAGGATTATGACAACAGTTTGGGGCACCACATTCAACGCCAGCGACACTCGTCACCGAGCTTTCCGCCCCATGGCTGAACGGAACTGCAACGCGATGCGCGTGATACGACTATCTATGGACCGGCGCCGTACGGTGCTACGCTGTCGCTGGTCGGTTCCGATCACTGGTGATACCCGGCAGCGCCTTCATCAAAGTGAATGAGCAGAGCGCTGCTTCGCGGTACATCCACACTCAATGTCCCATTCTCGCCGATGCTCGCACTCTCGCCTCTCGTGACATTGTGCAGCAACACCGGCTTACCAGCGTTGAGCTCGTAGTTGTAGCTGAAGCCGTCGAAGGTGACGCCGGTAATCGCATCACTGCCATTCGCCGTGAGCCGCTGGAGCTGCACCTGGCCGTGGCTGCCAGTTGGAAGCTGGAAGCTGTACCGCTCAACCGGCCTCGGGTAGTCGTCAGTGTAGTTGTTACCGTCCGTGGCGTTGTATTCCATCATGTTGACTACAATCAGTCTCGCCAGCTTGCCGTCTACGTAAGCGGCATAAGCGCTCTCTTCCTCATTGGGCAGTGGCAGATTGACAATGCTGGGCGGCGAGGACACAATGTCGCCCAAGAAGGCCGCGACTCCAATGTTACCATAATAAGGTGCTTTCGTGCCTTTGCTGGTGATGTTCGTGTCGATGGGCTGCCAGCTTTGGTATCGGTAGTTGGTGCCTTGGTGCATGTGCACACGCCGGATATTGTTGGTCGCGCACCACAGGTTGAAGTCTACGCCCCATAATGCTGCGCCGAAAGTGTTTGACAGGCCCGGTCGTCCTTCGTTGTAGAGACTGTTCGTCTCGCCGAGGATGAATGGTAGATCTGGGTCGAGGGTGTTCGGCAGTGCTGCTAGGAGGCGCGACTCGTTGAGCTGCTTGGCGATGGAGACGACGTTCGCCGTGTGGTTCATGAGTGTGCCTTGAAGTGTCACGCCAGGCACGGCGGCGCCGTTGATGTAACTGTATCTGTCAATACGTCTTCGTGAAAGACCTGCGAGCGCTGACATACTTGTGCGAAGAGATGACAGCAATGTCCTTGTCAGCATCCAGGCCGTCTTCCCACGTTATGATCGGATCCAAGCTATTGCTGGTACCACCAAAAGACGGCGCATAGTACTTGTAGCTCTTGTTGGACGCCAGGTTCGGACATGGGCCTTCCATAGCAGCCCTGATGGCTCTCGTCCAACGCAGCCACTCATCGACGTAGTCTTGCTCGTTCCAAGTAGGTGGTCGTACCGGGCCTTGCGAAGACGTCTTGTACAGGTCAGGCTCGTTGCCAAGCTCCCAGTGCAGCAGCTTGCCGCCTTCGAGCGCTTTGCATGCGTAGGGCACCGAGTCAATGAGTGCCTGCCGAGCGGCTGTGCTGTTCCTGCCTAGGTTGAAGCCATGCGTGAACTTTGTCTCCGGCCAGGTCTGGTAGGACTCAAAGTAAGCAGGACCGATCGTCAGAGTTGTCGGGTAGTCGCTCGATACGTTGGTGTTGAAGATGCCAACGCTGGCGACGTCAAGCGAGCTGTTGAAGATGGCATAGTCCTGCGTGTTCCCTCCGACTCTGATGTACGGCTTCGTGCCTGCGAAGCTTCCCAGGTTATTCAGCAGGTTGTTTGAAAAGGTGTTCGGCGCCGAGATGTTGCCAGCAAAGTCCGGGAAGGAGCTGAACTCGATGGAATACGAGACGAAAGCCTCAAGGGGCACGCCTGCTCCAGAGGGCGCTTCGGCGCCGACGGAGATGATAGATGACGGGTTGGGCGGCTGCACAGACACTGCTGCTGCTCTACATGCCGTCGCGGCGCTCAGTAATACGGTAAGGGAGTATACAGAAGCCATTGTGAAGGTTGGAGGAGAGGAGGAAACAAGAAAGATGGGCCTACCGTATCCCGGACGAGGCCAATGATGGTTTTGAAGGCTCCCTGGCAGCCAGGACGTAACATGCCCCGCACGCTGGCGATGTAATCGCTGCATGATGCTACCGTACCTGAAGATTCTCCGTGTGGTTTGCGGTCTTGTGCCTGATGATCACTGCGGAGTGCATGCATGTAGTGACCAGCCGGCAGCCGCCGGCTCCAACGGGAAGACCGACCATGCAAGCCTTCGAGAGATAGGTACTCACTTTGTCAACTGCCCGGCTGTGGACGTCTAGTGCGTACTCAGAGTGGCCTGTGGTGATATGAAATTTGCTTGCTGTGTTACCGGACGTTGGTCGTTGGGGCGCAAAGGCGAAGGAGGTTGGAAACAGTGTAGTCAGCAGAAGTGGGGCCGTCCAAAACCGGGTAAGCGCCCTTTTCGCGTCGCTACTTCAACGCGAATTTTGCTCTCGAAAAGACTTTCTTCTCTCTTCGTGCGGCGGCGCATATACTGTTTCCCCAAACAAAGTTGCTTGTTCATCCTACATCCTGTGGTGTTACATAGCGTCACTTGCGCCACAGAGCAACGATATTGCACGTTGGTCAGCCAGCCACTTCCGACTCGATTGCCCACTTCCTGTGGCCTTGACGGCGCGCTGGTGATCGAATACACCCTCTTTTCCTCCTATGCGGTTAGACGAGACTCTAGTAGTTCCTGATCGGAGTACATCTGATGGTAGGTAGATGCTGCTCAGTTGATGCAGTCCTCGCTATCGCGACTGCTTTAGCTTCTCTCCCCAGACAAGCTCGTAACGGTCTCATCGCCTCGTGCGAGTCAAGCCGCACAGTGCTGATTTGCAGAAACTGCTCCTGCCATTCCATCCGTCATGACTCGTCTGAAGGTTGTCGCTCTCATCTCTGGAGGCAAGGACTCGCTTTTCTCTATCCTCCACTGCCTTGCGAATGGACACGATGTGGTGGCGCTTGCCAATCTGCACCCGCCGCTTCAGCATGATGAGGAGAGTGTAGAGGACATGGACAGCTACATGTACCAGACCGTGGGTCACGCGGTCATACCCCTCTACGAGGAAGCACTCGGCTTGCCCTTGTACCGTCAAGAGATTATCGGCACAGCTTTGAACCAGGACAAATCTTACCACCCAGATGACGACGTTGCCGAAGCGGGCGGAGATGAGACGGAGTCTTTGATGCCTCTTTTGCAGAGAGTCAAAGCCGCCCATCCAGATCTCAATGCCGTCAGCACCGGAGCGATCATGTCCGACTACCAGAGAACTCGCGTCGAATCGGTGGCTATGCGTCTCGGCCTGACTCCGCTTTCGTACCTCTGGCAGTGGCCGTCGCTGCCGCCACATACGCAAGCTTCTTTGTTAGAAGATATGGAGGTTGTCGGACAAGACTCTCGCATGATCAAGGTGGCGTCCGGAGGGCTTGACGACAGCTTCCTTTGGCAGAACGTGGCGGACCCCCGGACGATAGCTCGGCTGACGAAAGCGGCTCAGAGGTTCGGATCATCGAACGACGGCGCAGTGCTTGGCGAAGGAGGCGAGTATGAGACTCTTGCTGTTGATGGGCCTGGCTCGTTATGGAAAGCCAGGATCGTGCTGGAGGAATCACATCGACGGGTGATACCAGGTGACGCTGGCAGCGCTGCTCTTCTTTTGCGCGAGCCTCGCTTGATCCCGAAAACCGAGGGCGAAGGCAATACTCCGCCACTTCGCATTCCTCCTTTACTTGATCCGGTGTTCGTCGACATGCTTGAGCGTTTGCGCATGGGTCCGGCCGAGTCTCAGTACGTAGCAGACGGGCTTGTATCCGACGCGCTGCCGGGAGAGATGGAACGCTTCGACACAGTCTCTTCGTACACAGACGGCGCCGCATGTCTCTTCGCCGGACGTACCGGGACAGGTCAGACAGTCGCAGCCCAGATGGAATCCATCATGGAGTCGTTGGTGAATGACACGAGGGACTTAAGACCGCAACCTGGGCTGCCTAGCATCGCCTATACGACCATCATTCTGAGGAGCATGGCCGACTTCGCTGCCATCAACCCAGTCTACGGCAACTACTTTACGCAACCGATACCTCCCGCCCGAGTAACGGTAGCTTGCGCTGACGTCTTGCCTGACGGTTGCCATGTGATGCTAGGCGTAACATGTATGCACTCCCAGACTTTAGCCAGGCCGGACTTGAGGCATGGTTTGCACGTACAGTCGCGGTCATACTGGGCACCTGCCAACATTGGACCCTACTCACAGGCGGTGACACTTCCAAGTAGCGACTCCAATGATGACGGGCATATTGTCTACGTTGCCGGTCAGATCCCACTCGTACCCGCATCTATGGACCTAGCCCGCGCTGACACTGGCAAGGCCAGCGATGATTTCTCTCAGCAGACAGTGTTGGCGTTGCAACATCTCACACGCATTGGCGAAGTCATGAAGGTCAGGCGGTGGGTCGCCGCAATCGCCTTCGTCAGCGTCTCGTCCTCAACCGTTGCGTCAAAACTTGCGCACAGGGCACGCCGTGCTTGGCTTACGTTGTTCGAGACTAAGCCAAGGGCGGACGTCGAAGCCGACGAGGCTGAAGACTTCGATGTGTGGGATCTGACCCACGGAGGTGGCCACGGTGCCTTGGGGATGCAGCAACATGAAGCGAGTGAAGGATCTGCCTTCACGAAAGGTGAGATACCTCCGATGTGGGTTGTGGAAGTGGATGCACTGCCGAGAGGCGCAAGCATCGAATGGGTTGGGTACGGGACGACGAAGGACGCTATGCCTTCAATCGAGATTCGCCACCTCCACTACTTGTTGCACGTCTTCCGCCAGCGCATCCTGTAACCTGCAAACTGTCCTGCGTTCCCGAGGCCAAAGGACATCTAATACTCGACCACGATGTTGAACGCGAGACCGAAATCAACTCTGCAATGCGTTCCGCAACTGGTGGGCCTTGTGCTGAGCAGTGGGAACTGTGCAGGAGCCAGCAGCGCTCCGTATACAAGGATGAAGCTCCTCTGGGATGACCTCGTACGCAGGCAACATACTGGAATCCTGAGCGTTTACCATGGGCTTCGAGCCCTATGTTTGCTTGTCTCTTCCGGCAAGCCGTTGGAAAGGCGGGGTTCCACCTGTTGGCGGCTTGTCGGCTTATGGAATTGTAGGATTCAGAGTGGGGTTGCGTTTGCCTCCCCCGGACCCTTTCGACGTTGTCACGTTGATGATAGCTGAGGTCAAAGACTCGCTTATGGTGACTAGTCGGTTGGACGGACAGGACCAGCTCTTGCAACTTGTAAAGAGGGTGCGAACAGGCCCGAGGTACATCACTCTCCAGGCGGGGGCCTAAACTCCTCCGATTTCGGCTACCTACAAACAGATAAAATGGTGCTGCCCGTTGACTCTGTATCGACGCAATACTCCATCTCCCTCTCCTCGTCTCCTTGCGTTTGGCTGTTTGACAGTTCTACCCGACACCAGATCTGGCAGAGCAAGCGGTGGTGCCCACTCAACGCAACATGGCACCTGACTTGAACGCTGTCGCCGCTGGTGACGCTGGCGAGCGGTTCGACTACTCACAGCCCGGATCCTCTGGCTACAGCGTCGACCAGAATGTAACGTACAACGACCCAAAGAATCGAAAGCTTCGGGTGCTCACCATTGGCGCGGGTGTGAGTGGTATATTGATGGCCTATCGCATCCAGAAGTGAGCATAATGAAGGGTATAACCCATATGTAAGACATGAGATGGGTTCTAACCTTCTGTATCAGGGACTGTGGTAACGTTGAGCACGTCGTGTACGAGAAGAACGAGGTACGATGGTGAGCCCACCGCCTGTGCTGAGCGTACACTGACAATCGCTCCTGCGTCTCATAGGACATTGGAGGCACTTGTAGGCCATAGTGCTCAATATGACAGCGGTAAAGAGTGAAGCACTTACTGACCCTGACCCTGACCTTAGGGCTAGAGAATCGTTACCCAGGAGCCGCCTGTGACATTCCCTCTCACGCATATACCTATCAGTTTGCACTGAACCCGGACTGGCCGAGGTAAGCCTAGTTATTGTCCTTGCAACAGACCTTCCAGAATCTGACGGTTCTCTGATTCTTCTCCTACTCCCCTGATATCTGGAAGTACCTGGACAAGGTCTGCAACACCTTCGATTTGCGGAAGTACATGACCTTCAACACGGAGGTTGTCGGATGTTACTGGATTGAGGAGCAAGGCGAATGGTCAGTCAAGCTGCGGGAGCACAGGCCAGGACAAGAGCCAAGAGAGTTCGAAGATCATTGCCACCTTTTGCTCCACGGGACAGGCATCCTCAACAACTTCAAGTGGCCGAACATCCCGGGCCTGAAAGACAAGTTCAAGGGCAGAGTGGTGCACACAGCACGCTGGCCGCAGGACTACGAGACCGAGAGTTGGAAGAAGGAGTCAGTCGCCATTATTGGATCCGGAGCATCGAGTATACAGACTGTCCCAACAATGCAACCACACGCAAAACACCTTGACATCTTCGTCAGAACGGGAGTATGGTTCGTAGAGATAGCGAACAACTTTGGCCAGAACAAGGAATATGATGAAAAGGAGAGGGACGAGTTCCGACACAACCCCAAAGCATTGGTGGCACATGCCAAGGACATCGAGGACCAGGTCAATGGATTATGGGGTACGTTCTACGCTGGGTCAGAAGCTCAGAAGATGGGACGAGAGATTTTCGGCAAGCGCATGGCGGAGTTCATCAAAGACGAGAGGTTGCTCAAAGGCTTCACGCCCAAATTCGGGCTTGGCTGCCGCAGGGTAACGCCTGGCGACCCTTATATGGAAGCAATCCAGAACGACAATGTCGATGTGCACTTCACGCCGGTCGAAAGTTGCACAGAGGATGGTGTTGTAGGCGGCGACGGCGTTGAGCGCAAGGTCGATACGATCGTTTGCGCCACTGGTTTCGACGTCTCCTATCGGCCTCGCTTCCCGCTCGTGGGCAAGAATGGAATCGATCTCAAAGACAAGTGGAAGGTTTGTCCGGAGTCGTACCTTGGATTGGCCATCCCGGACTTCCCGAACTTCCTCACCTTCATCGGCCCTACCTGGCCCGTGGAGAACGGCAGCGTCATGGGGCCTCTGCACTCCGTCTCCGACTACGCAGTCGCGCTCATTAAGAAGATGCAGAACGAAAACATCAAAAGCTGGGTTCCGAGGCAGGACATTACTGACCAGTTTAATGGCCACGTGCAGGAATGGATAAAGCACACCATCTGGAAGGACGACTGCCGAAGTTGGTACAAGGACAACAACACTGGCCGAGTCAATGCCGTATGGCCCGGCTCATCCCTGCACTACCAGCAAGTAATTGAGCGGCCTCGCTATGAGGACATGGAGATCCAGTACTTCAATAAGAACCCCTGGGCCCACTTGGGCATGGGCTGGACTGTGGAGAACCGAGTAGGAGCGCAGGGTGCGGATTGCAGTCCATACCTGAACCTCAACAATATCGATCCGAAGTGGTGTGTACTCCCATCTTAGGCGGCCTCACGTTCGAGCATTGCTGACTTAGGGACCTTAGGTATGAAGCGAATGGTGGCGATGTGAAGATTCTCAAGGAGCAGCAGAACAATATCAATGCTCGATGAAGAAGAGGCCAAAGCATTGTCGGCAGCTTAGAGGTGTATATACCGATCAAAGCGCCTTCTTCGGCATGTTTGTCCTACCCATCCCAATCTGCAGCGACGAGGTCCATGCCACAAAGCTTATGACACTAATGATAGCATCGCAACCCAGCGAACTGACGGCTGGATGGCTAAAGAGCGCCCTGCCTATCTCGCCGGGCGTATGCTGTTGCAGTATCGAGTACATTTGCCAAGCAATTACTCCGAGCGCTAGAGCTGCCACTCCGGGCAATACCGTCTTCTTCGCCACCGGACCAGGAACGTCGGTCTGTGGTGTTGCGAGCGAGAGTGGGGTGAGTAAGAGCAGCCTTGCGAACACGATCAATGGCATCAACCTTGCAGTACCCGTTGTTGTTGGCGCGACCGCAACACTTGCGCAGTATGCTATCAAGACTGCAGCGGTAGCAGCGGGACGCATCTCCGGCTTGCCCTTGGCGGTTGTCGCGGGTGATTGTAGTACGGCTAGGTAGAAGAGGTTTTGCGCGAACGAGATCGGAAGGATTTGACTGAGGGCGAAGAAAGCGTACAGCCGAGGAACTCGCCGTCGCCTACCTGTAATAACGTTACCTTACGTAACTATAGGGATGCTAGTGAATGGTGTACCTTCGTAGCCCATGTACAGACAAACCGCCATCGTGATGTGAAGCGCACCCTGAGTCCAGAAGAATCGTGCTCTGTCCGCTACGATGGCTTCGCCAAAGTCCAAGAACAAGCTGGAGGTGATGGACCACTCCCAGATCGCAGGCAGAATGCCGTGGGATAGCGGTGAACCTCGTTGCTCCGACCAGAGATTGAACGATTGGATCAATACGTTGAGCATGTTGGCCGACAGGACCGCGAAACTGATGGCGGCAAGACCGGCAAAGAGGGTGCTCGACCGTCGATCAGGGCGTCTTTGCCCCTCTTGTTGCAGATGCAGTGTCCAGATGGTGTAGATGGCGATAGCCGTGAACACCAGAGCCGCCACATTGTACGACCAGAACACTGCTGCCCCGAGGTAGTTGGCGTCCGCTTGCATGTTGTGCTTTTGCTAGTAGGTCCTGGTAGGCCGGATGGTTCATTCCCAAGGCAACCCCGTATGGCTAGGACTACAAGATTAAGAATGCATATCTACTGCATGTCGGTGCAAGATGGGGACGAAAGAATCGGTGAATCGTCGACGTCAACGACAACATTGGTTCAAAGTCATGGGCGCTAGCGGCTGTCTGGTGTCGGTCCCGGTCCCGGACAAATTGGCCTTGCTCGGAACAGTCGTCACCGACAGCGACATCAGAACTCTCCCGAGTCATACGTTCTACCTGCTGTCATCAATCGCCTAACAATTCAGCGCCGCCATAGTTATGGACTCCGACGATTTCCCAAGTGCTGGTGCGCATCCAGGAACGCTCCACTACGTGCCGCCCAATCTTTGCGCCTTTGAGCCTACAAAGCCGCTCGTCCGCTCTGCCAACATCAACACCCTGATATGGATAGGTGGGCTCTTCGACACGCTGCTTTCGGTGTCGTATCCTCTAAAGATCGCCCAAGCGCTGGGCCCGACGTGGAGCCTTGTCACAGCATCCCTCGGCTCGGCAGGCAAGAGCTGGGGTGTAAGCAGCATTGCGAAAGATGCCGAGGACATCGCGAAGATAGTAGCCTACTTCCGTGGGCAGAGGCCCGGCGGGAAGATTGTGATTATGGGACATAGCACAGGCTGCCAAGACTGCATGGAGTATCTTGTAGGCGCGAAAGCAGGACAGCGGCCTGTTGTAGAAGGTGTCGTATTGCAGGCGCCAGTATCGGACCGGGAGGCCATAGCCAGCCACCTGCCGGAAGCCTTCATGCATGAAGCCAACCAACTCGCGCTTAAGATGTAGGTCATTATTAGCGGATGGATTTCCTAACGATGTGTGAGACACGCTGACCCTTTCGCCATTCTGTCTCAGGTGCAGAGAGGGTCACGACAAGAACATGATGCCTACGAGATTGACCAAAGCTCTGTTCAGCGGCATTGCGATCACAGCTCGTAGATGGGTGGACATCGCATCGCCTGGGCCGGACCATGCGGGTGCTGATGATTACTTCTCGAGCGATCTCCCTGACGAGCGCCTGAAGAGCACTTTTGGCAGGCTCCCAGCGAGCATACCGCTTCTCATCCTCTACGGCGGCAGCGATGAAAGCGTCCCTGCATCTGTCAACAAGGACGAGTTGGTTCATAGGTGGATCAGGACCGTGCAAGAAGGAGGTGGTCAGGTCGACAGGGTCAATGGTAGCATCGTACCAGACGCCACGCACAACCTGAATAGCATCCCGGAGCCAGTTGTTCGGGATCTGGTGCAGCGTGTCGTGGGATTCGTCGGCCGGCTGGATAACGGCGATTTCGTTACTTCCGCTGTCGGATCGAGAGTTTAAAGCTTAGTCGAACTCTTATATCTCAATCACGGGCACCGCCCGCCTAGATTCCGTGCTGCGAAGACGACGAAACCTCCCGGACAGCATCTGTCGCTTGTTGTCAACTTACACAACCAGCATGGTATCCCGCACGATGCCGCCCCGCGGAATATTCGGACCATGGCGGAACCTACCCAGCAGAGTCCTGGCATCTGACGTCTCGCCGTATCTTGGTGCGCTCCACCTCCCAATTCTTCGGCGTAGCGATTAAGCAGGATCTCCATCGCGTCACATCACCCGACGGGGCCTTCCGCAACATTTATATATCGGGGACTGTGAGTAGCCTCCTCGATCGAATGGACCCTGTTGATGGAATCCAATGGACGTCTGGACTGTACTCCTTCCGTTACGTCCGCGGTCCGGTCGCGCATGATTGTATAATGCATCTCGAAGGCCCATTGTATGCGCTCGACTGGGACTTGCTCAAGGTACTAACATCCGGCAGGCTGCAATGAAGGGCCGAAGAAGGCGGAGGAAGGACGGCCAAAGTACTGTGGGGGTTGATGGTGGCTGTTCGGCCTTCGTTGCGGTACTACCTATCGTAAAACATCTCGCCGGAAGCCTTTTCATAGACTTGCGTAGATCTTATCAAAATCCTGCTCCGTGATCTTCATCACATCCTGGCCATATATCATCTTCTGCACGTCCGCATCCGCCCATTTGTCGGGTACTGGGCCTTTGCCCTCCTTCAACGCCGCGAATTGCCGGTCGCGCTCTTCCTTTGCCGCACCCTCGCCCAGATGCATGGCTCTACCGGACGCTGCCGCCAGGTTGACCAGGGTGTAAGCCCGCTCCATGCGCACTTTCTCGTACACACGCAGAGCCTTGTTGATGGCTTCGGGCGTCACTTCCGGCAGCTTGGCGAGTGCAATAGCGAGCACAGCTCCATCCTCGATGGCTTGTGCTGCACCTTGCGCCAAGTGCGGCAGAGTCGGGTGGCATGCGTCGCCGACCAGCGCCGTCTGCTCGTACACCCAAAAGGGCAGGGGCTCGTGCACTCTCAGCTTCCACTCGCAGACCTCGCCATCTGGCACCAAATCAAGCATACGCTTGACCATGGGGCAGAAGTCACCGAACACTTCCATCATCTGCGGCTTGCTGCCCTGAGTGGTGTACGTCGATGATGGCGCGGCAGCGAAGTTCCGGTCAGGTTGAACGGTACTGAGGTTGTAGATGTTCTTGCTTGATACAGGGTAGGCAATGATGTGGCGCTTCTCGCCGATCCAGCGGGTTACTGATTCCTTGTCGATAAGCTCGAGGAGCTCCGGGTCGTTCTGCATGTCTTCGCGCTTGAGCATGATGCGGTAGGCGGCCTGGCCGGTATCGATGATCTTCGCGTCGATGTTCTTTAGCCTGAGCAGCTGGTCACGGACGACGGACTTGACGCCGTCGGCCGCAAGCAGTACATCACACTCGACCGAGTACGGCTCGCCTTCCCTTGGGATCGCCTCGAAAGATGGCCGGGGGCCCCAGGACTTCACTTCGCCAGCTGAGGTGGACATGAAGAACTTGACATCCTTCTCCCGTTTGCAGCCATCATGGATGGAGCCTGCTAGCGAGGCGCGGTGGCCAACCATGTGTGGGTAGTCATACGTCGATCGGATGTACAGCAAGTCGACGTGGCCGAGCTCTGCGTTGGTTGCGCCCTCTGCGTTCCGTCAGCTGTCTGTTGCATACCTGAGGTTACGAAAGCTGCACTTACGCCTGATGCTGGTGTCCTTGAGGTCTACGGCTTCCTTCTCAATGTCTGCCCACACTCCCAGCCTGTCTAGGATGCGAGCCATGTTGGGCGCCAGCTGAATGCCAGCGCCTACGAAGCCAAGATTAGAGGCGGACTCGTAGACGTTGATATTGCGGAACCCCTGCTTCGCCAATGCCAGCGCTGTGGCGAGACCGCCCATGCCCGCGCCGATGATGCATATCTTGAGATCTAGGACCTCTTTGGGCGCCATCTTGGAGTGGTCGAAGTGGTGGCGATAAGGTGGTGGAGAGCTGAGAGAGTGGAGAACAAGAGAGCTTGTGCGTAGGAAGTGAAGACGAGACTGGTACCTACAGCGATGCCCGCCGTCCGGAAGGCCTTCTAAAATACTCTTTGGCGTGTCATAACCCGTCGTGCACAGCCGGGTGTGTGTTTCTCCTCCCTGCTGATTCGGCAGATGTTCCATCTCCCAGAAAGACTAGCTCGGCTAGCTCGGCCACACCTCCGGTCTAGCCTTCACATTATCCAGCAGCAAAGTCGTAACTACAGTCTACTAGTACTTTCTGTATGTATAAGAGTGCTTCGAGGCTTCACCGTTGCGGGCATCGTCTGTTTGTCACAGCGCTAATTCGCTGTTCCTAATGCTCAGCCGAGAGTCTGCTACTCCGGTGCAGCACCACTGTCAGAAACAAGCCACTTTTGACGTGGCAGATGGGCGAGGGATCTACAGGCAGAGATGGATCGTGACGGAGTGTGTACGAATCTGGGGCTTCTTCTGATCCACCTCGAATGCCTTTTCCTCACCTCGTTCACTGGCTCATCACTGGCTCACTGGCTCATGCCCCAACAGACGACTGGGCCAATGAGTACGTACCGCATTCGAAACTACATGCAGTGCCTCTAAGGCTGCCGCCATTCTCTCATGCAGAAGCTTTCGAGCTGGCTCCCCTGAAGACCAGCAAAAGGCAGCAGAGTACTGGCGCAAGGAGGAGAGTAGCTTTCGACGGCATGGTGATTCGCTGCGTGGTCCGCTGATATGGGCAACGCATGCTCGACAGCTAGTACTAAATACAACCACTCTAAGCTACCGATAAGCTATCGAAGCTCCAACAGGCTGAGCGCCTTGGACAGCATAGCTCCCTGGTCGTGATATGCTCCAGGTGTCTGTCTCTTTTGGAGCGCCCGCGCAGGGTCGACGACGAAGCCATAGTAGTCATCGGTCCGCGCAAGCTCTTGAGTTGGTCGGCATACGCGCCAGGGACTGCGGACGACTGCCGTGCTACTACACTCTCGTGCACAGTGGGCACAAAGCCGGTGCCATCCCACTTCATACTGAAATGGACGCCAAGCAAATTGGAGTCCGGGCGGGCTTGGGGAGGCGACGAAACGTTGGAGGCTAGACTGGCTGGCCTATCACTTTCTGTGGTGATCTGCGACATGGCTCGACTGGAGTGCGCATCGAGCTCAACCATGTCCACTTTGTCTTTGTATTTCAACCAGCGTGGTTCAGAGCGAAAGCTGTAAATGCTTTTCAAGCTGAAGTGCGGCGGCAGCTTCATGAATGCTAGCTTGCGATCCTGCAACGACATGTGAGCGGCAGCTGTGGTGTATTGCAGTCGTTCTTCGTGTAGGCGGGTGACTGTGACGCGATGCGCTCCCAGCTGGTGTAGCTCCCATGCCCAGACGTGTTGCTGCATGATATCGTGGTCGTGCGTGAGAGCTGTCTTGTAGTATGGAGCAGGGTGATGCCCTTCGCACGCTTCCGTGCTATGCCGAAAGTTCAGGCCACAATCCTGTTTCAAACGCGCAGACTGCAGATGGCGGTTGAGATCGACCTCGTGTGCGAAGGATATATTGCACTCGTCACACGAGTGACCTTCCTGATAGGGCTCCAGGGAGTGCTGTCCGATATGCGCAATGAGGTCGTCTTCATCGGCGGCGAACGAGGTTCTACAAAGGCCACACCATTCCCTCGTACGGCGCACAACGGGTTGTTCGAGGAGCCTCTTGACCAGAAATAAGGCTTTGAAGCTCACTTCGGGATCTGGCGCTGAGTCGGAGCTTCCCGTCTCAGCAACAGTGTCAAACGCAGTATACTTCCGTCCCCAGCTGCAGTCGCCTTCGTAGATCCAATACTCCCCTGAGAGCATATGCCCTGTAAGTGCTGGGCTCTCGCTTGCTTGGCCCGCGTCGGCCAATATGGTATCCTTATACAGCGAGCCGGTACACTCGGACGAGTGTGTCTTCCGGAGATAGTCAGGTCTGAACAATCGCTGGCAGTGTCGACAAGCGGCCAGACCTGCTGTGCCGTGAACCGTATCTTCGTGCCTCCGACATATGTCCTTGCGGTGGAAGACCTCGTCACACATCCTGCACTTGATTCGTCTCCTTCCTGCACTGCTTTGCAAGTGATCGCGCACCCGCCATGCTGCTGTATAGCTCGTCCCGCAAGAGCAACAGTGGCGCCCATCAGGATCTTTGCCCAGATCGCAATGCCCACCGTCATCCTCGCTGCGGGCCCCGTTATTTTCTACTCGAGCATGACCCGCGACTCGCGATGCCTTGCGTTTCTGCGTGTCTGTGCGTGCACTAGAAGCTGGAGCAGGTCGCTTGCGAGCACCGGTGATGAGCTGCGCGGCAACTTCGCGGAACTCGCGCTCATCTGTACTGGCATCTGCAGTGATGTAATGCATGCCTAGCGGGTAAGCATAAGCATGCTCGGCAAGTTTGCTAGGTTCGTCCCCTTGTCTGTGAACATCACAGCCTAAAAACGACACTGTTGAGACGGGCCCCCAGGTGGAGGAAGCTAGGACTGACTGCTGCGGTCCGCAAACGCCTCGACTGA
The DNA here is from genome assembly GCA_035135055.1 of Oleoguttula mirabilis. Lineage (NCBI taxonomy): Eukaryota > Fungi > Ascomycota > Dothideomycetes > Mycosphaerellales > Teratosphaeriaceae > Oleoguttula > Oleoguttula mirabilis. The sequence goes on along the minus strand of JAVFHQ010000016.1, from coordinate 85,439 downwards.
CGGTGTAAGGCGTCGTTGGTGTGGGCGGCAAATGCCAACTCTCCGGGCTAGCTTGAGTAGTCGAGGACAGAGACGAGACGGAGAGATCTGGGGGACTGGCGTTCAAGTGTGCGATCCAATGGTCCGCATGTGCTTGAGCGCTTGAACAAGGACTTGCATGGGTAACGCTCGCCATCCTGGAAAAACAAGACAATATAGCACGCTGTCACTGGTATGGATGAGGTAGCAATCGCTATGAAGGAACGAAAATGCCCGGTTTGAAATGCGAGGAAAGAGCTCACCTATCTACAGAGCATTGTCAATCCACCAGACCGCAATGGCCTGCTGGCAGCCTCGCGCCACCTGTGCAGGTGCCGCATGATCATGCGCAGCCAGCGGTCAGCCTGAACAACGGATGCGTAGTTTGGTGGTGAAGAAGCAGAAAGGCGTCGAGATAGTAGTAGGATGACGCGAAGGCAGGTACTGCGCCATCCACCTTGCCACCACCACGAAGCCCCACTTTTCCACACGCATTCACCTGCAACGTGTGCCACTGTTGCGATGAAACGCGCTAGAAGAAGACAATGGCGGTGTTTCTGCTTAAGACTCACCACCCGGGCCTCGCTGGGCCAGTAGGAGCTCTTGCACGATTCCTCGCTGGGGTGTGAGAGATGGCATCCAGTGCTCGTGAACCCGAATGTAGCGATTGCCGTCGAAGTGAGATCCGTATGTCAGTTCACCACCAACTTCCTCGCCCAAAAAGGTATTACACAAGCATGGGTATGCTGCAACTGGAATCCCTCCACCACCCACTCGCCTAGCCCGGTATATCGAGATGCACCACCAATTGGCCCGGGTCGCGATGCACCACCAAACGACATCGACGCATGGACCCCTATGAGGAGCATATGCCTCGTCGCCGCCAGCATGGCCGCCATACTGGCAAACCATTCCCTCGACCGAAAATTGCTGAGATAACAAGTGGAAGCAGTACATCCACACGCCCCAAACGCCAATCCGCCCTCGACCGACCAATGCCAAATGGGCTACCACAATCTCAGCACAGCCTGCTTCAGTGCGAGCGCTGCTGCACTGCCTGCCACCAAACTTGCGACCCCAGACACCCACGATCCTCTCAAAGCCAACCACGCAAGCAAGATAGACTCCTCAACAACCCTCAACATCCTCTTCGGCGTCCTCGCCGTCGCGCTAGCCTTCACGGCCCTGGTCATCGCATATCTGCAGCTCCGACGCACGCCCACACCGCTGGACGCCGAACAAGCTTCTTCCCGGGCTTGTCCTGACGGACCCTTTCAGCCGCGTCCACAGTGGGCAGATCATCGAGCACACCACGATACGCGGTAAGACAAGCCTTCGCTGTCTCCACGTTCATCGTTCCACAAGTCACGGCATCCTCTAAAGCTTGCAGTGGGCTGGTAGTCTGGCCTTGCAATGCTGCGAGTATCACTGGATCTGCTTCCAGCGGCTGATACACGAATTTGTAACGTGCAAAGTCTCTCACGGCCTGGCGGTACTTCTTAGACAGTCCAGTAGTATCAGTGGAGTAAGAAGCGAGTCCGGCGGGTCTCAACGACAAAATCATAGAGGGTAGTCGTGTCAGAACGCTCAGCTAGGAATGCCGCTGGAAGCTGAGGACAGCTCTCCAAGCCTGCCATGGCACTTTGCCGGCCACCCTGCAGGGCATGTCCCAGGCCTGGCTGGTATGATGGCGGATCGTGCTGTAGGTCGAAAGCGGGAGCGAACAAGACTGATCAGTGAGGCGCATGTAGCACGTCCCGTTGGAAGGGTTGGTATGCCGCCTTTCAGCGCAGTGCACCAATCGTGGCCTCTGCTATCGAGTGCCTGCGTCTCTTGTGAGCGACGGTCATTATTACAGACAGAGTGCTGCTGGGCCGACAGTTCAGTTCTGGGTCTTCCTTGTCTCACCCCAAAAGCGCGACCATTGTGAGTCGCGATCGGGAGTGAAGTTGCTTGGTGGCGTTGTGGCGGTGGCGGTGGCGGTGCGGTTGCAATCGAATCCGCTCCCGCCCGTCTCGACTTGAATGGGCGGGCAGTTCCAGCTCAGGGCTGCCAGATGGCATGAGGAATCGTGTTGCCTGTTGCTCGACGACGACTGTGGTCCTACCAAATCTCTGCTCGACCGCAGCCTGGCGGGCATGCTTATGTCCACCAAGCTGTGGCCTGCCGCAGCGCTATTTGCGAGGAGAAATGCTCCGATTGCTTCGCGCACAGCCCCAGCAACGACCACTCTTGTCGCGCAGCGTAGTGGCCTAATAACAAGGACCCTATCATACCGCTCTAGCCCTCAGGCAACAGTCTTTGTTATAATGGTAGAGTGTCCTCGTCTTTTCTGCACCGTACCTTTCCCACGTAACTCCTGAGCCATTCCCGCACGAACCATGGCAGCTCATATCCTCACACTGCCCTACGACGTTCGGTTCCTAATCTACCAGCACCTCTTCCCACCGGGTGAGCAGATCTACATCCATGCCTACGGCAACGCCCTCCAATCGATGTCCCCCGAATACGGACTGCCTACCAACGCTCTTCTGGTCTGCCGTCAAATCAACGAAGACATGAGTGACTACCTGTACAGCAACTACCTGTTCAACATTGTCGGCACAAAGAGGGACTGCCTGGTCACGTACAAGAGCTTCCTCGACACTCTTCGCAAGCATGCACGACATGAGGTGCGCGTTGATGCCTTCAGCAATGGCGAGCACTCGGCGACGATGTGCATCTCGCTTCAAGCAGGAGAGTTCAAGAACGGGGTGCTTGACAGGAGGGCGAGAGGAGAGCACAAGCCTATACGAGAATTGGAGCAAGAGTTTGGTATGACCAGGCACACTACCTGGAGCCTCGAGAGGGTTACGATAGGCTTGGCTGTCTGCGGAGTGCTGCTTGCTCTCATCGCCTGGATCTCAGCCTCGAGGGCATGAATTGCATGTCGCCATGAAGTGACATCATACGCTCGATTTCCGGGTCCGCGGTGACTACCACAACATCAGAATGCTCGGCGACTGTCCGCTCGACAAGGGCACAATGACTTGAGACATCTAAATCAAGCTGCCTTTGTCTATTGTCCGCTATGCCGCGCTTGGCGCAGTGTCAGTACAATGCAAGCCTGCAAGTCTCTTTGAGGCAGCGCTCTTTGTCTATGGGCGATACAACAAGCCTTGGTGCCTCTCACCGCGAGCGCCAGGCCTACGCGCGCACACATACCCAAACAAGACTCTAACGCTATCACATCCCACCAACCTACGAAAATGAGCAGCAATGATGGTTCCGTCAGCCAGCTTATCTCGATGTTCTCCAAGCTGACACTCGCTACGCTCCTGGCTGGCCAGATAGCGGGTGCGGCGATGATACCACGACAGGCGCCCGTCGTCACAGTCACAAACATAGCGACGCACACGGTCTATGCACCGGCTTTGGTGACATCCATGGCTACCGTATACTACACCAGCACCACGTTCCACTACTCACCGGCGACGTCAAGTTCGGCCTCGCGCTCTCTGTCAGCGACGGCTAGTCTAAACCCGATCAACGGCCTGCCAGTGCCAGAGGTGAACAGCACCTCTCACGCAACGGAGTCGCGTTCAGTGACCTCACATTCGACGACGTCACACGCATCAAGCACGCAGAGTCTGACAAGTGCTTCAGACATTGTCATGACTCTTCTAACCTTTACCACGATCAACGGCACGCCTACGCTGGTACCTTACACCCACCACGCAACAAGCTCGAGCTCGAGCAGCCCGACGGCGGCGCATACTGTAACACCCGCCAGTAGCAATGTGTCTACTCCCGCGGTCTACGGAAGCATCACCTTGACTTACTCCGCGTCTTCAGCTGAGGACACGTCGACTGCTGTTCAGGTGCAACCTACATCTACACCCGCCGCTTCCAGCAGCAGCGCTAAAATATCGAGCGTTACTAAGACGCCAACACCAACATTGTCTACACCGAGCAGCCACTCGATTGAGGCACCATTGCCAACGACGAGCAGCCACTCAAAGCTTAGCATCACCCTCAATCTCTCCCCTACCTCGTCGCACTCATCGAGCTCGACTCATGAGTCCTCACGAACAAATAGTACGCATCAGCCGTCATCGACGGACAACAGCCAAGGCGTGATTGGGGAGTGAAGGCTTTCGGTTTTGAGTAGGAATTGTCTGCGTTCATAGCGAGCATGTCATTTAGCATTCAAGACTTACGTTAGCATAATTGAGATGTGTAGGGATCCCGCTTTCAACAGACTCTCGACTGCCTCTTCCAGTATGTCTGATCAAATGTCGATGTTCAAGATGGCCTCGGCGTGCAAAGTGGGCCACGAAGGCCGTGCGCAGGCGCTACTGCCTACAAGCGCTAGCGGGCCCCTTAGGGAAACCTGGAAGAGGCAACCACATGGCACCTCTCTTCAGACATCTCATACTTTTCACAAATTCGCCCTTTCAGTTCGGAGTGCCTTACCGCAGTGTAATTTGAACCTGAGATCGTAGATGGCAACAACATCCTGGCCTGCAGCTCCAAGTGGCTACGGCTACCCGACCTCCGCGAGCCGTAGTCACGCCTATACCGGTTCTGACACGTACCCAGTCTTCCCAAACGGCGTCTATTTTTCCAAATTCGCCCTGGTCCCAGCGCAGGACTCCGGGCTGGACGAGCTCGATACCGACCTCTACAATGAGTGTCTCCTACTATACAACCCTCTCCCCTGCATCGGAAACCAGAGACGGGATGCCTCAGCTTCGGCGTCAGTATCCGCAAACCCGGACTACCAGATCGACCAACCGCTGTGCACGCATCAGGGTGCTATCAATGCGGATTATTATCTCGAGAACACTAATGGGACACTCCAAGGGATACGAATCGCCAATCAGTACATAGTCCAGCAGCAGTGCTTTTGTCAGACGTATCCCTTCTTTGATTCGGTGCGAGGCTGCAATGCGTGCTTCGAGGAGCATGGGGGTATCGAAGGGATGTCCGTAGACGCTACATGTCTGCTGATATGTTCTCTTCTATGGCAACTCGACATGCTAAAGGGGCTTCGCTAACATCTCACAAGCTATCACTGGTTCCCACAAAGCTACATAGACGCTGTGTCCGCGAGTTGTTGCACCGCGGATCCGCAGACGACAGGCTTCTATCCATTTGTGAAGTCGTGGGCCAAGAGCAATGCTGCGGCCAGCGTCCCAAATACAACTGCTGCCGATGTCCTGGGCACCCAGACGGCTGCTTCCCTGTACTACACTGCTACCGCAAATACAACCGGTGACGGTAGTGGAAAGGCCAGCGCAGCCAGTGCAGGAAAGGCGCACTTCGGTATTCGAAGGGCCACACTTGCTGTAGTAGCTCTTTGCCTGTCGATTGCCTTCGCCTGAACGTGCAGATCCTGAACAGGCGCATGGCGTGTAGCACGAACGCCACACCATACCCACCCAGCACTCCTGCCGCAATACCCACCGCACCATTGCCCACCATTGCGGACCACACAGTGCCGCCACCGTAGCGAGGTCACCAGCCTATCACGTGAAAGACCCGCTGCGAGGATCAGCCAGCCAAGTGAAGCAAAGCTTTGCTCCTGCTGCTATAGTCTTCCGAACCACAACCTCGACTCATCAAACAGCAACCCCTACGACAACACCATCGTCGGGCTAAGTGCCATCACTATCCAGCTGCAACCGATCATCGATTCGAGTCTCGAGCCTTGGTAGGGTTTGCTTCGCAGCTTCTGGGACACCTCCGCAGATGATCTGATCATAGCAGGGCACATCCACATCGGGTCTGTTCCCACGACTTCCTCCCAAACCTCTGGAGGCGGCGCCAACCCCCACTGCCTTCCAGTCACGCGCTCCCTCTTTCCGACTAATTGCTACTGGACAACTGCTAGAGTGCAGCGGCATTAGGGAACCTAGCAGCGCTTGACAATCTCCGCAAGACCACAGCATTAGTTCGTGCATACCACACACCTGCTGCCCCACGAACACTTCAAGAGTCACATACACAAGCAGTCTTCAACTCCGACAACGTGCTCCGAACATAGCCGTGCCAAGAAACCATCCTTTATCCCAGCTTCGACGATTCGAAAATAAGACATATCGACCCTTCAGCAGGCCATCAACCCATCCGCTTTTCAGAGGCTCCCTAACAGCCGAATTGAATAGCGAACGATCCATCTCGTCGACAATCAAACCTTCCACATCCTCAGAGGATTGACTAGTTCCGAACAACGAAATTAGAAGTCGAAGGCTCATCACCACAAGATATCGACAAGATGGCGGGCTTCAATGCCTACCGCGTCCGTCCGAAGCTAATGCTGATGATCATCGCTGCCCTGGCTGTCATTCTTGCCGTGTTCAAAGCAGAGTTTCACCGTACCACCACCGACTCCTCCGACCTGGTCAATGACCGTGCAATCTACGACGGAGTCAGGGTCTTGGAAGCCATCGATCTGACCAGCACAAACATCGACGTCGTTAGCGATCCGCTTGACCTCACCGAGCGAACGCCCGCCACCTTCGCCGAGAGGGGTCTGGACAAGAGAGTCCTCACCTGGGCCCAGGCAATGCGCAAAGGCCAAGGCAATCTACTCGCAATGAGTTCGTCCGATCTTGCTTTCTGCCAGCCACCATCGCGCTGGACGGACTACAACGCTCTGGGCAGCTACGGTTGGAAGATGCGGGACTTGACCCAGAGCAACACCCCGGCGCAATACGCTGTGGCTATGCGCGGGTTGACTCTAAACGCAGTCTCGCTGTCTCACCCTTGGCCGAACGGCATCTCCCTAGTGGTCACCCGCCCAGAAGACAATGTGATTGTGGTATGGGTTCAGAGGAAGTTGTCGACGGTGACGTATACGCCACAAGGAAGTAACATACCGGTGCAGTACAACGTAAGTTCCACTCGTCTACAAACTCGGTAATCTCCAACCTTCACTAATACGAGTCCCTCCAGCCGACAGGGGGCCAATACGGTAACATCTACAACGTTATAGACGGCGTCATCATCGCGCGTGAGAACTTCGGCCCAGATGCTATGAGTCGCAACGACGACTCCTTCCAGGGCGAAGTCGTGCCGCTGAAGCAGTGGAGCGACGTGACGTTCCTCGAGTGGCAGAACCAATGCACGGCCAAGAACAAGCGAGTGGGGAACATCAACTACATCGTGCGCAGCAACGTCCGTGGTGTGGATGTGATCAACACCATTTTCACGGCTTTGGAAAATGCCCGTCAACTGAATGGCGTACCCCCTGCCTGGACCCAGAGAGTGACCTTCGTCCGACCGAACGAAGGCGAAGCCGCCCCCAATTTCTTCGCACTGTACGTATACTGATGGATGAGTTGCTTGCCACCAACCGCTGATGGCATATGCTGACCATTCCCTCCACTTCCAGACTCGGCACGCCCCAGGGAAGCGGCGTCACTTGGTTTCTCACTCAGCACTACCCACAGTTAGGTCACAGGGTAGTCTCGGCTATCTCGGTCTTCGGCTGGGAGGCGACCTGGCAACTTCGAGCTAATCGGCAGACGACGCGGCCAATCATGATCTTTAAGATCATAGACGTGGCCCCATTGAGTCCTGTGGACCCTGAGGACCCTGGGAGTCCGGAGGCGAAGCGAGATCTACTGGTTTGGCCTGGCGTTCAGACGTTAGGGTAGGCATGGGGCAGGCTGTCATCCGCGGTCTGGAGGTGAGACAGGGTCGATTAGATTGAAGATGGCCCTCCACGAGAAGAGGCGCTCCGGGACACAACAAGCGGCATTCACTGTCTGAGACTAGGCAAAGGTAGACCCCGGGCGAGCATGGCGATCAGAGAGCGATATCAACACATGTAACATGCCTGATCTAGGATCCATACGAAACAGCTTCTATCCTAACTTGCCGAGCGCCTTATATCGCACATTGTCCCGCGCTGCGCTTTTCCGAACCGAGAAGCCCATCCTGCTCAGGACGCCGTCCTGATGTCGCGAGCCCGATGTGTCCCACATGCGCTAGGTTACCGCCACCAGCATGATCAACACCGTAGACCGCGGCCCTGTTGAAGATCTTGAAGCCGTAGAGGCACCTCTCGATGAGGTCTTCGCACTGCTCCGACGGACATCCTTGCCCGTCAAAACACGCCAGCACCTTCGCGCCAAAGGCCCCCGTCGCATTCACCAGGCTCCACTCCCGTGCATGATTCGCCTCGGCCATTCCCGCCCCTTCTTCCGCCGTGCGCTGCGCAAGCACCGTGAGATCGTGCAGCAGCAGGGATTCCGGACACACTTTCTGGCACCGGCTGCGGCACGAAGCCACGACGGCAGCAACGACTGCTTCGCGCTTGTCCGACGTGATGGGCTTGATGTCGTTGTAGGCCTCCCAGTGGTGCAGCCACGAGGACTGATACCGCTTCGCATCTCCGCGCCGCGATTGCATGGTCACCTGCCACCCCACAAAGTCGCGGCCACCCTCGCGGCCGTCCTTGCAGCGCTCGAGTTGCTTGCGAGCGATCTCGGGAAAGACGGCGGGGTTCCACAGCAGTAGCGGGCGCAGCAGATACTCTGTTTCGAGCACACGATCTTTGCTTGCGATTACCGCCTCCAGTCTACTGCGGACACCAGTAATGCCGCTCACGGTGGGGTCGTAGTCGATGCGGAACAGACTGAAGGTACGGCCACGCAGCTCCATGCCCGAGTGCTTCTCGGAACGAAGCTTAATAGTGCCCAGCACCTTGTCGACGAGGGTGCGAGAGTCGCAGTATATGCTGGTCGAGCCGAGCAGGAGTTGCAGCGCGGGCGTTACGTCTTGAAGGGGTCTTTGGTTGAGTAATCCTTGCTTCGCCCTTGGCCTCAACCCTCCTGAAGACAAAGCCTGCGATATGCTCAGCGATCGGGAAACAAGCATTTGCGCCTTGTGCTCCGGCTTCGTCTTCGCTCTACAGGTTGGCGGTGTCTCGTCGTCGCTCGCGAAGTCAGTGTCGTCGCTCACGTCATCGGAGAGCTCGCAACCCTGCTCTTGCTCCTCTTCCTCTTCGTCTTCCTCGTCCTCTAAATCCGTCCACGCCCACCCTGGAGGACGCACCACCGCATCTGTCTCCGCACTCATGACCGCATGCTGGTCAGATCCACTTCCCTGTTGGTCTCTTGTTCCCGAGACCGGCAGCATGGCTCTCTGTCTATCTGCCCACTCCTGGCGCGCTTCTTTCGTGATGTACTTGATGGGTCGCTCTTCAACCATCATCGGATATGTTCCGACAGTAAGCCGACGCCACTTCGAGTGAGAGAAGATCCTATGACTCGCATCCCCTGCAAGCCGTACCGCCGCCAGGCGCTGTGCGAAGCCAACCCTCTGGGTGGCGATAATAGGAAGGCGACGAGCTCCGCGCGTTGCTGTCTCAGCACTCTTCTAGGTCCTCGCGGACTCGCAAAAAGGTAGGTCTCGCCGAAGAAAAGAAAGGCGCATCACGGAACCCGACGAACAAGCGCCGGCATGCTAGTGCGGCCCGCTAAAGTCTTGGCAGCAGCAGTGAATATTGGGATGCAAACGCCACTCGAACCACGTCTGTTCTGTTCTGAGTACCAGCCAGGGTACCATTACAATCATTACCCAAAATCTCGCCATCAAGATCCCGGCATGACGCTCACATCACGAACCCTAACAAATCACCCATAGTGCTGTGCTGAAACACCACTTCCCCTCGCCACCACACAATCATACAAAAATTCCCACAAAAACCATCAAATGAACAGCACAATCTCCCCCCGCTCATTCCGCCGCATGCGCAGCGCCTTCCACAACTCCTTGTCCTCCTCCTCCTTCTCCTCGCCGCGCACGTCGCGCTCGCGATGATACCGCTTGAGCGCCTTGTTCAGCGAGCAGCCCCTCTCGCTCTCCGGGCCCTTATTGACAAACGACAGGAACATCTCGGCCGGCGAGCCGTAGCTGCCGACCAGCTGGTTCGTGGCCGACGGCTGCACGGACGCCGGGCGGTCCGCGCGCGACGGTGGGTAGTCGATGGCTTTGTAGTCCTTGCGCGACGTGCTGCGGTGCCGGTCGTCGGCCGAGGAGCTGGAGTCGCGGCGTTTGCGGTGGTGGCGTTTCGCGGAGGACTGGGATTGGCTGTCGCGGTCTTTGCTGTGCGAGCGGCGGTGTTTGTCTTCGGGGTGGCGGCCGGAGGCGGCTGGTTTGGCGGTGGTGGTGCTGTAGGAGGTGTAGCTCGACTTGCGCCGCTCGTCCTTGGCGTCCCGGTCGCGTTTCGTGCGCTTCAGCGGGCTGATGGGGGTCGGGCCGGCATCGATGCGGTCGTCGAAGAACTCGGGGTCGGTGACGAGTTTGTGCAGGCCGCCGGTGAGGCCGGAGTGGAGCACGCGGCCGCCTGAGCTGAGGATGTGCGCATCTGCCATCTTGTCGTCGCCGCGGGACGAAGGTCGCTTGGAGGCGGATGAGAGATCGAGGTCCTCGACGTGCTGCCGCTTGCGCTTCTTGTCGCTCTTCTCCGCCTTGTGCTTTTCCTTCCTCTCACTTCGCGGGCCTGGCGTGACGTATGGCGGTGGCGGCGGCATCAACTGCGACTGCTGCGAGTCGTTCACGTTCTGCCAGGAGTCGTATCGCTCCATGCCCGGCTGTAAGGGCGCATTTCCGTAGGAGAAGCCGTGGTTCATGTATTGCGATCCGTCGCCGCTCGAGTACTGCGAGTACTGCGAGTCGCCGTTGCCAAAGTGCCTCGTCTCCTCAATCATCCTGGCTCCGTTCGGCGCCTCTACTTCCCTCCTACTCCCATTCGGCGTCTCCTCACTGACTAAGAAGTCGAACACATTGACACTTTCCGGCAGCGCTTCATGGGCAGGCGGTGGCGTGGGCGCGCGAGGCGGCACATCCACCACCGCGACCGCATTCATCTCCTCTCCCTCCGTTGCGTCCTCGACATACGCATTCCGCGGCACCACCGCCTGCGAGTTGTCCGGGAAACCGCCCGGCATGGAGGTGCGCCGGTCGCCCTTGCCGCCCTTCTTCTCCTTGTACAGGTGGCCCTGGTACTTCTGCGCCTCGCTGATGCACGACGTGTGCGCGCGGTAGTCGGTGCCGTAGAAGTGGACCATGCAGTCGAGGCAGGTGAAGGTTGCGCCGCGGCACTGGTTGCGGTGCTGGTCGAGCTTCTGGCGTGGCTGTTAGCATCGTCTGTCGTCATGTCGTCGCCTGCTAGTCAGCCAGTGCCAGCTTACCTTCTTCGTCAAGACATCGCCGCAGTTCTGCAGGAAGCAACAAGTCAACAAATTTCCTCAATCCGTTGCACAGAGATTGAATCTTTCTGCAAGCAAGCCTACCTCGCACGAAAACGACACCATCTTGTCCGGATCCCACTCTCGAAGCGCGCAAAGCGATATATAAGCTTACGCGACCACGCGGCAGCAGTCAGGGGATGCTTATCACGAACGCGTCGCAAATGATGCGCAGTAGGAGGGCTGGAGGGGTAGGTCACAGTTGGTGTTTCACCGGGCAGCCGAAGACGTGACCCAGGCAGAAATAGCTTGCAGGCATCCGGCGGCTAGGGCACGCACGTCTCAGGGGTCACATGTGGCGCAAGGCGGCGGGGGTGGCCGTGACGGCATCGTCTGCTTGGCATATGAGACACACAGTACCTAACTCAAGGACACCACCGAGAGCTCCACAAGCTCTTACACCTCCGAGAATTATCTGCGTACCGAATAGGAAGGTACTGAATGGCACGATCGAGGTGCAGCTCGGCCGCCGATATGGCTGCGCCGGTGACGACGATGAGGCTGGCCATAGGTGAAGGTTAAGTATACAGTTCCATCGTTTCCCATGCTGCAACACCGCTATACACGCAGACAGAGCTACGAGTCAGCAGGAGGACGATGAATGTGTCCGCGCTCCTCACATTGGCGTCGCTGACCACAGCATCGTTTCATCCAAAATCGCTTTCCGTCCTACCTCAGCAGGAGCGAGATCTCGATCAATACATCAGACTATCCAGCTTACACCATAGGTACGTCTGGTCACAGAAAGCTGGGTCGTTGGAGCACAAGATCGCTCGAATCGAGTCGTTGAGACATTTATAAGACCTAACACTGTCTAGTGACATTTGGGCACCCTAGGACACGTCTACTGACGCCATGTTCGGCAGACATCCCGATTGACCACTACAATGCCGCCGACACACGCACTTACAAGAACCGCTACTGGATTTACGATAAGTACTACAGGTCCGGAGGTATGTGACGTGAGCTGATTATCGAATATTGCCACCCGCGAAGCTTGAGAGTGCCATTCGCCCACAAACGGCGCCTCCCACCAGGCCCAGTCGTCTACTTCGACTCCGGCGAGCAGAATTGCGCATCCCCTGGTGCCCTAATTCTTGTACGAAGCCGCAGGCCCCAGCAGCGTCATGACGCTAGCTCGCCGCTTCAACGGCATCGCCATCATCTTCGAGCACAGATTGTACGGGCGATCCAGGCACTGGCAGCTTCCCGTTCCTCATGAACTCGTCCGGGATGGCCGAAGGCGGGTATGAGGCCTACAAGTATCTGGATACGGAGCAGGCCTTGCAGGACCCGGTGTGCTCTGCGCATCACTTCGAGCCGCCAGGACTGGAGAGGTACTGGTCGTTGCTTGATCCCTCGTTTACACCATGGGTGTGGCTTGGAGGCAGTCATCCGGGTATTCGCGGAGCTCACATTGAGGGTCCGCAATCCGGAGACATTCTACGATAGTTTGGCCGAGCTCTGCGCCGACGGAGGCAGCTGTGGATATGTGGACCTACTATGCGCAGGCCGAGAGGAGTATGGCGAGGAACTGCTCTCGACGGGACTACACGCACGTCACGAACTACGTCGATTTCGTCCTGGTAAACGGCACAGAGGCTGAGAAGAACAAGCTGAAAGTGGAGTTGTACACAGCCGTGCAGTCCGGCCCAGGTGGCCAGAACCGGACTCAGCCAACCAAACGCAAGCCAAAGCGCTCATTGATGCGGACGTAGCAACCTACCTTCTGCTACCACTCTCCTTCTACCAGTACTACGGCTGCGAAGCCTCCGTGCAACCCTTCTGCGACGTCATGAAGACATTCAACAACACGCACGCCCGCACCACCGACAAACCACGGGAGCACCCCAGCCCTCGCCTCCGAGTCCGGCGTTGCCCTCCCCCACAACACCACCGCCGCCTGGCACGCCTTCCTCGTCGGCCCTCGCCGAAAACCGACTACGCCAGCGTCCCCTACCCCGCCGACGACCCAATCCAAGACTACAGCTGGATGTGGCAGTACTGCTCCGAGCACGGCTACTACCAACGCGGCAACCCGGACAACCCTCACACGCATGAAGATAGCGGCTTTCCCTGCAGCGCTGCGCGCTGACGTAGCAATTATCGCTTTGTTGTGTTGCAACTACGGAAAGCGAAGCGAGAGATCGGCTGGTAGCCACGAACACCGCCAGAGCAAGCACTACGGTTTGACACGCATGAAAAATGGCGGCTTTCCCACGCAGCGCTACGCGCCGAGGTAACAATGAGCGCTTTGTTGTATCGCAGCTACGGAAAGCGAAGCGGGAGATCGGCTGCCAGCCTTGAACACCGCCAGAGCAAGCAAAACGCGCAGCCAGCAAGTTTCCGCAAATCAGCAACCATTTCCTCTATCACTCCCAGAAGCCTCTTCATCACTGTCCTCGCAGCGCAGCCTTTGCATCTTGCACCCACCTCATCACCTCCGCGCCCTTGGTCAGCAGCAGCAAGTGGAAGGCTTCGAGCTTGTCTGGTACGTCTTCGTTATCCAACTCGGAGCTTCCCGTTTGATCCTTTCGCAGTCCCACATCGAAGATGCTGCGCGGTGCCGGCGTCTTTGTCGCATGACTGAGCGCGTCGAAATGCTTAGGTGTCGGGCGCGACGGGCCTGCACACACGGAAGAGCCTTCGCATAGCGGGTTGACCACCCCGGCAACACGCTGCAGAACAGCGCGCTGTTTCGGCAGCAGTACCCTCGATCTGACAAGCGCCTCGAGACGACGCACGTTGCTCTCCCACATCTGCTGCTGGCTGGTCGTCTTGGCATAAGTGCATCTCTCGGGCATCGCACTGAAATGTTGCAATCCGCGCAGCTCCAGTAGGTTCGGCAGGCTGCCACACTTCAGGAGAGCATCTTCATCGAACGCTTGCTCCCATGGCTCGTGTGTCCTCGCCGAGAAATCATGGTAGCTGATGCGTGTCGTGAGGCTCTTGAGGGAAACACATGTGCCAAGGATACCGCAGATCGCTACGTCCGCCTCGAGTGTTTTCAAAAAAGCAGCACATATGCCAGGACGAGTAAGCGCGCGTATGAGGTCGATACTGCCAGGCCTGTTGCACAGTAGGGGTTGATTGCCCATATACGCCTTTGCCGCACTGACAAAGAACGCCTTGGAGACCATAAACTCGTTAACCTTAGGTAGAGGAAAAGGCCGCATCGTGTACTGGCCGTCAGAAGCTCGCCGCTTCTCCATCTGATCGTGGCTCCAATCAGGCTTCAACACGATCGTCAATACACTCAGGGCGGTACGCAAAACCGAAGATCATGTCCTGGATCTCGTGCGGCAGCGTCATGAGTGTCGGCCTGTCGTGGGCGATGGCTAGTGTGGGATCCATAGCGCCGTACAGTGGAGTGACGAGTGTCGGTGAAATGGAGGAGCTCCAAGTGCGAGAAAAACGTGATGAAGTCCGGTCGAATGCCAAGACCCCCAGGCAGCCACTGTTCGGATGGGGAAAGAACGATGCGGGAATTGTTGAGAGAGAGAACTGACTGGTAGAGCCAATAGGCAGTGTCGGTGTTTTGGGCACGACTGTCGGCTACTGGCGCAGTGGCGCTATCGCATGCTCAGCGCGAGGGGCATTTCTCGGGAACTCAATGCGTCTTCCAAGGCTATAACTGCACTTCCGGATCATTGTAAGCAATGGCAGCTCGGTGAGCGGCAAGGTTAGAGACGGGGTCCACAAAGTCACAAAAACTTGCAGATCACGACCCTCGTTGTTGATACGCAATCAGCCAGTAGTAACACGCACTTTGACATTTAGCAGATAGCAACAAGCACTTTGCCGCAGCTCGCTTTGAACGCCACCTCACTCCCGTGCCCATAAAGCTAGCCATCAAGGAGCCTCCCCACGCTTGCAATCCAGCCTCGATCCATCTGCATCTTCACCGCCTTCGCCTCTCGAACCCATGCCATCACGTCTGCACCCTTCGTAAACAGCAGCATACTGAACCCCCCCAAGTCCTCCGGGACGTCGTCGTTGCACAGGCAAGCACTGCTCGCCTGTTCTCCTTCCGCGACGCAGCTGGACATGCTGTGTGGCCCCAGCGCCGATAGCCAGTCCGATTCGGTCCATCTCCTCTGCAGCAGCTGTGAGGAGCTTGCACTGACGGCCGAGCCAGCATACAGCGGCAGGCTCGACGATCCAGAGAAGTTGTTCTGCTTCGAGGTGGTAGCTGGTACTTTCGGCAGCAACACCTTGCACTTGATGTACGTCTCCAAGCGCCTCATGTTGGCATCCCACGTTTGTTGCTGCTTCTCTGTGGTAATGAAGTGCCTTCCGTTGGCCTTGAGAGTGAAGTGCTGCAGACCGCGAAGCGTGACCAAGCCTGCGATGTACTTGATGTGGCCGAAGTTCGATTCGTCAAGCTCGTCGTCGCATGGATACACGTTCTCCCTGTCAAAGTAGCTTGCACTCACGCTCACCGCGAGCTTCCGCAGACTCGTGCACTCCTTCAGTGCCGAGAAGATTATGTCAACATCGATTTCTCTCGCGAAAGCCGTGCAGATTCCGGCTGTGCCAGTGGCGAACATGAAGCCAAGCGGATGAGCTGGGTTCATCGTGACCACTTGATTGCCGATATGAGCTTTTGCCGCGGTCGCGAAGAAGGCCTTGGAGACCATAAGCGCGTTTACTGCAGGCCCTGGAAACGCTCGCTTGGCGTAGAGCCGGCCGTAAGAGTCTCGGCGTTGCTTGGCCTTCTCCATATTGTTCCACTCGCTCTCCGATAGAATGGTGAACCGCTCGAGCCTTGGGTAGGCGAGACAGAAGATTATGTCTTGGATTTCGTTTGGGAGCGTCAGTAGCGTAGGCCTGTCACTCGCGACAGTGAGTGAGGGATCCATGGCGGCTTGCCGTACAGTGCAAAGCGGTGCGGTGCCAGGTTTGCAGCCGACAATCGCAAGCGTTGGCGATAAGTGTCGGTGAATTGGCGTGATGGAGTCAGGTCGGACGCCAAGACCTCCAGGCAGCCAGTGTTCAGACAGGGAAAGAGCGATGCGCGAACGTAGTTTCCTGGCCGGCCTCTCGGTATGAACACGATATCGCGAGCATTTGTATAACCTACCATCAGTACAAACAGACAAGCACCGGTGTTATTGTCAAAATGATACAGCCATCATCGCCCACGCACACCAAGTGCACACCAGCAATGCCGACGCACCCAACATCACTGCCGTGTCCAAGTCCAACGCCCCGTCATGCACCGTCTCCGCCTGCTTCTCCCTCTCCGACAGTCCAGGCTTCAAAGTCGGCAGCCCGGTCCTCCGCTTCGCGTCGCGTATCCAGTCCATCATATCCTCGCCATTCCAGTAGAGCATCTCCCTCAACTCCTTCAAGTCGTCGGGCACCTCGCGGTTGTGCAAATAGTTGCCCGGGATGAGCTTCCTCTTCGCATACTCCGCCGCGCTCTTCTGCGAGATCGCCGTAAGCTCAGAGTCGAATGCCTCATCACCCTTAGCTTTGTAGAGCATGGTAAGGCCGTAGTCGATGTCGCAGTCGGCGCCAATCCGGCGCAACTCCGAGGTTTCGAAGCAAACTGCGCAGCCCGGGTACAGTGGCACAGGTGTTGCGGATGAGTCACCGTCAGGAAACTCCGGCGCGGCGGTCTTCGGCTGGGTGACGATAGGTTTGAGCAAAGCTTCGAACGCCCTGCAGTTTCGTCGCCATTTCTTTTGCTGCCTCTTTGTCTTCGCACTCTCGTTCTCACCAGCCACGATTTCGAATGTGCGTAGGCCTCGCAGCTCAGACAGATCCTCGTAGTACTTGCCACGCTTAAGCTCGTCCGTGGTGTACCTGACTTCCCACGCAAATTTGTCATCCACGTCATCCCACATCCACTCGGAGAGCGTAACCGTAAGGTTTTTCAATCTGGGATGATGCATCGGGGGGTGAGTCAACACACCGCTAGTACTGACGGTGCTTGCCCAAGCGCACACAATGCCGCCTGCCTCATGCAGAGCTGCGCAAATGTGCTCGTCGAGGAGGACGTCCTTCCAGATCTGGTTTGTGACGTATGCCAGTGCAGCGGCAACGAAGAACTTCTTGGAGACCATCATCTCGTTGATGCGGTTGTGTACGAAGGGTCGGATGGTGTAGTCGCCTTTGTTTATCCTTAGCTTCGCTTTCTCGAGTTCATCGAACGCCTCTCGGCCGACGAACTTCGCAACCTCGCTTGGTTGCGGGTAGGCAAAGTCGAAGATGATGTCCTGGATCTCTTGTGGGATGGTGAGGAGGTGGTGTTCCGGCTGAGATGCTACAGGTTCCGCCGACATCGTGATTGGGAGAGCTTGTGGTTGTCGGTCGTGTTCGTGCGGTAGAGTTAAGCCGAGGTGGCTTCGTTTTGAGGTTGAGGGTTATGAGTGCTAATGAAAATGAGGCATGTGTTCAACCAAAGTCTCGAAAAGGGTATGCAACGCTGTTTGTGCGGTGACTATTCTGGAAACACGGTGACACACAAAGACAAACGAGAGATTCACCTCACCTTCGTCTATTCACTCCGAGACTCACAGCTGACAGGTAGAACATGCGCTTCTCCACGACAAAGGTGCTAGGTGTACGTCGTGAAGAGTACTCCATTACTTGGAATAACCGTCTGGTGCAAGTGAATGGTGTGAAGTCGGGGGAAGAGGGAGTGGAAGGACGAAGTGAATCTCCATGCCCAGATCGCTACAGCAGCAGGTGCAACCGTCGTCGCCACCTCCTCTTCGGATGACAAGCTTATGGTGGCCGAGAAGCTAGGTGCCAAGCATCTGGTCAACTACCGCAAGACGCCTGATTGGGCAGACGAAGTACTCAAGGCAACCGACGGCAAAGGCGTGGATATCGTTGTCGATGTTGTTGGTGCTGGCTCAATCGAGCAGACACTGAAGGCTACCCGGTTCGGTGGCGCTGTGGTTCTGGTAGGCCTGTTGTCTAAAGATCCGAACATCAAGGTCAACGTCATGCAGGACATCCTGTACGGCTCCAAGACACTCGAAGGCCATCTCGGAGCAAGCAACAAAGACATGGCTGACGAGTTGGCCCACTTCATCGAGAAGCATGATCTGCATCCACAGATTGCGCAGGTGTTCGATTTCGAAGATGCGGACAAGGCACTCGAGGCTGCTACGAACCTTAGCGCTCCCGGCAAGGTCGTAGTCACGGTTTGAGCCATAGGACGGCGGGTCTATCCTTTAGTCTTCTCTGCCTGAAGAGACGGGGCAATTTGTTTGGCAAGACGGATTTTGTAGTCCTTTGCAACAGTCAGCATTGTTCCACACATTCAGCTATCACGTTTTGTTACGTACGTCGCATGCCAGGCGCACACCTTCTGCCAGTCCAATCTTTGGCTCGTATCCTAGGATTCTCTTCGCTTTCTCGTTGTTGGAATATGCTGTCCGCACGCCATCCTTCACACTTCCCGTGTCCATCGTCGCAGCAGCACCTGTGAGCCAAGTGTACCACTCAAATGCGTACCCAGCAGCCCATGCGATAGGCATCGGTATGTGTACTCTAACGCTTGGGACATGACCGAACTGCGCCCAAATGGCAGCTAGGAAATCCCAGAAGTAGACGGGCTCCTGGTTGCTAATAAAGAAAGCATGCCCAGCTGCTGTCCCGCTAGATAGCAGGTTTTCTATCGCAAGCACATGGGCATCTACGGCGTTATCGATATACATGAAGTCGTAGATGTTATCGCCATCGCCGACGATGAAGTTCGTCTCCTTCTTCGCGATGAGGTCATGCATCAAAGGGAGGACGGCGGTATCACCAGGGCCGAAGATCATGCAGGGCCGGAGGGCGCACGCGATCAACCCCTCCTCTGCATGCTGTGGGTCGAGGACGTACCCCTCGGCCATAGTTTTCGACTGGCCATAGTGCAGACTAGCAAAGCCCAAAGGAACTGTCTCATCCGTGTTGTAGTAGTCGTGCTCCAAGTCGTCGAATGCAACGGTGCAGCTGCTGGTGTAGACGAGGCGCCTACACCCGCTGGACATGGTTGCATCGGTGATATGTCGTGTGCCACCGTAGTTGATGCTCCGGACATGCTCCCAGTCTTTTTCCTTCGTGCTGTAGCGGTACTGACGAGCGGGCACGATACCAGCAGTATGTACTACCAGATCCGGATGGTAACCGACGAAG
Organism: Oleoguttula mirabilis; assembly: GCA_035135055.1. Lineage (NCBI taxonomy): Eukaryota > Fungi > Ascomycota > Dothideomycetes > Mycosphaerellales > Teratosphaeriaceae > Oleoguttula > Oleoguttula mirabilis. Next base: position 66,039 of record JAVFHQ010000016.1, on the reverse strand, counting down.
GCGGCGTGCACGCTGTCCGCTGAACTGATATCTGTCTCGAAGAAGCGGTCCAGACGGTGCAAAACTTCGGCGTTCGGTTGCTTCAGATCCAATGCAGATATCCGCCACTCAGGATGTCTTTCCAGCAGAGCTCTCACAATGCCACTACCTAAGAACCCACTTCCACCCGTCACCAGAATTTGGAAGTCCTTCTTGTCCACCATACCGGCCACCTCTATGGACAGCGTGGTGTTGGAGAGTCCATGCTACGAACAGAGGTGTTTGGACAAGCTCGAGAGGTGAATGGCGGAATCGCTCCGGAACACCGCTGGCCGAGGTGGCTCCTCGAACAAGGTGCACAGCTTTCCTCGATCAACTCTATCGACTTAGCCGGCTACACAGGTATATGTACCTTGCCTGAGAAGAAGTTCCGGAGCGGTTTACTAGGTGTGTCACGCATCATCACGTTCGGCACGTTTGCCGGGCCGAGGCCGTACGGCCGTCCACCCGGGTTCATAACTTCATATTTAGACCGTGAGCATGAGACGATATGCTCTCTAGCATCCTCGTCAAGGTTGCGTGCCAGAGGCGACATGTGCGACTTTGTGGACAACACGCTTCGAGCGACAGGCTGCTGCAAGGCCCGTCGTCTCACTGACTCTGGTAAGGTGTGCTGATGAGTGCTACGCCTCGTCACGCCTCTGGTATACAGGACGTGCTTAGGCTGGGTTAAGTGCTGTGCAGTTGGCTTCGAGCAACGTCACCCCGAGCTTGCGGCGCCCTCGGTTTATCGAAGAGCTAAGGCAGTGAGAAAGTCCACGCCTGAGCACAAGTTACCACGACATATATTGGACAGATCTATACCTGGCTCGACCACTAGCAACCAGTGCCAGTGACGCCGTGGACGCCTCCCGGCGATATATAGCTGCACACAGCAGTGCCAGTGCTCGTTGTGTTCTCCGCCACCGTGAGTGTGACGTTCTCGATCGCAATGTTGAAGCATGGGTGGACGTTCGAACCTGAACAAAAGCTTCAGTCAGTTGCCGTTGTTCTCGGCCTTCCAATGCCACGTAGTACTCACAGCTGACTTCCGCGCTCCTGGTCTTCTCGGCGCCACTCAAATACCCAGTAAAATTGACGAAGGCGACGTTGCTGATCTCCATGAGACTCGTGCCCGCACTGCTGCTGTTGCCTCCGCTGGCTTCCGTGATTGTTGGACCATTGTCGGCGCCAAACACTTGGAAGTTAGAAAAGAGCACATTGCGGACCGAGCCCCAGCCGCCACCGCGAGGTAGGAAGTTGGACTCGTAGGATGTTTGCGGTGTCAGCACGCCCGTCCATGTCTTGATGTACGCCGATGTCTCCATGTCGTTATTACGTCGGATGATCTAGACTCTCATTAGCTTCCTCTCCTCCAGCCAACATGCAGAACTGAGACTCACCTTGACATTGTCAACGATGATATCTTCAGCACTCGAGTCTTCCAGGTACTGTCCAAGACTGCCAATAGCCATACCGTTGCCTCCATGGCATTCGGCGTTCTGAACAATGATGTTGTAGCTTCGGGGTTTGATTGCAATGCAGTCATCACCGCCTTGGTAGATGAAGTTCGTGAGCTTGATGTTCTTGGCATCCATCGTGTCTGCGTCTCGTCAGGTTCGTCGTTCGGACCCGAGAGGACTTCTCATACTCACCAAAGCCATCCGTGTTCTGGACCCAGTTCTCGCCATATGGCGCCTGCGTGGCCGTCGCATTACACGTGATGTTCTCAAAGGACATGTCCTGCAGCCAAGATTTAGTTCAGCGATGAGCAAGAGTGCTCAGTATCATCACGTACCGTGCCGTTCATGATGTTCAGACTCCAGAGTGGCGGCTGCAGCACGAAGAAGTTGTTGACCGTCACATCGCTCACGTTCCAGAAGACGAAGGGCATTGGACGGCCCGGCTGAGTGTCTCCTGCCTCAGCAGTGTACCAGGTATCACCATTCCCGAAAATGCCACCTGTGCCATAGCCATCGATGTGGATACCGTCGCCGGTGAGAATGAAGCTAGCGGCGTGGTTCTGGAAAGCGACGGGATAGTGGTTTGCTGCCTGTCGCCAGTAGTCGATGTCCGGACTATAGGTCCATATGCCACGCCATTCGATGGTCTGACAAAGGGAACATTGTGTCAATACACGGTGTGTCTACTTCCGCGCCCGAGCAACACATACCACATCGTTGACGACTGGGTTCAGCTTTGACCCGATGAAGTAATCTTGGCCTTCCAGGAAGACTATTGTGCCGCCATTGTTGCAGACGGAGAAGGCGTGCAGGATGTTGGCCACGTCTGAAGTGTTGCCGCCGTGAGGGTAGACCGTGCATTGCTTGCGTGAAGACAAGCTCTGCACCTGGACCGTCCCATTGCTGTAGCCACCGTAAGTTGGCTGTGCTAGACTGCTGGCAGCGAATGCCGTCGCGGCGACAAGGATTGATACTGTCAGCATGTTCGTCGTCGTCCAAGAGCACTGTGGAGGGTGACGGCATCCACATGGCGCCGTGGCCTACTACTTGTATGTTCGTTGTGGCGACCCTGGACTGGACAGTGATTGGAGGTAAAACTGCTGCTGAAGGTGGAGGACGGTAAGGCATTGATCTGCAAGTACCTACCCTTTTTAGCCGCATGGCTACGTTCATGCAGGTCCCGCATCTCGTTCGGTCTCACTCCCCCCGAAGTTGGGGAAACGCGGAGAAACCAAACGCAGGGATGGGTGCTCCAGCCTCCAAGAGTCAAAGTACGCCGGCCGGCCGAGTTGGCGGATGTGGCATTGCAAGTGCAGTAGGGATTCACTGGCCAGCATTTGGAGCGCGGGAAGCTTGGAAGCTGTGCCCACCTGTACTGAGCATGGAGCGGACGATCGCAGTCACGAGAGCACTCTGTGAACACATCAATGGCATTTTTATTACCGCGCGTCTTCGCGCACTACCTGATGCAAGCTTCTTGTCCAACTCCGCCCGCTGGAAATCCCATGAGCAAAAACTTGCAACAACAACGCTACCCGCGTAACATCGTGAACCCCATAGTACCTTATCCTCAATCCTTTCCTTCCGATGCCCATGAAGTCACTATACGACCTCCAAGCTTTTCCTTTCCTTGACCATTGGCTTCGATGCGTCACGATGATGCTCCATCCTCTTATAGCGCGAGGCCGAAGAGGGCCAGCAGGCCGGTGGCGAGGATGCCGGTACCGTAGTTCATGGCAACGCTCATGGCGACAGCACCGCTGGATGAGCTGGCAGACGCTGAAGAGCTGGACGCGGTAGAAGAGCCCGTGGCCGACGCCGACGCAGCGGAGCTGGTGCTGGAAAGGGTTGCCGTGGCCGAGGCGGACGAGGTGGAAGAGCTTGACTCGCCGGAGGAAGCGTTCTTGGTGCCGCAGACGACGGAGCGGCAGGCGGTGATGCCTTCAAGGTCGTTGGGGTGGGCATCGACGCAGTTGATGATCCACTGGGCGCACACGAAGGATGGGATGGTCTGATCGTAGCTCGAGATGTTGGGAGTGGTGCCGCTAGTGCAGGTGCAGGTGTAGTTCAAGGTGGTCTGCGACGTCGCGTGTTAGCCGATCGTGTCCGCACGGTGTCCGCTGATGAATGGATGGACTTACCGCATCGCACGTGTTCGGTGATGCCTGACCACCGCAGATCTGTGGGCAGGAGTTGGTCTCCGCGCGGCACCATGCGAGGCGGGTGTCATAAAGGACGCCACTAGGGTCGATGGTGAGGGCGCCGGAGGTGGAGTAGTTCTGCGCGCTCACGAGGCCGGTGAGGGCCGTGGCGGCGATGAGGAGGGTCGAGTAAAACATGCTGGATGTCCTTCGGGTGTGGTGAAGCGAGTTGGTTGATGATTCCTGTGGGCAGGCAGGAAGTCCGCGTCAGCTCACTGTATGTACTGCGTACCGGGGCAGACCGCCCGTTTGTTCAAAGGGGTGTTTGTGCTCACTTTGCAATTGCGCTTCACTTTCGGTAGCAATGGGTTCAGTCTGGTGAAAGCTTTTGTGTCTTTTGATGAGGTTCTGCAGGTGTCACGGAGTGGGAGAAGAAGGCGAGGTTGGTGTGGGCACAAGAGGGTAACTCATAATTTAAAGAAGGGCGGCTCGTTGAGAAGCTTTGACTTTAGTACACCCCCGAGCCTAGCAACCGGCGAACGCTATCTCGTTACAGCAACACCATCTCTGTGGCAATCTTGCAAAATCGCGCTTGGCAGTATCCGGCATCATATAGAGGAAATTGCAGTCCCGTGCTATCGCGAAGCTTCACTACCTTTTCATACATTCACGTGTTAATCACAGATCTCACGTTCGGACTCACGGTGGGAACTGTTCAAGTGTTCCGGCGGCGGTTCTTCACACACGGCGGTCCGGGACGAGCTATTGGAATCTAGGCACGCCACGACTGCCGTAGTGCTGCGGCCAATCAGCATCCACTCGCATTGCGGAGCCCGGAGCTCTCTGGTTGGTCGCGAGCGGATGCGGCTCAAGTCTTTGATGCAGGCAACGCAATCGCGGCCCAGACCCCGCATATTGATTGCTAAATAGAGTAACATACAACGGTCTGGTTGGCGATTATACATGGCGAGCCATGCTCTCCTACAGTCATAGGAAGTAACGCGCGAATCCGCGATACAAACTGTTTTTGGGTTGGACCGCGCTCCTGAGGCCGGACCCTCAAGTGTCGAGTCTCGAGTCTCGAGTCGGAGGAGAAGGTATAAGAGTATGAAACCAAACAAGACCGCCGATAGGTATTGCTACCCAGTTCTAAGTCGATCCTCTGACACTTTGTGGTTGTGAACATGTGCCGATAAATGGCTTTCACACCCAAAATTGCGCCTCCAGGGGAAGCGGTTCATCAGTACGACTCAAGTGTACACCTCCACCTAACCATTGAAGATGGGTGTTGATTGTCTCTGAGCATAACAACATGATGACAGGCAGTGTTGGAAGATACGGGCATTTCGAGATGTTATTCCAAGTCGATGGCCTTCGGAACCCCTTGTGTGCTCCAAACCCCTAGAAGACCATACAGAAGCTCAAGTCGCGACGTCGGCTCTGAGATGCCTACACCGCTTCTCACCGGCAAGCTGGGAAGTGCTGACTGGCACCTGAACCCACTGCGCGAAAGCTTCCTTCGATGTTGAGAAGACTGGTTTGTTAGCTCGTGACGAGACTTGTTCCTGCTCCAAGTGCATTGCGGCTCCGATATGACCACGACTTTAAGCATTGGGACAAAAGGGCAAGCACGACTTTCTATAACGGACCTTCTCTGACTCGCAACTGCAATCAAACGCATTCGAGTCATACTCGATCGTTGATATACTACACAGTGAACGGCAACCCACGATGGTACGAAAGTGTGTACTCGCGACTGCGCAGTTGAACCAGTGGTCCCTCGACTACGATGGCAACCGGGACCGCATCATCGAAGCCATCAAGACCGCCAAAGCCGCACAAGCTACCCTCATCCTGACACCTGAACTCTGCATCCCAGGCTACGGACTGTTGGACCACTGGCTGGAGAGCGACGTCTATGCCAACTCCTGGGACATCCTTGCGGAGATTATCGTCCATCCGGACTGTCAAGACATCATTATCGACCTCGGCCTTCCCATCCAGCATCGCCACTGCAACTACAACGCGAGGGCCATTGCTCTGAATGGCGAGATCTTGGCTATCCGGCCCAAGTTGGACCTGTGCAACGATGGAAACTTCAGGGAGATGCGATATTTCACGCCCTGGCCACGAGGAAGGGTGGATGACTACTATTTGCCGGATGTGATTCAGCAGCTACCGCGGAAGCAAGAGTGTTGCCGAATTGGCGAAGTAGCGTTCGAAGCCAAGGATGGCTCTTTCGCGTCCGAGACGTGCGAGGAGCTCTGGACGCCGAACCCACCTCACATATTGTACAGTCTGGCGGGTATCGAGATCATGCTGAACTCGAGTGGCAGTCATCATGAACTACGCAAGCTCGATACACGGATCAACTTGATACTTGAAGCTACTGCGAAGACTGGTGGCGTGTACATGTACTCTAACCAGAGAGGCTGCGACGGCGACAGACTGTACTACGATGGGTGCGCGCTCATCATGAATTCGGGCAAGATTCTGGCCCAAGGCTCGCAGTTTTCACTGCGGGATGTGGAGGTACAGACCGCCGTGGTTGACTTGGACGAGATCCGGGCGTGCCGCACCTTACCGAGTAGAGCAATGCAGGCCAACGAGCCATGGGTGCAAAAGCTCGAGCGCATAAGGGTCGACTTCTACCTTTGCCAGGGGTCCAAGGTACTGGACCCGTACGCTCGATTGTCGACACCTATTCAGCCAAGATATCACCTTCCGGAAGAGGAGATCGCACTCGGGCCGGCCTGCTGGATGTGGGACTACCTCCGCCGCTCCAAAGCAGCTGGCTTCATAGTTCCGCTGAGCGGCGGCATAGATAGCTGTGCGACTGCCACTATTGTGTACAGCATGTGTCGACTCGTGGTCACGGAGATCAAAGCTGGCAACCAGGTCGTGATCGCGGATGCGCAGCGGCTATCACGTGACGAAGATCCGCGCCAGTTGACCGCACAGCAGTTTTGCAAGAACATCTTTAGCACAGTGTTCATGGGCATGAAGCAGCAGTCTTCGAAAGAGACGCGGAGCAGAGCGATAGACCTTGCTGCTGCCATTGGCGCAAACCACATCGACACAGACATTGACGAGATGGTTCAGGCGCTGCACAACGTGGTCTCCAAGACTCTCAACATCGAGCCAAAGTTCAAGGTCCATGGTGGCACGCAGACGGAGAATCTGGCTCTGCAGAATTTCCAGTCCCGGTCGCGCATGGTGCTCGCCTACGCTCTGGGCCAGCTTCTACCTTTCTCGCGTGGCGGCACTGGCGGCCTGCTTGTCCTCGGCTCTGCAAACGTCGACGAGTGCCTGCGCGGCTATTTGACCAAATACGACGCCTCCTCCGCTGACATCAACCCGATTGGCGGTATCTCGAAGACCGATCTCAAGCGCTTCATCAAGTGGGCAGAGACGAGTTTCGACCTCCCAGTCTTGCAGCAATTCCTCGACGCAGTGCCAACAGCCGAGCTGGAACCCATCACAGATACGTACGTCCAGAGTGACGAAGCTGACATGGGCTTCACCTACGACGAGCTATCCATCCTGGGCCGCTTGCGGAAGACCTTCAAACTGGGCATGGTAGGCATGTTCGAGCGTCTGGCCGTGGATTGGAGTGACCACATGAAGCCGCGCGACGTTTACACGAAGGTGCGGGACTTTATGTACTACTATGCGATCAATAGACACAAGATGACTACAATGACCCCCGGTCTATACCTGGAGTCATACACGCCGGACGACAATCGGTTCGATCTCAGGCCGTTCCTTTACCCGAAATTCACGTTCGAGCACAGGAAGATCGAGAACATGCTGGACAAGGTGAGGGTATCCAACAGCGATCGATCTACACAAAGCTGACACTCAGTAGATGGAGAAGGCGGAGGTTTAGCCGGTGTCAACAGTGCGTGAATGCAACTTAGTGTCAATAGCCAATGATCAGTCGAGCGCAAGCGGTCACATCAACAGCGGTCTGTGGTCCCTTGTACGTGACATTGCTGCGACCAATGAGCATGCAATCGCATTCGAGTCGCGACTGTTTGCCAACATCTGTGTTGTGGCTGGCGTTGTACATGCTCTCACGATGCAGATGGTGTGTTGCACGAGCATGCTGTGCTGCAGGTACACTGCGTGGGTGCTGCAAGGGCGAGAAAGCTCACGTGAGCCGACATCGTCCATCCACGACTTCGCCGGTCTTGCTTTGTCGCAGTATTATGTGTTGCAGGTTTCTTGGCTGGAGTAGATAGCGAGGCAGGCCGTGTCTTGCAGCATTCTCTGCAGTAATAGTGAGAAGCAAGAAACAATGCTTCGTGACCGTTGGCCACAAGCTGCAAGGACTGCCCAGGCGCCAACTTCGCACCCAGATGGACTGTAGTAATGCCGTTCGTGTGCGTCTATCAGTCCATGATTCGCTGTCGTCTTCGAGACTTCGCAGGTGCGCTGTCACAGTAGGGCCGCCATGGTCTTTCTCGGTTTTCAAAACGGCGGGTTGCTGGCTTTAGAAAGCACACCGCCACTGTCCGGAGAGTCGAGCAGTGGGAGACGGGCGAGGTCGACGTCGTCTGCTGGCAATCATTAGTGCTATCAGATCATCAGGTGCTGTTGGGCTCCAACGTCGCCACTCCCTCCTAGCGAACGGGAAGTTGCGAAGATGGCCCCGATCAGATGACGGACGTCGCCCATGCCGGCAATCAGCTGTAGATGCTGTTCTTGAATGTGCACGCCCACGAAAGACACCAGGCCTGTACTGCCAGGTCACCGCGAGCGTAAGGGCTGTTCGCATGAAGTCGGTGACGGCCGCGTTGTTTCCCAGCCTGAGGCAGCTCGACCCGGGTAATGCGTTGTCGTACTGCATGACCATATCGCGCAGGGTGGCGTCAAATCATCAACAAAGCTCACGCGAGAGGCTGCTCTGCTATTTCCAGTTATTACAATAGCTCTGCGCCCTGTCCCCCGAGACCTGGATGATGGATAGCCGTTGTGTTATACATCCGAAAGCACTACTACCAAACACCACCGCTGGTGCCATCGCCGGGCCATCGTCCCGCGTCGAGCTGATAGGACGGCAGCTGGAAATAGAGTTGGAGCAACACCAAACGGGAGAAGGTGCGCTCGGGCCCTGCCCAAGGAAGCCGTCGTCAATCGGCTGTAGATCTGCCAACTTACGCACCGCAACGACAAGCCAACCTGCCGCAGATAGCCACCCACGCCCTACATCGACACCCTGCGAAACCACCCAGCATATCCCTACTGTCGGCACCGCTGCCTGCTGGAGAACATCTCGCCAGCTGCGTCTTGACGAACACGGCGCGCCCCACCGGCCCGCAGAACTGTCGCGCCGAAGAAGGTTCAAGCCACGAACACGACTCCGCAAAAGGGAAAACAAACAGACAGTTGATGGCTATGCGATGACCAATCTGCGGCCCGCGAGCTGCCACCAGCCTCCATCCATTGCGACATGGGAGACCGAGACGCCCCTCCGCCGATAGTCATGTCTGCCAGCACGAACGGCCAGCTCGAATCGCGGTACGATCACTACAACTACAACGCACCTATACCGAGTATACCGGCCGACCTTGCAGCCCCGCTACCACACATCCAGACACGCGGGCCTGGGGGCAGGGTGGACATCGCGGAGGTGGACCGGTCATACTCCCCCTCGCCGGTACAGAACCAGGCCAGATCAGTCAGCAGTCCGGTCACATCTTCCACGAATGCATTGGGCACCGCGCGCTCCACCCCGGTGCTTGTACCCTCCCGACAGTTAGGGTCGGTCAAAGACATTGCCCACCGGTTTGACCAAGGCGCGGCAGCAGCTGGGAGCCGGCCGCCGCAGCTCACGGTTCGGACGTCGCAGGAGAGATACCGGAGGTCACCAGCGGGCAAGAGCGCGGTATCGAGATCTCCGGTCGGTGCGTCTGGCTCGAGAGGTGAAAGCGGCATGGCGAAGCTGCAGAAGAGACGGCCGGGTCAGTCGAAGTCACCGCAGAAGTCTTCGCCAGCCACGTCCTTTGAGACATCTAGCTCTATCTCCTCCAACGTTACCATCACCAGCACTCGAAGCCAGCCCCAACCTGCGTTCACCTCCCAAAAGCCGAAGTCGCCGGCGAAGCCAGCATCCTTCGTGCATGCAAAGCCGCTCTTTGGAGAGCTTACGGCAGATGGCTGGCACGGCAACTTCGACTTGTCCAGTTACGGACCGCTACCCACGTTCGAGCGGACACCACGGAGACAAAGTGACGGCAGCATCGCTCTAGGCCATGGAAGGAGCCAGTCGCATCAGGACATTGCACGTCCGGGGCTGTCTCCACCAGCGAAACCGCCACTGCACCACAAGCGAAGCCGAAGCGAAATGGACGCGCCGAGGCCGCAAGCAGCACCCAGCATGTCGGCCCTCAACTCACGCAACATACCAGCTCTGTATCCGACACCTCCAGACTCAGCTACTCGCAGTGTGTCGCGGCTAGACTCTCCTACTTCACGGATACCCGTCAGTAGCCGACGTCAGTCGCAAGACTCAGCAAGCACGTCGGACCCTTACTCCAGGTCAGTATCGGCGATGTCGAATCCCACTGGAAGGAGGAAGCTTTCCAAGTCACCCACGCGCATGAAATACTCAGCAGGCAAAGAGAATGCTACACCGACCTCCCTGCCGCGAAGTCGGTATCAGCCGCCGCCCATATCGACGTCTCTCTCCAACCAGATGCTCTCTGCCAAGATTGTCGCGCCACCGCCAAAGACGTCTCCACCGCTACGCTCCTCAAGGCCTAGGCAGCCGGTGAGCTCAGCGACGACTTCAGCGAGCCGTGCAAGAGCTGCCGAGCGCTTCCAGGGTCCTATTGCAAGAGACGGAAGGAGACCCAGCGAGCAGTGGCTGGGAAAGCCATACGATGCGTATATTGAGCGGACGAGAAGGAAAATACCGGAGCTTCAGAAGGTGGACTTTGCAGAGCGTAGAGCCCGGATACAGAAGGCTATATCGCAGAATCTTGAAGAGACCGAGTCGCGAGAAGTACAGATGAGTCAATCGCGGAAAGCCTCGCTCGAGGCGGATGCGCAGGCTGCTGCGGGTGCAGATGGTAGACAGTGCAACAGCGTCGATCGGAATCAAGCAGCCGAGATGGATGAAGAGACGGACAGGCTGGAGGCTACGCAATTTGGTGCGCAGACCGCGCGTACCAGAGGTCTGAGCTTAGACACGACCCACATACCTGAATTGCAAGAGCCGGAGCCCACGACTGCCGCAACGGAGTTCGAAGTCGATGAAAGCCCAGTTCTTGGACGGCCAACCCCTCAGGCACCACGAGAGCTCCACCAGGAGCCGCAAGAAGCGGGCGAAGAGCAGCCGGTCTTGCTGTCTTCTGCTACATATCAGCCAAGGGCTGCCAGGGCCAGGACGCCTCCTCCAGTTGAGCCTGTGCAGGAGGCGCCAGAGGAGGAAGTCGAGAGCCCGAGCGTGCTTGACGATGTGATGCACAGGCGTGATCGTAGCGCGTCATCAGTGAGCAGAGATGGAACGGAGTTTGCTGAGGACAGTCCGTCCGCGGCGGACAGTCCGAGTGATGTCGAGGATATGTGGGGTCTTGTTAATCGCCAAGGTTCAATCAAGATCATGCTCGATGGGGATTCTGACATCACGCCCCAAGCTGAGCCGTGGGCGAAGCATATGGAACAAGAGCTCACTCACGTCCATGATCACGTGGCGGAGGAAGCTGCACGTGCGCAGGAGTACAACCAGCGCGCTTTCACAGCGAATGGATATACAGAGTCGCCTGTTAATGAGCATGATGGTCTCGCGGACGAGGCGGTGCAAGATACGCCTCGCAAACACGATGCGAGAGAAAACACGCTAAAGCCCACGACGTATCACATGCCTAGTGCAGCTGCGGATGCCACGTTCGGCTCCCAGGAGACGGACAGCGAAATCGCGAGGGCTATCGACGACTACCAGACTACGAGCAGCATTCGGCCTGAGATGCTGGACTACCTACAGAGTCATAGCGTCGATCTCCAGCGCATGTCCGCGAATGGTGGCTCGGACGCGATCATGGTGCAGAACTTGCTGGATAGCTTGCTGCTTGTCCAGCCTCCGCAAGAGGACGGCCCTGGTGAGCCCAAGCAAGAGGTACAAACGCTGCAGCCTACGCAATACCAGATACCTGCTGTGACGCCAGACACACCTCCGGACGCTGCGATGGCTACTGGAACAGCCGTAGTATACAGCAATCGCGTGAGCTATGACGCCACACCTGAAACCGAGCATGACTTCCGGGTCAGTATCCGACAGGCGGATGAAGACTGGGAGAGGGAGCATCAAATTGAAGATGCTGTGCTTGGCGCAGATGAAGACGGGCGGCCGACACCTCCACCAAAAGACATTGGATACACGCCACGGTCAAGCACGGGGCCCAACAGCGCGACGTTTCCGCCGAACTTCATCGAGGGTTTGCGTATCTCAACCGTGGGGGATATCGGGCTGTCGGATTTTTTTGCGGATATGGACAGTACGCAATGCACGCCAGTGAATGATCGGGTGTCGCCTCCGACGTCAGCACCACCGGCACCGAATCATGCACCACCCCCACCACCACCTCCATCAGCGTCGAAACTCCCGTATGGCTTGTCAGAAGTCCCTCCGATGCCCGCGACCTACTCGGAGAGAGGATCGAATGAGATGTCGCCAAGAGTGCGCAAGAACCTATATGGCCCATCCGGCTCCTCGAGACCGTCTATGGATAGCCAGCTAGCCCCTGGGCCACCCTCATTACCAGGCGCTCAGTCAATGTCTTCTTTCACCGGATCTACTCGCCACAGCTCCGTGGACACTAGTGCGGATAGTCAAACGCGGCTCGTCAAGACTACCTCGCCGGGACCGGAGCAGAAGCGGCTAATGAAGCGAAGACACATCATCAAGGAGCTGCTCGACACCGAGAACACGTATCATCAGGATTTGAAGATCATCGAGGATATCTACAAGGCCACTGTGGTTGACTTGGTGACGCCAGAGGACAAGAAGACGCTGTTCGGGAACTGCGACGAGATCGAGCGCTTCTCGCTGTTTTTCTACGACGAGATGCGAAAGGCTGTGGCAGCGGTCTATGTGCCGCCCAAGCAGATGCGGTGGGCGAACAAGCGTGGCAGTTTCTCGACTATGCAAAGTGATACAACCGGACAGACATCGGTGACGAATATGGATGCTGCTGATGAGGAGAAGGACCGTGGGACGCTAGTCGGCCAGTGCTTCCTGGCCAACCTTCAGCAGATGGACCACGTATATGGCGCCTATTTGAAGAACCACGATGCAGCCAACCAGCGGCTATCAGCGCTGAAGAACACCCCAACGGTCAAGTGCTGGCTTGATGAGTGCCACAACAATGCTAGCGACATTACCTCTGCTTGGGACTTGGACTCTCTGCTTGTCAAGCCAACGCAGCGCGTGTCGAAGTATCCGATGCTTTTGCAGCAGCTCCTCGAAACCACGCCCTCTACACATCCGGACCACGAGTCGCTCAAGGCTGCTGCGAAGGAGTCGATTGGCATGCTCACGCGGATCAACGAGGCCAAGAAGCGTGCAGACATTGTCGACCAGATCATCAACCGGAAAGGCAAGGAGACCGATATGCGTACCGGGATCGCGAAGGCGTTTGGACGACGAACGGAGAAGCTCAAGGAGCGTGTCGGTATTGCCGAAGCGTTCCAAGATGCCGAGTTCGATGAGCTGTCGCACAAGTTTGGTGGGCACTTCATCCGGCTGCAGATATGCATGCGAGACGTGCAAGACTACCTTCACAGGATCGACAAAGCGATGGACCAGATCAGCAATTGTGCTGGCGGGCTCGAGCTATACACGGACGTCGCACCCAGCAGCCTGCCGGAGATCGAAAGCAAGTGGCGTAAGTACGGACAAGTCATCAGGGATATTACCAACGTCACGTTCCCAGAGCACAAGGCGGCTGTACACAAGCGTGTCATTCAGCCTATGATCACCTGCATCAAATTGCACGAGGGACCGCAGAACGCCATCAACAAGCGTAAGAGACGCATCATCGACTACGCCAAATGCAAGTCCGTTGAGAAGAAAGGCGAGAAGCCAGACAAGAAGACGCTTGCAGAGTCGGAGATGTACGTTGCGCTCAACGACCAGCTCAAGATCGAGCTCCCGAAGCTGTACGGTCTCACTGCTAGCTTGGTGCAGGGCTGCTTGGCGTGTTTCTTGGACATCCAGCTTACCTGGTACAATATGTGGGAGCGTAAGCTACGACCCATACTCGAGGCTGCGGACATTCCGAGCAGCATTCAGCAGATTGAGCCTGCATTCCGCCCAGACTACGAACTTGTTAGGAACAAACTCACAGAGCTGGCGATTTGCAACGGCGCTGCTCTGGCCGATTCGGCCAACTTCCTGTCGCCGACTACGACCTTGGTTGGCGATCCAGAGTCCTCTTCTTCTTCCAAGCGGCCCTCAATACTGGGCAGCTCGAAGCGGACGTATTCAGTCGGCAGCGACAGCTCGCCCATGCCAGGCATTACCAAACGGTACAGTTACGGCTATGTTACCGGCATCGACGCACCACCTCTCCCTACCGATGGCCGCATCCGGTCAAGCTCATCGCTGTCCACACGTGGGACGCCGGCGTTGCAGACTCCCGCTTCCGGCGTGTCGGCGAACAGGCCGTGGGCGAGCTCGACTGCGAACACGCCCACTTCGTCCTTCTCCGCAAGCAGGCCTGCCACGGCGAATGCACCCTCGAGCCAGCAGCCGGCATATCAGCCGCCGAGACAGAGCGCGGACAACGCGCGCAGTCCCAGACCCGCATCAGGCCAGACCTACTTCACCGCTCGTCCCGATCCACCCGCCGACCAGCGCTACTCCGGCATCTTCACGTCGGCCTACCCGCCTGACACGCCGGACTCCATGCGCCCGATTTCTCCGAAGCCGGCGAATGGCGACGACATGCCTGTCATGTTCGTCTGCGCATCGCTGTTCGAGTTCAGTATCGACAAGACGCGCAAGGAGGGCGGCTACCCGTACCTCACCTACGTGCAAGGCGAGGTCTTCGACGTGATCGCGCAGAAGGGCGAGCTGTGGCTGGCGAAGAACCAGGACGATGGGAAAAACGGGCTGGGCTGGATCTGGGAGCAGCATTTTGTGATTCTCTCCCAGGACTGATCCAGACGGTCCTCAAAACCTCTGGCGGTTATTGGCCGCTGTGCTAACGGACGGTGGACCAGGAGCGGAGAGCCACATAACACTGGTGCTTCACAGCGTTTATCTGCACATTCTCGGCGCAATTTTCGCGACACGCGCATGGACGACGGATTTCATTTGTTTTGCAACGACCGCACGGACAACGTCTCACGCCACCCTTTTTTCATTTGCCTGTACAGCGACTGCAGCGAGCGAGCGAGCGAGCGAAGGGTGTCAGGGCGCGCTTTTGCCCTGCCACCCACGGGCAACAACCGTTTAGCTGGGTTTTACTGGGACGGACGGAGGGTTCTGGGCCCCATGGATGGGCAGGGCAAAACCTCTGGATAGATTTATTTGAAGGAAAAGGATACTGCTGGCGTGTGTTTGTCTGTATAGACGCCTTGAGCTGCTGGCTGGGCTGGTGCCCAGGGGAAAGGGGAGGGGGGTGTGGTGGCGAAGTATCTGGCTGATGGCTGCTTGACTGGCACACCGGTGCGGGCGCATTGGTGGTGGACCGGGAGACTATGTATACTACGCAATCAAGCGCTATTTGCTGCAACCTATGGTCACAACGGCTGTCTCTCAGGTCGTGCCTGGTCACTGTGATGCGGTGATTGCACCATGTCGTACCTGACGTTCGCAAGAACAACCTCGGCGCTAACGGCGTGGGATCACGGCTCGCACCTGTCCAAGCTGCCACGGATGCACCGGTTATCACTTCATACGTCACAGTCAAGAAAGTATCCAACACTTCGACGGGAAAGCGCTACGGAACAGATGCTGGCCTTTGTCCTCTCTCCGGCGGTAGCACGCCATGTCACTCGCTATCCGAACGGCATTGGCTAGTTCGCGCTCAGCATGGCGGGCGTCGACACGCCGCACCACAGCCAGCACCATCACCATCCCTACAGCGCAGCAGAAGCGCGGCATTAGCATCCAGGAACTCGACGAGCGCCGAGACAGGCGGGAAAGAGTCGTCATCCTCGGCTCCGGATGGGCGGGCTACACACTGGCGCGGGACCTCGACCACCGCAAATACCAGACGGTGGTGGTCAGCCCGCGCTCGTACTTCGTCTTCACGCCCCTGCTCGCTTCGACCTCAGTCGGCACTTTGGAGTTTCGCCTGACGCTGGAGCCGGTGCGGCACCGCAACCAACGGGTCAGCTTCTTCCAGGGTTGGGCAGACGCCGTGGACTTTGAGAAGAAGGAATTGGCGATTGAGGAGGCGGTCGAGGATCCGTACCAGGGCACGGCGTTGGTGTCGGATCGGCATGAAGGCCGCGATGAGGAGTTGAAGGTGCAGAAGCAGAAGGGCAAGGTCTTCGGACTGGCGTACGACAAGCTTGTCATCGCCGTGGGTTGCTTCAGCGAGACCTTCGGGACGCCCGGTGTCAAGGAGCACGCCTACTTCCTCAAGGACGTGGGTGATGCGCGGAAGATCCGGAACCGCCTGCTCTCGTGCTTCGAGACCGCTGCCCTGCCCACGACGAGCGCGGCGATGAAGAAGCAGCTGCTCAACTTCGCCGTAGTGGGTGGCGGCCCGACGGGTATCGAGTGGAGCGCCGAGCTGCACGACATGATCCACGAGGACATGGCGCGCCTGTACCCGGAACTGCTGCAGTACGCCCACATCACCGTCTACGACGTCGCGCCCAAGGTCCTCAGCATGTTCGACGACAAGCTGGCCGGGTACGCCATGAAGGCCTTCGCGCGCCAGGGCATCGCGATCCGGACCAACCACCACGTCGAGAGCCTCCGCCGCGGCGCTCCGGGCCCCATCGAGCAACGCGACGACGTGAAGGAGAGTGCGACCTGCTACACACTGACACTGAAGGAGGAAGGCGAGGTAGGCGTCGGCATGTGCGTCTGGTCCACCGGCCTCATGATGAACCCCTTCGTCGAGAAAGCCCTCGACGGGAAAGTGAGGCGCCACCCGCGCTCCCACGGCATCCTCACCACCGACAAGCTGGAAGCCAAGCGCAATACGGACGATGACAGCACCGTGCCCGACGTCTACGCGCTGGGCGACTGCGCGATCCTCGAGGGCACCGCCTACCCCGCGACCGCGCAGGTGGCGAGCCAGAAGGCGACGTGGCTCGCCAAACGCTTCAACCGCGGCGATCTGCACGAAAATGGTTTCACTTACAAGGACCTCGGCGTGATGGCGTACGTGGGCAACTGGAACGCCATCTTGCAGAGCCAGGGCGGCGACATCTCCGGCCGCGTGGCGTGGTTCATCTGGCGCGGCGCGTACCTGGCGAAGAGCGTGAGCTGGCGGAATCGCATCCTGATCCCGATCTACTGGCTGGTGAACTGGGTCTTTGGCAGGGACATCTCGAGGTTTTAGTAGGCCTAACGTATCGATGGCGGAGCGAGTGCGTGCCGTATGTATGTATGTATGCATGGCCCTAGGGCCCTATAGGTTCCCTAGATGTATGAGCAGCAGACGGCGGTGATGACGAGTCTCTTCCTTGCGTTGCCCCTTCAGACGCCTTTTTGATGGGAGAGTGCCACTTGGACGCCAACCCGCGAGCCCGTGTACTTTCGATCGTTCGGCTTACACAGGACGTGAAGCCCAAGGGATGTCGTGACCACGGCGACGGTCAGGCTGTTCACAGCCGACACTGCAAGGAGGCTCTCTGGCGGTAGTAAGACTCCGAAAGGGCTCGAACGAATGCCGGGCGAACGTAGCGCCCCTGTGTGTCTGGCTGTACCATCGAGTCACGCCGTAAACCCGCTGGCCATGTCGACAATGACAAGAGACGCTCGCTGTGACCGCGACCGGGTGTAGCCTTTCCAACCGCCCGCCCCCCTTCAAACAAGTCCCGAGACGTTCACAACTCACGTGTGGCAGGAATGAGTGGCGCGACAGGCGAGAAAAGGGGGAGACGTGCATCATTGTTTGTTGGCTGTGGTCATTGCTTCTGCTGGGCTTAGACATACAAGTTGCTATGCGTGGTTCACCGGACGCACAATCATCAGCACCTTCCCTCACAGCGACGGCACAAGCGATGTCTCTGTTCCTCTACGGCAGCTGGCCCGGCACATGCCCATTCACGCCCTTCGCCTTGACAGCGTCCTTCTCAACCTCCCCTCCCTCGTACGCCCGCACCGGCTGGCACCACCCAAACGTATCCTGGACCTTGCCACTCTGTATCCCCTTCAACTGCGCCAGCAGCTTGACGACCGCCGGGCCCGGCTTATCGCCCCCACCCTGGTACTCGAACTTGTCGTTGCGACTTCGCATCGTAATGCTCTTGATCGGCACCAGCGCGGCCGCCGTCCCTGCCGCCAGAATCTCCTTGAACGAAGGCAGCTCCTCGTACTTGATCGGCCGCTTCTCCACTTTCCAGCCCCAGCTGCGCGCAATCTCGCACACGGAGTCGGCCGTGACGGACTTGATGACGTTCTTGCTGTCGGGCACCACGAGCGTGCAGCCCTCGGGCGCGTCGGGGGTGCCGTGGATGCCGATGAAGCCCGAGGTGGAGAACTCGTCGATCTCGGTGCGTGTGCGGCTGTCGAGGTGCAGGGTGATGCCGAAACCTTCGGTGCGCGCTTTGTCGCTGAAGCGCAGGACGGGGGCGTAGTTGCCGCCAATTTTCGCGGAGCCGGTGCCCTCGGGGGCCGCTCGGTCGAAGTCCTCGAGGATGAGGGCCGCGACGGGGTGCACGCCGTGGTAGACGCCGACGGGGAGGACGTAGACGAGGAAGGTGTACTCTTCCGGCGGACTTAGGCCTAGCTGTGCGCTCGAGCCCAGTAGCAGAGGTCGGATGTACATGGCGGCGCCCGTCCGGTGGGGAGGCACGAACTCGGCGTTCAGGCTGACGGCCATGTGGACGCACTTGTTGAAGTGCTCTACCGGTACCGCGGGGATGGAGATGAAGGAGGCCGAGTGCTGCATGCGCTCAGCGTTCTGGACGGGCCGGAAGATGGTGATGCTCTGGTCGTCCGGGGCGCGGAAGGCTTTGAGGCCCTCGTAGCACTGCTGGCCGTAGTTCAGGCCCGGGGCCATGCCGTGGATGCGCAGGAAGGGGTCCTCGACGAACTTGGGGGCGGTCCATTGCTGGGTGGCGAGGGAGTAGTGGGATTCGATGTGCCCGTTGACTGGAGGCGGGCGGGGTTAGACTGGGCTTGTTGGAGAGGTGCAGGGTTTGGTGGGCTTGCCTTCTCGTACACGGAACCCAATGTCGTCCCAGTCTGCGGCAATTGTCAGCGCGTGTCTCGTCTGGGCCGGGGTTGGGATGCATACCAATGGTGTTGACGGGCGGAGGTGGAAAGCTCGAAGACATGGCGGCGGGTTCGATTCCCGAGTGGTTCGGTGTGTGAAGAAGGGAATTGGTTGCTTGTTATACCTTGCCCCAATGTCACATTCGTCTTGTCAGCAGGCGTATATCACCGCATCCAGGCATTGGTATCAATTTCTCGTCTCACGCCGATCTCGGACGCCTGCAAGCCACGCACCGTCACCTGGTACCTCGGCTTCTGCGGGAGGCGAGAGACGGGAGACGGGAGACGGAACACGGGCTGGGCCGCACGGCAACCGTTGCAGCGACCAGATCCCTGGGTCAAGGGCGTTGGTGAAGTCGATCTGGCTTTGTGCGCTTCGAAGGCTGTTGCTATTGACATGGACGTCAATTCGCATGCTGTCTGCCATGCGACTTCTTCCATGAAAGCTGCACAGCAATGATCATACGACAGCGGCCCTAGCAACACCACCACAAGCAATACCGCGACCATGCCCGTCGCACCCGGCCCCTCCAGACGCCTAGTCCTCCTCATCGTCGCCTTCTCCGCCCTCGTCGCCATCGTCTTCGTCTCCTCCTTCCGCTCCCAGGCCATCGGCACCCGCCATCCCAACAACCAGAACCCCACAATCCCTGCCCACCATGTTGATGTCCAGCAAGCCACCCTCACCGGCGGCACCATCATGCCCAAGCTCGGCAACGAGACCCTCAAAGCCGAGCTCGGTCGCGCAAGCTGGAAGCTCTTCCACACCATCATGGCGCGCTACCCGGACGCGCCGGACGCCGATGAGCGGACGGCGCTGCAGAGCTACATCCACCTGTTCGTGCGGCTGTATCCGTGCGGCGAGTGCGCGGAGCACTTTAGGCTCATCGTCGACAAGTTCCCACCGCAGGTGTCTTCGCGCTCGGCGGCGGCGGCGTGGGCGTGTCACGTGCATAACGAGGTGAACAAGAGCCTGGGCAAGGACGTGTTTGATTGCGCGAATATCGGGGACTTCTATGACTGCGGGTGTGTGGAGGATGGGAAGGAGGCGGTGGGTGATGCTGCCGTTTCCACTGGTGCTGGTGCAGAAGCAGTGAGGAGTGTGGCTGGGTTTGAGAAGCCTGAGATGAGCCTGGAGCAGAAGGAGAGGATGACGGGCGCGAATGGGAGGAAGTTCGATATGGATCTTATGACGGGCGATACGCCGCTTCGGCTGGAGAAGGAAGGGTAGGTTCTGCTTCTGTATGACATGATGCTTTCTCCATGAGCTCTCGACTGACGCGCACTTGGTGCCCAGATGGACGCCAGGCGGTTGATGCTCCTGCCGCTTTGATACCACTCGCATGACGTGGCGTTTGCGGACCATCACATCGCAATCTGTGCGCGTAGGCCTGGGTCGTGAGCAGCTGATGAGACTTGTCTGGACTACGGGATCTATCTTTCTCGGGCGAGCGTGTTGGGAAGGCGGCCATGCAAGTACGTCTAGTATCGTCGCCTTCAGCATGTGACGGTCCCGCCATTCGCTTGTTTACCTCCTGACGTCGGCCGTCACGCAGCGCAAAAATTTGCCACCGCGGGAACGTCTCTCCTCCACAATCACATCCTGCCTATCTTTTGAACCTCCACAACATCTACCAGACCATACCGCAGCGCACGCACGACGACTTCGGACAATGTAAACAGTAGCACGACAATGGCGACCGTCAACCTCAAGGAGCTGTACAACACCAAGGCCTTCACCGACCTGACCATCGTGGCCGGCGACGGATCGACGAGCTTTTCCGTCCACAAGATCGTGCTCTGCTCTGCTCCCGGCCTCAAAGAGCTTGTCGAAGGCAATGGAGACATTCACCTCCAGCTCCCGGAACCGGCCGTTGTCGTCGAGAGACTGCTGCAGTGGCTGTACACGGTGCCGTGGGCGGGGATGCGCGTCGATCTGGAAGGCGGGCTGGGTGAACTGAAGGATTTGGCTGAGGCGGCCGACAAGGTACGTAACGCGCCGACGAGTGCGGTGGGAGGGAGCGAGCGAGCGCGTGCTGGTTTTACTGACGCGGCGGGCGACGAATAGTACCGCATGCCGAAGCTGCGCGAGAATATCCTGGCCGTCATCAGGAATCAAGTCATTCCGCGTCTCGCGACGCCGCAGTTAGCGCTGAACGCCGCGGTCGGGCTGTGCGATGAAGGGTTCAAGGGTGTGGTGCAGCAGATGGCGATGGGACGTGCACTCGATCTGCTCACGATCGCACCCGCGCCGCAGTCATGGACAGCTGCGGTGGTCGTGCCGCCACCGCCACCATCCCAGCCCAACAAGCGCAAGTTGAGCACCGGCACCACCACCCAGGATGCCAATAACGAGACCGCGCGAGTGACGAAGCGCGCGAAGAAAGAGGCCGCAGCGCCGCCACCGCCACCGCCAGTCGTCAAGAAGCGTGGGCCAGGGCGCCCGTCAACGAAGTCGGTGGTGCGGGAGCCGCCAGCGCCGCCGGAGCTGCATTGTATCTGCCAGACGACCGAGCACGACCAACTGCTGGTCATGTGCGATGACTGCGACAAATGGTTCCACCCGGCTTGTATTGGCAAGAGCGGGTACGACGCCAAGACGGTGCAGCAGCACAAGGCGTGGGCGATGGAGATGGATGTTATGAAGTTGATGGGGGATAAGGCGTTCAAGTGTCTTGAGTGCGATAAGGCGTGAATGAATGGGAGTGAGCGCGGCGTTGCGCCTGAAGCAAGCGTACAACGGTTGATGATGATCGGCGTTGGGGAAGAAGCAATGCAATTTGGCGTGCCTGGGATGCCATGCTGGTGCGCGAGTCGAAGGTGGTGAGGAGCTATGTTCACGGAGTTTGAAAATAAGGGCGCACTACGCACGAGCAGCTTGGGCGATTGATCAGTCTAGCCAGCGATCGAGCTATTTCGAACGACGGGCCTTGATCACGCGCCCTAGAGCTGCAGGAACCGCTTCACCTCTTGGATGATGTACTGCGTATCCTCCGGCTTCCCACTGCCTCCGCCCGCGACATGTCCATACACCGTCTCAATGACCCTGAGCTCGCCATGCTGCAGATGCTTGACCTCCTCCTCGTTGTCCTCAGGTGGGAAGTACATGTCCGTCCGACTCGGGAAGATCAAGCACTTGGCCTTGATCCTGCCCAACGTCTTGGCCAAATCACCCTTGTCCTCGGGGTAGTAGAGCGTGATGTCGCCCTTCTGCCACGTCCACAGCAGCCGCAGCAGATCATTCGCGTCGCCGTTGCCGGACCAATAGGCGTCGAGGTAGTCCTGCAACGTCTCGAACCCCACCTGCTTCCAGCACTCCTGCCGGAACCAGCCTTGGCTCAGTGCCCACGTCGAGTACACCCGGCTGAAAGCTTTCGTCCCGGCCCTCGCGGGCTCCGTGTAGTGTCCGTCGTGGAAGTCCTTCGACATGATGAGAGCGTGTCGCGGGCCCTCCAGGAAGCACCAGTTGTGCCACGATGTCCGCGCGCTACCCGCCAGGCACACCATGTTCTCCACAAAGTCCGGGTATACCGCGCTCATGTGGTACGATTGCTGCCCGCCCATGCTGAACCCGGCGTAGAGGAATATCTTCTTCACACCCAGATGCTCGCACAGCGCGTATTGCAGTCGCACATTATCTTCGTAGGTCGTGTGTGGGAAGTTCGGACCGTCCCAGGGTGCTGCCTGGTTTGAGGGTGAGGAGGACTCGCTACCCGCGAGCAGGCCGGTGATGATGATGAAGTACTTCGATGGTGGTAAGAGAGGCTCAGATTGCTTCGCGGAGTCGTAGAGGAAGGGCAGCGTGTTCGCCAGTGTGCCGCCGTAGCATGATGGAAGCAAGACTGCTGGGTTCGACGGCTCGCCGAATGTCCAGTAGGCGAGCTTGGCTGGGAACTTTGCGCCTGCTGGTTCGGATTGAGCTGAAAGCGTTATCTCACGCTCGATGAATTGTGTTTCCGGCATTGCGTGATCTTCGAGTCTTGTATGGTAGAGGCAGTAAAGAGCGCAGGCTTCAAAGCAAAGAAAAGGTGGCACGACTGTACCTTTTGTTTTCCAGCATCTCATCTCATCTCAGCGATAGCGGGGCATTGGGCGAGGCCAGAAAAGGAAGGAGGGGCTGCCACATTAGGTAACTCGTGTGCAAGTGAGCTCGCCCATACTACTACAGCACGTATAATTTCAGTGTATCAGGCCTTGCGATATTGTCCCGTCCCGTCTATGTCGTCCGCGAGTTTTCGAGTTTCGTAACCAAGATGTCGGTGGCGCCCATCTCCGTAAGTTCATCCATGACACCGGCGATCTTGCTACGCGCGACCATGACCGACACCGCAACCCAACCCTCTTCCTCCAGGTTCTGCACCGTGGGTGCTCGCTTGCCCGGCGTGATCTTCGAGGCCGCGGCGAGGTTCTTGCGCTCCACGTTGTACGTGCAGAGCACGTACTTCTGAGCAGTGATGACACCCTTGATGCGGTTGGTAATGATATTGACCAACTTCGGATCGGAAGGATGCTTCGAGCTGATGAGAATGGCGGTCGACTCCACGACTGTGGCAATGGCTTTGAGACCTGCGGCTCGCATGGTCTCGCCGGATTCTGAGACGTGTCAGCAGGCTGTTGAATGTCGATAGAGATGGATGTTTCTGCCGTACCGACGAGATCAACAATGCCGTCTGCGACACCGAGCGCACATGCTGCCTCGACGCTGCCTCCCGCGTGCTTGATGTGGGTCCGTAATGGCCTGTTGCCACCCTCGCCGTTCGCTTGACCATCCTGCTGTGACGCCTTCAGTTCCAAGTCCCGGAAGTACTTCTCGGACAACTTGGTGAAGCTGGAGACAATGTTCTTGCCGACCAGTTCTTCCGGCGTGTGGATGTCACCCTTCTCGGGCACCTGCACTTGAAGCTTACAAGCGCCGAACTCCAGGTCCAGAATCTCCAAGACACCGGTGTTCTCGGTCGGTGGCTCGGCCGCTTCATGCTCCTCGCAAGTATCACGGCCGGTAATGCCCAGGTCAACTCGACCTTCACCCACATACATTGGGATATCGGCCGCCGGCAAGAAGATGAGCGCCAGTGGTAAATTCATGACCAGTGCAATGTCCAGCCGGTTGTGGCGGTGGAACTTGATGTCGGATCCTGCCAGGAGTTCCAGACATGCTTGTTGCAGGCGGCCTTTCTTAGGCACGGCGAACAGTAGCCGGTCTTCGAGGCTGCCAACAAGGTTAGTGATGTTCGGTAGTCGACGGCTCCTAGGTGTCTCCGTTGTCTGACGGGGCGATATCATGCGTTCAGAGGAGCACGCTGTAGTAGTCACACAAGAAGACATACTTCGTGACGAGATCCATGGTAATTGCGTTGCGTTCTTCAACAGTCCCACAGAGCAATTGGTACGACGTGAATATTCCTCGCCGATTAGAAATAACTCGATGTTTGCCTGGTTGATCTCACGGCAAGTATTTGCATGAGCGTTGCGCTCCAATAAAATATGTTGTGAGGACGCTAGATCTTCGTGAGTCAAATGGACGAGTGCAAGTCGGCACGTGGCTTCCGTCAGCGTGGTCGGTTTCCCAGCTCCTCCATGCCGTTGGCGAATGTATTGCTATTCACGGTGCCATTGACGCACCTAACGGGCAGCTCGAGACGGAACTTGACGTATGAATGCGCTTTTCATCCCGCCCTGCATCATGCATGCCTGGCACAAAACCTCGAATTCTTGACGCCTTAGGCAAACACCGCGCGGACGTTGCCGTCTTCCCCGCCAAGACTTCGGCGCACTCTTGCAAAACTTTGGAGAGTAACCGCAGCGCCAGCACGACCTCGATCATCGACGCACACTCTCTTCCACACCCACCAACACCTCCTCCGAGTCAACCGAACGTCACACAACCGCAAAAATGGATTCCGCCAAGTATGCGATGCGCGCCAGCGCGATGATGAGCGACCAGGAGGCTAACGGAGTGCAGGGTCCCCGTCAAGCTCGTCAAGGTCACCAGAGTCCTCGGCCGTACCGGTATGCATTCCATACGAAAGGAGTCGCCAGCAAAAAGAGAGGAAATCTGATAGTAGGCATACAGGCTCCCGTGGTGGCGTGACCCAGGTCCGCGTCGAGTTCATGGACGACACAACCCGCAGCATCATCCGCAACGTCAAGGGCCCAGGTACGCATGAAAAGAGGAATCACGCAAGAGATTACGCGGCAGTATACTAACGGCTCGGCAAAGTGCGTGAGGACGACATCCTCTGCCTGCTCGAGTCCGAGCGCGAGGCCAGGAGATTGAGATAGGCGCGGCGGTGCGAAGGGGAGAGGCAGAAGGGCGGAGACGGCGATCGAGATACCTTGAGCAGCATGCGGCATAAGGCGTTCTGGCTGTGGCGATGGCTCGCAGGCAGCGAATGAATCCATGATATTCCACAATCGCCAACGTCGAGGACTGCGGCTTCGGTACCGGTGTACACCCTTGAGCCATCTCATCCTTTGCGTTGCCAACTCGACCGAATAATGTGCGTCTGTTGGTCGATTACCGTTTTCAGGACATAATGCAGTATCTGGCACTCGAAGGGCCTTTGCTGCCGGCCACTATCAGAGCAGACTGCACGTGCGTTACATTGACCGCCGTCGAGCGAACGCCGGTTTTCTGCGAAATGAGTTTGGGGGGACATAATCGCGCTGGAATGTCATCTGCAGTTCTTCTATCATTGCCGTATGTGGGCTGCTGACCCTGATTGTATGATGCCTCCGACTCTCGCAGCGCACCTCTCCTACCCATCCGGCCCGCATAGTCTGCGCGTCGGTATCTCCAGAATAGAAGAGCACTCTTCCACACACGACAGTCGACGCAACGGTCCCAATCTCTTTGACCATGGTGGAGCCATTTTACCGACTTAGCAATTGGCAGCCATCTCAAGTTCTTCAACCGCAAACACAAGCGCACAGCTTTTGACCTAAGCTGTTTCTCGTATTGACCCCAGTGCAGCTAGGAATATGGCCGCCCTTACAATGTCACTGCTTTCTTGCCACCTTTGTATTCTGGTTATACTGTAGGTGCCTACAAAAGTGCATTTGCCTCTTCGGGCTAAAGCACCATTCTTCAGCACAAACACCGAGACCAGTCGCGTGACCGCCTACTGTGCATGTGCCCAGAGCATATCACGTCGACCAATCGCAAAGCGAAGCGCCCAGCTTTGCCGCACGAGAGCGAAGCGGTGCCACCCCGGTCGATGTATTGTAGGTAGCGTAGATACCGGTGGTGTCTTATCAGACTTGTGTCACTGCTGTATTTCTAGAGTGTCACGCCTAACACTCTTCTTCCTCGAGCGCTTTCATGTCATTCTATACCTCGCGCGCCATCCACTAGTCTCCCATACTGAACACCCAACAATCAAACCGCTCGTCACCAACGGATCAATCGTCAGAGGCGCGCGCTCTCTTCCCACCGATCCTTTTCGGTCGCGCTGTGGCCCTCGTGCTCGTGCACAAGCTCGTTCGACCTGAGACCAAACAGTGCCTACCAACCTTTGGCAACTTGCGGAGGTCTGATTGCTGTCGCGTAGACTGGCTGGAGATCCATCAAGCCACATTTACCTGGCGACCTCTAGTCCCTTGACAAAGACGGACAGGGTATTCCGAAGGTACGGAAAGGAATGCGTAAATGCGTTTGTAAGAGCAGACTAGTAAGAGGGAATAACGGACACGGAACGTTGCTTTCTGGGTATCTGATACATACGAAGCATTACCATTACAAGTGGTTGCGACCGGCGCCTGCGCTGCCGCTATGTGTTCGGTTGACCACGCCGCCGTTGCGAAAAAGCCCTCGTTCAAGGAGGTCCGGCCACATGACAAGGTACCGCGAGGCCGAGCAGGACGATCTATTGCGCGGCCCAGGCCTGGCCAATCGAACAGGTGAGAGGTCAGCTCTGACCCTCTCTGACTATGCCGCCTGCGAACTTTCGTGGATTGGGCCTGGGGTGTACAGCACTGGTTGGAAACGCGGCTTTGTCGAAATAGACGTGCCTCCCAACGATGAGGGTGGCATTGGCGTCGATCCAGAGGATGAGACGCTCGAGTAGGCCATCCAAGCCGAGATTGGGCAGTCCGCCTCGTAGTGTCACCATCCGCGTTAGGCCAGTCATGTGGGTGTTGAAGATGTCGCGGTCTCCGAACAATGCCTCGTAACACGCCATCATCGCAACGGCGACGATCAGCTGATCGCTTGTGGCGCGCCTCGGATCTTCGAGCGCCGCATTGATCTCGCTGATAGCCATTCCTCGCAGCTGTAACAGGTCGATTGCATGTAGCCGCGACCCGCGAACCCGGCCGTGATGCGAGGCTGCCACGAGCATGACGGCGTGAAGCGGTGCCGGGTCGGTCATGATCAGAGGGAAGAGCCGCGTCCGCAGCAGGTCTGTTGTCATCGGGCCGTCGAGGTCGGGTATGTCCACCCCAAGGTTCTGAAAGTAGTGATCCTGTATTGAGTCAGTCTTTGACTCTGCAGGCAGTGCGTGGTGAGCATACCATGAGTCGTGGGATGTCCGGATGCCATTCTTCGGGGTACATCTCAGACAGGTCGATGCGGCGTTCAAGTGAATAGCCTGGAGACGTGGTGGGCGAAGGCGACGGAGAAGAAGCCTCTGGGCTGCTCGTTGCATGTGCGGAGGTACCAGAGCTGCCTGACAGCTCCAGCGTTGATGGCCTCCCGTTTGGAAGGGTCATTGCATGCTTACGCAGAGTCACCGCAGGTTGATCTGGCTCTGTCGATGTACCGTGATAGCTCTGTGCTTTTCGGGTCGCTTGTAGAGCAGACTCTTGGGCGTGCTGCCGACGAGTGACATGGCTTCTGACCGTTCTACGAGCCCTTGAAGCCTTTGCATCTGAAGGATGGCTGAAGTTCAGGAACTGGAAGTCAATCTGGTTCTTGGGAGGTTCTGCAGGAGGAGACGCCTTGCTGCCTAGGACGAATGAGTCTGATGAATACATCGTACAACGAGAAGTGTCTGGATAACGTACTGCTACTAGCATCGGATCGGTGGTTAGTAGCGGGCGATGCAGCGCGGCTCCTACCCGAATGTGATCTTGACAGCTCGGCAGCGTGTTTGTTGGGCATTGTTGTGTCGTTTGAAGATAGAATCGTACGTAGAGGTCCAGTACTATCAACATAATTCGTGAACGTACAAATCGGGTGCAAACTGAATGGTCTTATGCTCAATCTTCAGGGGCTCCCTTTTCGTGATGCATTCACAGCATCATGGAGCTGCACAACGCAACATGGCTTCGATACCTTGTGTGAGGTATACTATTGGCAGTCCGTGTGGCGACAAAACGATACCAATGCAGGCCGTGAGCCGGCGGCGTGAGGGATGGCCGTTGCCCTTGGAGGCTTGGTCCTCGCTATATCTTGGACCTGGTCGAACGCATTAGGCGCTCGGCATTAGGCGTAATGGCTCTTCAATGGCTGCAGCATTAGCTCACCGGCTTGCAGTCTCCGCGCAATACCCGCCCTGTATGCTCCCTCATTGGTCTCGGAAATGCACAGACTTCGGGTAAATCGAGGTCTGAAGTCTGAACTGTGGATTGCAGTTGTAGAGGCGATCAGACTAACGGTCCGGAGGATAGCGTTTCGGATATGGCAGCCCACTCAAAACACCGTCAAGCTTCTTCACGCCTCAGCCGCGAACGTTTGACCGACAAAGAGGGGAGGTATCGCCACTCCGCCTCAGCATGCCAGCTGAGCTGCTAAAGGGTATCCCCACGCTGCAGTACTAGCGCGCGGTCTTGCATAGCTTTGTACGGCACTCGCCAATGCCTGCTGACCATTGGTCAATGTCAGATTTGCCTTCCCTTGCAGAGCTGGAGTCCCTCAGGCTTCAGGCTTCCACCTGCCACCTTAATCCTGATTCGCAAGATGGGGCCACAGAGACCGTGTTTGGGGTGACTCCAACGCCACATCGACCCGAAAGGTCGTGCTCCCTTTGGATTGTCGAGATCTGACGTCGCGCATGCACAAGATTCTGCGATCAGGTCGTACCGTCCAGTCCCGGAGGCCCGGCTTGACACCGCTGTCGAGCCGATCCTCACTTTAGCGAGCGTGTGCCTGGTCTGGGCATTCCATGCTGCCAACTCCATCCAGTATCTGTTGGCTACAACCGACTGGCCACAGACCACACGTTCGGAACGAACAACGTTTAGTTCGCGAGTGGTTGCGCGACACCGCTTCTCGGTACTCTCGACCGACCAGCTTCTCCTTCTTTCCAGCTTTGTGAGAAGCAAAAAGCACCTCCAAATGCATAAGCCATTATGGGCTAGTGAGATCGCAGGTTAAGAATAGCGCGATCCTCGGCACCGTCTGCAGACACCCGCCGCCGCTCGACCTCTTGTTCAGCCTTTGCGTAAGTTTGCGCCCTAGATGTCGAATGAGGCGCTGTCATCGCGCGAGTACCGAGGGACTCATCACGATAAGGGACATCGAGTGGTCGTTCGGGTAATGTCTTGTGTGCATGTCGCCAATTCCGACGAGAGGTACGTGAGGTGGGATGCGCATCATGCGCGAGACGGGGAGCAGTGGAAGCACGCAATCATCGATGCTGGACCGGTTAAGCTTGTGCAACGCTCCCGAGACCCGCAGTGCCGGGCTCGAGAGTCGAGCGATCGTGGTCAAGGGTCCAACGTCACTGCAGCCACTGGCATGCAGCCGTAGTATATGCAGCTTTCCGCCGTTTACCGAGCCGCGCAGCGTTACAGGGCACATCTGTGATTTGTAAAGAAGCCTGCAACGCACATGCGTCAAGCATATATACATGACAATTAGCACAGTGGACGTGTCCAGACCACTTCCTGACGACATACACTTTTTCCAATGGCTACCACCTCCGCCGCACACGCATCTAGAGCCACCTCCGCTTCGGAGGCAGACGCGCCGCGGTGGCACAAAAGACGCCGTCAGAGCAGAAATAAGAAAGGCTCGGACCCGTTCTTGGAGCTATCAGACGTTGCTGTCAAGCTCCCCGACCCGTCAGATGTGGACAGCAGGAGCGAGAACGGGAATGGCGCCGTCCACTCACAGTCTCCCCTTGCAGATGTCCGTGAACGATCATCTGCTACCCTGCCTTCGCTTGGCTAATGGGTCGTTCTCTAGCTCGTGCTGACGCCAATCAACATGGTTTCGTTCATACTATCTCTGTTCCTTGTTGATCACCGGCAGCGCCAGTGGCGTCTGTCACAGCACTCTTCGGGCTCGGATTCCCTCTGGTCACGATCGAAACTGTGGTCGTGGCTTGACCCAGAGCCGTATCAAGACCCACGGAACACGACATGGCAACAGAGCAGCACCGCAGTAGCCCAGAACGGGCATGACAGCTCATCGCCAGGGTGGTACACCCGGAAGAAGCACCGGGCGATTGCCAGATTGGAGTTGAGCGACGCTTTCGAAATGCGTGGAAGGGTCGTTTGCGCACTGATTGCTTGGATGTTAATCGGTATACTCATCATCTGTTATGCAATGAGGCGGCTGTACGCTTGGGTTTCCATGTAGGCCGGTTTGTATTAGGAAAATGTATCAATGTGCACTCCACATCAGATTGAGCTGTTTGAACACGAAGATGAAGGGCGATGTAGACCAGGATCGCAAGCTACCTCTTCTGACATACATGCGCAGCCATACGTACAAGCGAACGACGCCACCCTTTCGCCATACCAACCGCAACCGAACTCCAGCCAGCATCTTAGCTCTCCTCCGCTCTTCCTCCTTTGGCAATATGATGCACACATTACCACTCATAGATGTGGACTCTGAGCAAGCATATGCTCCATCTTGCACTGT
Source organism: Oleoguttula mirabilis (assembly GCA_035135055.1). NCBI lineage: Eukaryota > Fungi > Ascomycota > Dothideomycetes > Mycosphaerellales > Teratosphaeriaceae > Oleoguttula > Oleoguttula mirabilis. Next base: position 35,193 of record JAVFHQ010000016.1, on the reverse strand, counting down.
TCAGCAGGATATGTCATATCAGCAATGACTCCTTGTTTCCTTAGCCATTCTGAGCATGATCTCGTAGACTTCGTGCACTCCGCAGTCCGAACGCTGTCAGCCTTCCAAGAAATCGCCGGGCTGCCTTACCAGCGACGATGCAGAGTGTCAACGCTCGCTCGGTGGCGGTGAAATGGTGCCCTCGTCGTCCTCCGGCGGAGTGGGTTGATTGCTGCTGAAAAATAGCGGATTGAGCTCGGCACCAGCCTGGAAGCTCGTATCCATGTTGCTGGCCATACCTCCGTCCTGGTGACCCAAGCCGGTGAACATATCCCACCCACCCTGGCTTTGATTGGTGCCGTTGCTGTGATTCTGGAATATGTTTTGTTCGTTGCCGAAAGGCTGGTGCTGGGCAACGCCGAATTGCTGCTGGAATGCCGCAAATGCTGACTGGCCGTTGTGCATCTGGAACGGGCCGTTCTGAAAGAGAGTGTTGGTATTGAGGTGTCCAAAGCTGGAGTAGTTCTGGGTAGGCATGTTGTGGCCGGCCGCTGCAGGCCTGAAGGACGCGCCGAGAGGCTGGCCGCCGAACGTGAAAGAGGGCAGACGCTGATGGCCACGGCCGTAGTTACTCTGGGAGTAGGTGGGCTGGGTGTGCTGCAGCGGTGTTTGGCTCGGTTGAAACGGATTGCGGAAGCCAGTGGTGAGATAGCTGAGCGGTGGCGCCGGCTCGTTGAACGTGATGTCTGGCCCGGTGTTGTCGCGGTGGATGCTGAGTCCCGTCCGCTTTTTCGGCTTTGGTTGGCCGTACGTGAGATCATCGTCCTCCTCGAAGGGACCATCGTAGTATGGCCCTCTGCGGGTGCGAGGCGGCGGATGGTGCGAAGACCGACGGCGGAGGACTCGCCCAGTATTGACGTTCTTCTCAACCAGTGCCGGTCGTGGCCGACGAGCAGTGCGCTTCTTGACGTGCAGCTCAGGCTCTGGAGTTGCTTCGCCTGAGAGGGGGCTTTCATCGTCCTCTTGATCTGGATTGCCGGTGATGACCCGCTGCTTCCTCAAGTTGCCGTCGACATCGAAGATCATCTCGGTGGGCTCAACGAACTCGCTTGTCGCCTTGAGCTGCTCCACGACTGAGTAGTCCTTCTTCTGGTTGCGCTTGCGCTTCATCTCCGGCGTTGCAGAGTCGAACAGCGCCATTCCCGGCCATTGCACACCCTTGAGTTTGGTGGCGTCTGTGATCGTGTCGTCCATCTCCACCCAATCGTCCTCGTTGATCAGTGAGCCATTCGACTCACTCAGTCTGCGGCGTGTGCTGCGGCGTGCCGGACGCTGGTACTCAGGCTCCGGGTTGAGCTCGTAGCTGTCGTTCGACATCGAGCTGCCAATGCTTTCAACCTTCATTGGCGAGTCGGTATACGACGTTGCTGGCCAGCTGTGCTGCATTGGCGGAGCGTACGCCCTGTGTAGCGAGCCCGTGAGTGAGAGCGCCGATGCTGGCGTAGCCGACCGCGACAGTGGCTCGCCCTTGACGTTGCGATCCAGTCGCGGATTAAGCACACTGTCACGCAGCTGTCGTGTCGCCCGTCGTCCGTTCAATGTGGCCGCCGGTGTGCTTCGAGAGGAAACGGGCGTTGCTGAACGACGTGCAGCGTTAGCTCTGGCAGATGACCTCGTTGCAACTCTCCTCGACTGACCTGCGGAGCCTCTGCGAGACACCACGGTGCCGCCGCCGCCCCTCCGCTTGTCTTTGGAGCTCATCCGCTCTCTCATCAAGTCGTCGACACTCCACTCATCATACCAGTTGTCGTAGTCTTGAACGAGTCTCAGGCTTTCCGAGTCTGCCGTGCCCTGTACCTTCATTCGGTAATAGTTGCTGAGATGGCCTTTGCTGGCTATATGCGTGAGTAAATGGCTGACGTCCGAGAAATCGGGTTTCTTCGAGCAGATGTTGCAATGTAGCGGTATGCTGTTAGGTCCTGCCGAGAAGTTCATCTTGCTCGATGCTGGTCGTGGGTGTCGGCGAGGGGGAATAGAAGAGTGGTGCTTGTGATTGTGGGTGTGAGCTTCCGTTGTGTGGACTTTGGCGTGTTCTGGTGCTGCCGAAGGAGTGACTGTCGAGATGGGCGAGTGTCAAATTAGCATTAGTGGGTGGCAGCAGCAGCTGAGCAGCTCAATGCCGCTGGAGTGAAGTCAAGCGGGATCCAAAAGGAGTGACGAAGGCGTACAACCAAGAAAGGAAGAAGGACGAGCAGCAGGTGGTGGATGCTGGAGTGTAGAAGAGTGCAGAGGACGGAAGGGCAGGATGGAGGCCCCAGCCCACACCTTCCGCTCAATGGCTGGACGCGGTTGCTGACGAACCCCGTGGGGATGTTGGTCGTGGATGTGGTTGCTGTGTTGACTTCCTGTCGCTTGTGCCGGATGGTGTTGAGGAAGTTGCAACTTGCAGGTGGAGTGACGTTAGAAGGAGCTTTTTCTCTAGCAGGCGCGTTCCAGCCTAGTGCCAAGCTTCGAGCACGTTGACCACGCGATCACATGCACAAACACGAGAACGTCATTGAGGTCAAATGGGACGGCGAGAGGCGAGATCGAAGCTGGTTTCATTTTTACAAGAGCGCGGTTGTTGGTAACCACAACTCACTGGAAATCATGGCAGTATATGATGAATTGCAGCTCTCGCGGAACGCTCAGGACAATGTCAAACAGGCAAAAGCGGTCGCCCTCCTCCTGCCTGCGAGGGACACAAGACAAAATGTCCCTTCACGAGCGGAGACTGGCCAGCGACCTACCTTTGCTGCTTCACGGCAGCGTGAAAGTACGCTGAGCGCGTGTCGTATGGGAACAGGATCCTTCACCATCTAGTAATTTTGTCTGTGGTGTACCTGGGCATGCAGCTGGTTTATTGTCAACAAATGGCCATAGCCAACATAGGGCTAAGTGCTTACTAAGCGGGATCGACCTCCACCAGACCCGGATGCCCAAGCAAACTCAGCCCAGCGAGACCGAAGACGGTGTGGAACACGTCGACCATATCACCAGGCCTGTCCGCAAACCCGCCTTCCTCCGGATCCTGGCATTGCAAGATGAAAGCGGTCAGCTTGGCCTTATCGATCCAGTGTAAGCGGCCAATCATCGCCATGCTGCTCATAACCCACCAGCTGTAGCAAACATCGACCAGCTTCTCCGGCCGACCGTTCAATCCACCACTGGGTAGCTGTCGCTCGCTGAGCCAGGCGCCAAGCCGGTCTTTGCCTTCTTCGCCAAGGTAGGAGTCGAGCTCGCCGGTGATGGAGAGTGCGCCGCAGCACGTGAAGACCTGCCCAGAATGTGATTCTGCGCCTGGCTCCGTGCCGAAACCGCCATCGAAGTTCTGGCAGGCTTTGACGTACGCAGTAGCTGCTGGGACGTCGATGAGTGGTGGTTGGTCTGCCTGTTGGCTCGGCAAGAAGCCGAGCAGCGAGAGGGCATTGAGTGCGCAATAGAGGAAGCGGGTGTCCGTCTCACCCCACTCGTCGCCTGCAAACGTGCCGTTTGGCTGCTGCAGACCAGCAATGTACTTCGCCACCTTCAACTTCCCGTCTTTCATCCTCTTCTCTAGCTCGTCAAAGCCATCGACCATCGCGAGTATCTGCACAGACGAGACTGTGTAGAGCATATGCGGGTCATGGCCGGGTGCGGCGCCGAAACCTCCATCCGCGTGGAGACAGCTGAAGAGGAAGTCGAGCACGCCGTCTCTTGGTAGAGCGTCCGGATGGCCGAGTAGATGGAGCGCTGTGAGACCCCAGTAGATGCCGCTGATGCGCAAGTGTTCGGTGAGATGGTATTCGAGCTCTTCTCTACGCTACTGTGGGCGTCAGCGCCAGCTCCGGTGACTAGTACATTGGCGTCGGGCGTGGCGTACTGTGTCCAGGCTCTGTATGTACGCTACATGCTTTTCCACCACGACCTTCATCTCATCCGGTAGCTGGCCTTGCGCGCCGCCGCCGCCACCTCGGCCTGGTCCTGCGGCGAGCGACATACTGTGTCGACCAGAAGGAGGACTGCACGATGATGACGATACGTTGGGGGACGGCACGTGGTGTCCGAAGATATATCGCCTTGCGTACTACCCAACGTGAGACACGCCCGTCTCGTGATGCCTGCGGTCCGTCACTCGGAGTGAAAGCGGTTGCCTATACCATTTTTGCGCCGCAAACCTTCATCGACTCGTTGGACGTTCGCGGAAGAGGTGATGTCGAAACTGGGCAGGCTCATTCGCCGGAAGATTCGAAACTGGTGCCGTGCTAAAAGAGAACCAAGTGGTCCAAGTTCAACACCTGGGGCCAGGATGTGCTCTTGCGTAAGACACACTGGTTGACAGAAAGGACGGTCACCGATACGGCGCTATGTCTCACCTTCGGAGCAGATGTCCTGTCTAAGTATAGACGTGGCGGGCCGAAACCAATCGTCAAAGGACCAATTGTACAGAGTCGGAGTGTGCATTGCGACCTTTGTATGTTGTTGTTTGCCTTACTCTGCCTCTGCCGATGTTATCGTGCATTCGCTAGACGAGACGGGCCGGTCACAATTTCTGAAGTCGGGTCTCTTCATTTCGAGCCAAATCCCGCTCCGAGCGCCCGTTTCCGGGCTGTTCCTGGGCCGATCCACTTCGCGGCCAGGGGGGAGAAAGTACTCCAATGACTTGCATAAAGTAGCACGAGAAGGTCCCCCACAGCAATCACGTGGAATGCCTCTCGTCTTGAGCCCACTTGCAGTGACACTCGACAGCGTTTGTGCCTGATACCAAGCCGCTCCAAGTCTGCATACTCCCGCACGCTTTGGATCCCAAGGCCGCTGGGTGCCCACAGGACGACAACCATACCCGTTTCAGCTGACGTCGCTCCCGAGCATCCACACACGGACAAGGCCCACACCTACCCGCCGAGCGAGATCGCGCGCCGCCTGTTTGCTTGCTGCGTGCGCATAGCTACACCTCAATTGCACTTCGCAGTAAAGACAACGCCCCACGACACCTCGCAGTAGCCGAATAGCCGCCCGCCGACCAACAGCGACGCCATCACACCCGGACTAAGCGACCGAGCCAATTGAGCAGAGACGAGACATACCACCGCTGCGGGGCCAGTCGCTGCGCGCAGCAGTTCCAGCCGGCCCAAGCGAACAATCGGCGCAAAGCCGCCAGGTACGCTTTCTTTGTCCGCCAAAGTCCAAGCCCGCACCACATTGTTCGTCGTGGATGCGCAATCTCCCGCAAGATTACTGCGTCTGGACTTGCAACACAGCGATTGACACCTCTGTCCGGATGTAGGGTACCTCATCTCATGTGCTACTGAGACTGTCGGTGTCTCTCGATTGGGCCGGGTGGGCTGCTACCACGAGCGGCAGCTCATGCAAGGCGCAATCTCCGTCTCGCCGTACACAAGAATCATGCCTCGATCTCCCAGACCTACCGACCTCACCATCAACCTCAAGTCCGCAAGCGAGACCGCGCAGACCTCCTCTGGCCCCAACACCAGCCCGATCAACGTTGACCTGTCCTCCTTCGGCGGCGACTTCACTGGCACCCTGACCTCGCTACCTCCGCTACCATCCTCACCGCCTACCTCGCCCAGACATCAGCGCGACCCCTCAAAGAACTTCCTAAGCAACTTCAAAAACCGGACAGTCCCAGAGCACGAGCAGCAGCAGAGTCAGATACGGCAGGTCAAGGAGGACGATGAGGCATACCGGCCTGGAAGCAGCAGTATGTCGAAAATATACCACCTGCGGAAGAACCCGGGCAGCACGCCAGAGCTCAGCCTGGTCGGGAGCGCGGAGAGCGTGGGCAAGAGCGGAGATGGTAAGTGAGAGTGAGCTTTCGTATCTCTTGGACAAGCACGTGCTTGCCGCGGCCGGCAGCGTGACGTACCAGGCAACGGCCTCGTGACCTGTGAGCTTGAGAGCTTCAGTTTGGTTCAGTTGACTTCGGATCCTCCAACGCTCACGTTCATACTAACACCGTCATGCTGCTGCTGCACCATGGCCCATCGCACTGCAGTCACTCGCGCTGCAACCCAGCGCAAGTGTGACCAGCTTGCTAACATTCACGGTGTAGCAGACCACAGCGCAGTAGCCTCTTCACGACCGCAGCCCTCGCCGCACCATAGCGAAGAGAACATCGCCTCGAAACGCAAAGACAAGCCCTTCCGCAACCCTCTCACACGAACGAAATCAACACGAAGAGACTCGCACTCGAAGTCCAAGCCGGACTTCAAACCATTACTCGAGAACCCACCGAAGACCGCGCCGTTCCAACCGACGGATTGGCCAGGATCGGACATGAACCTGCTAAGAGCTAAGGACAAGGCGAAGCGTGGCAAGTCGGCTGAGCGCGCGGCAGTGAGCGAGGGCGATGACAATGTCACGGAGCTGAAGCCGCAACACAACAAGGAGAAGGAGAAGGAGAAAGGTGGGTTTATGTCAGGCAGCAAGCACGTGGTTTCGAAGGCGACCAAGGGAGGCGGCAACCTGTTCACAAGGCTCGGCAAGATCGGGAGAAGCAGTAGCAGCAACGAGAAGGAGGTGCCGGACAATGAGTATGTGCTGAAGATCATCAACCAGCCACTGGTGGAGCAGACACGCATCACGAGGATCAGCAAGGACCTATCGAGTTGCAGGGACAAGACCGAGTACTGGATGCCAAGTTTGCCGTGGAGGTGCATCGAGTAAGCTCAATCTCACTTCACGCAGGGCGGGGAACTGTTGCTAATGCTCAGCAGCTATCTCAACCTCAACTGCGAATCCGAAGGTCTGTACCGTGTCCCAGGCAGCGGGCCGCAGGTGAAGCGGTGGCAGCGACGCTTCGACACCGAGCTTGATGTGGATCTGCTTGACGAACAGGATCTCTACGACCCGAACAACATTGGCAGCATGCTCAAGTCATGGCTGCGTGACTTGCCGACTGAGATTATGCCGGCCACTGCGCAAACGTCGCTAGGCGTGGAGCTTGAGAAGGAGAACCCGGACTACTCGAAGATGGGTCAGCCGGCACCACAGAAGCTGCGCGACGCTCTCTCCGAACTCTCGCCCTTCAACTACTATCTCCTCTTCGCCATCACTTGCCATCTCAGCTTGCTGTTGTCTCATAAGGAGCAGAATAAGATGGACCTCAACAACCTCAGCATCTGCATTGGCCCTTGCTTGAGACTCGAGCGCTGGCTGTTCAACTACCTCGTCGGTGATTGGAGGCACTGCTGGCAGGGTTGCTTCACGGAGAAGCCGTACCTTGAGTCGGAGAAGGCGCACGAGCAAGGCGCGGAGTACCAGCCGCCAACCGAGACCGACTCGCATGACGGCAGCGTGCACAATGTCCCAGTCGTCGACGAACGCGCCGTTCATAGCAGCAGCAGTGGAAGCGGCGCGAGCAAGCCCGGCAGTCACTACGAAGATGCGCGACTGACGCTGCAGGAAGAAGGCGAGCAGCGTAGACAGGAGAACGCCAAGCCCGAGACCTATAGGCCAATTGGAGTGAGGGGATTCAGCAATGGCAGCATTAGCACGCCCATGCGCAGCCCGGTGCCTGATGTCAAGCGGCCCTCGACAGCCGAAGACAAGAAGAGCATGGAGGGTGGGAGCAGCAGTACCACGCCGAAGAAGGTCTCGCACGGCCGCAGCAAGAGCGATGTGCCCACCACGCCGGTGAAGGTCAGCTCTGGCGCCGACCATTCGTTTCCGATGCCTGGACGGCCATGAACATCTCCATCCGACACTTCACAACCAACGAGCACACATGGTGCGGCAGTATTGGCGGCCGTCACGGTTGTCAACGAGAAGCAGCAGCGCTTACTTTCAGGATCGGCGAACCTCTTCACAGATACCCATTGAATGCGCGGGCGTTGCAATATTGCGAAGCACGCGGGAGGAGTTGATCAATGCTGCATCTAAGGCTGTTTCATCAGATAGCATGGCGCTGGGCGTACTGATCGGCAGGCATTGCGGCCTTTTCGGCCCTGGTAATGGTGGGCGGGCGGGCTGGAGCATGCTCGCTGGGACCATGCACGCGGTCCATCACGCATGGAGCGGCGAGGGCATGGCATGAAGTTGAGCATTAGCGAGATGTGTTCATTAGATGTACTACTAGGACTACGATTACGCGCATGATGAAACTGTTGCGCGACCTTGCATTCGTTCGTCCCCATTCCGGGCATGCGTGAACTCCTGCCTCTTTCTTTGGTGGAGTTGCCTGATAGACTCGGCCGCTCATGTCGGAGTTAGGTAGCCAGCTGGGGCTGATGCTGGCGCGAAGGATGATGGCAGGCACAGTAGATAAGCACTGCGTGTTTGTTCGCCGTGTTGTAGGCTTGAAGTCAGCTCTTCCTTGCATTCGGATCGGTGCATTCAGATCGTGACGTCGCTCGCAGATGCTCAGCAAAAGACGGCGCAAGCCTGAGTGGATAACTACAGTAAGGTGGACGGTGGAAGGCCTGCTGCGCTTGATCAAAAGACGGCGTGCATCCCATGCTGCCAGCGTCTCTAAAGCGGCCGGCAAGAACCAATTCGGAGTACGAGAAGTTCTTCGTGGAGCTTGCAAGGCTTCATCAGCGACTTCCAGGTGAGCAGCCTTCCTGAAGTTCCTTCTCCGTGATGAGCCGCTTGTCTGCAAAGCTCTGATCAAACGCTGACCGCCCGCTCTCCGCCGTGGATGACCATCTGCTCTCCGCGTAGATGACCATCTGCTCTCCGCGTAGATGACCATCCGCAAACTTGCGTATCCGCTGGGGCAGCACGAGGCCGTTGTTCACACTACAGGCTCGGGCAAGACGCTTGTGGGAACTTATAGGAACGAGTACGCGTTGGTTGTGGCGTTCACCGAGGAGAAGAGTAAGGTGGTGAGGGTGGAGGAGTTTGCGGACGCGACGTTCAGTGATGAGATCTTCGCGCAGGTGCAAGTTGTACAAACGCGCAGCAAGAGGGCAAGCAGTAGGCTCATTTACGACAGTGACCGCTGATCATTCGGGAAGTAGTGTGAGGCAGCCTTCTCCAGGCTCCAGCAGCGAAGCTGAAGCGTCTGATGAAAGAGTGAGTGAGTCGCAAGCGACTGCGGTGAACCATCAAAAATTGCGCCGTACAGGCCCCCGAAGGAGACTGTTAGCGACTGCTCGCCGCGCGGTGCAATGCAGGAGCCTTCGCCAGAAGTAGGCAATTCGTGAGCTGCCACTTCACAACAAGCTGGAGAAGTTGTTAGCAAAAGGTCAACCTTATGGGGGGGTTGGTAGACTTGCGTAAGTATTCCGAACGTATTCTTGCAAAACTCGCAAAAAGAATAAGTAGCTGCCAGCGACGCTAGTGTACGTAAGCAGCTTGCGGCGGAAGCGGAAATTAGACGTGGGTCAGTCACGTGAAAGCACGTGCAGATTTCGACGGCAGTGCATATCCACCACAAACGCTTGCCAACAACACTACTGTTGCTCACGACCGAGTAACAGTACTAGTAGTCGCACCACTCACGCACTCGTCAAGCAAGCGAGTGACATTGCAGCCTACCGAGCAGCGAGCGACTGCAACTATCCACAACTCCTAACACAATCCTCCCGCCGTTCCTGGCCAGCCTTCTCGGTATATACGTCGCCATGTCTCCTCTCAATTGCCGTCTCGCCTGCCACTATATCTCCTTACCCTCCACTTCGCGCAGCCGCCCGGGAACAACGCTCAGGTACGGTACGGGTACTTGCCACTTGAGCATGTGTGACGTCGTAATGTGCCCCGCGTCCCTTTGCTGGGCATCAAAGGGTCGAGACTCTGGCATCGGGTCGACATCGTGCTGTCTAGATACCGCAAAGGCTTCAAGTATCATCACCTCTCTTCTGTCACTCTATATTGCAAGATTCACCTCAATCGGTCAACATCGCAGAGAAATACTGAGTCTGTCGGATCTGACGCATCCCCGCAACAATAGGAGGTAATAATGAGCCTGGAAGACCTCCCCAAGAAGATGAAGGCCGTGCAGGTCGTCGAATTTGACAAGCCATATCGAATCAATGAGGTTGACGTACCATCAACCCTCCAACCCACCGACCTCCTCGTCAAAGTAGCCGTCGCCTCGAACTGCCACACCGACAGCATGGTCCAACACGGCGTCTTCGGATCCAAGCTCCCGCAAACCGCATCCCACGAAGGCGCCGGTACAGTCGTAGCGGTAGGTGGCGACGACGCGGCAAAGCGCGGCTTCAAGATCGGCGACCGCGTGATGTGTGGCCTGCCGCTGCATCCCTGTGGCAAGTGTCACGACTGCACCGGCCCGGAGAGCCAGACGCAGTATTGCATGAACCTCGATCCCGGCCACGTGGGCGTGCATACCGATGGGTGTTTTGCGGAGTATGTCAAGGTGGATTCGAGGAGCACGACGCCCTTGCCGGATGAGGTGTCTTTCTTGTCTGCTGCTCCGCTGGCGTGTGCGGGCAGGACGATATGGCGTGGAGTGTTGCAGGCGAACCTCGAGAAGGGACAGTGGTTGGCCATTGTCGGGTCGGGGGGCGGGTTGGGACATCTCGGTGAGTAGGGACGTAGTGCACGATGACATATGCGTCTGTTCTGACCCGTTTGGTCGCAGGCATTCAATTCGCAAAGGCGCTAGGCTTACAAGTCATCGGCGTCGACGCTCGGGATGAAGGCCTGTCTCTGACCAAAGAAAACGGCGCGGACATCATCATCGACGCTCGCAAAGGCAAAGAATCAGCCGTCGAAGAGGTCGAAGCAGTCACCAAGGGCATGGGCGCGGACGCCACTCTCTGCATCTCCGACGCGCAGTCCGCCGCCGGTCTCGCCTGCGCTCTGACCAAGATGCATGGCCTGATGGTGCAGATCGCTCAACCAGACAACGTCGTCATCCCTTTCCCGGAGCTCATCTTTCGGGACATTCGGATCCATGGGAGTCTGGTCTGCTCGGCGGAGGAGAGCAGGTCGATGCTGAGGTGTATTGCGGAGCATGGGATCACGGTGAAGACGAACGTCTTTTACGGACTCGACAAGATTCACGATCTCGTGGATATGGTGCATGGCGGGAAGATTCAGGGCAAAGCTGTGATTGTCGTGGATGAGGAACAGATTGAGCATGAGAAGAAGATTGGGGCGAAGCTCTGAGCGTAGCTATGGCGTTTTGCATGGAGCTCGGATGCCGGACGCCATGGGCAGACCTGCCTGCACCGGCTTTTGATCGTGGGCCTGGGCATGGCAGAGGAGATGAGGTGCTGTATTCGTACCGTATAACACACTTCTTGTACATATTTGCAGCAGACGCCGTGCTCACAAAACACTGAACGATGAACGCTGGACGCTGAACGCCATCACGATGCCTGACGCGCCTCCCTCCTATGCTGATCGTACTGCCTCTCACACCAAATTCTTGTTCTTCAAAGTGAACGCTCGCTGGTCCTTCAGCCACCGCCTGTAGTCCTTCACACTCCCAATCTTCTCGCCGTAGTAGTCCGGGATCGGGTTCTGCGGGCTCGACGAGGCAGGGTCGGCGCGGTGTTTGACGATGTGTGCGAAGAACTTCTTCTCTTTCTGCATCACGTCACGTTAGCACTGCTCGTCCCTCGTTGCCTGCCCGCTTCTCGAGGGCCAACCCGACTCACCTGCGCGATCGCCGTGTTCCACCCTCGCCGGCCAGCCCACAGGCTGAACATGCCGCTGCCGAGCGAGGGGCCGCAGAGCCAGCCTCCTGCGGCGATGGCCACGCCGCTCATGCCCAGCACAATGAAGGGGTCGAGGCCGGAGACTTGCGCGCCCCAGGTGTCGAGGTCCTGTTGTGCGACTACCGGGCCTATCGCCATGACGGAGGCGAAGGCGGTCACCATGGAGGCTGCCAGGTTGATGTAGCGTCGCTTGCGCCGGAGGTCGAAGAAGCGGTTCCATGTCAGGACGTCTGCGGGTGGGGAGGAGGAGGGGTTGGGCGAGCCTGGTGTGGGCGAGGTTGCGGGCGCGGAGGAGGCATTCCTGATCGCAACGGTGGTGGGAGCGAAGCGCTGCGGTGGTATGCGGCAGACGATGGCTGGTCGTGATGTTGGTGTGGTAATGCGTAGCTGTTCCAATGGCCTGGCGGCTGTGCTGAAGGAGGCCTTAGTCGACACTGGTGCGGAGAAGGATCGCGCGGTGGAGGCCAGCGATCTCAAACATGTTGCTCTCTGGCATACAAGGGTCGCCATGCTTTACTGCAGTCGATCGCACTCAAAGCACTTCCAGCGACTGTAGGCACAGCCAGCTTCCAAACTGCGGCAGCGTGACAACTGACCTTCGCGAGGCCGCGCCAAGCCATGCACGGACAGCGGAGGTGAGCGGCATGTGAAAGGCACTTCTACAGTCCTACTTCCATACCAGGCGCTGCTACGATTCTATGAGACCCGGGTCGAAGCCTCGTCCAAGTGGTTTGGCGATCTCCTACCTACATCGGCATTGATATTACGCGGCTACCGCTCGACACTGATCGGCTTCAAGCACTAGCAGCACCCTTCTCACACGCCGACTGTCTTTGCTCTTACGGCTGTCCGCTTGGGGGATTGAAGCCTGTCACTATCCACGCTACCTCCAGTGCCCTCATCCTGCTGTCTCCCGTCTTGATACGCGGACCAGCACTCTACGATGACAGGTGCAAAAACAGTGACGGCCACTACTTGTCCAAACGTCCATTGCGCATCGGAATCGCCGCTGCCCGTCGTCTTCGACAATTGCTGCTGGAACTGTTGTGCTCGCAACACGGTCCATAGAAGTCCGCAAGCCAGCAGTGGAATGGCGACGAGGCAGCCGATGCGTGATCGCCTCTTCGCCTTCTCACTCACGTGCTCCCGGCACCAATCTAGCGATGTCGTGTACAGCTTCGAGTTGTGGTGGTGCTTCTCCAGTCCAAGCCACAGGATGCGACCTAGTATGAAAACCGACAGCGGAATGTATGACAGCATTTCGAACGCGGTCATCAGAGCATCTTCCGCCTTCGTGATGCTTGACACGTGCGCTGTACACATCTTCTCGACATTCCCGAAGTCTTGCGGCGTGATAACACAAGTATGGCAGATCCGGCTAGGGCCAAAACTGGCGTTCATCTTGCTGTAAAAGGGGTAGAAGGCCAACAGCCAGCACAGGACCAACAAGATGAAGCTTCGGGCGGGCTTGATAAGTGCATCATCTGCAGGCTCAGCCTTTTCCGATGAGGACGACTCGCTTTCAGCGCAGCTGCTATGCGGAGTCGTACTGGAAATCATCGTGTATAGTAGCGGCAGCAAGACCAGGACCGAGACCGCTTGTGTGATGCGCACCGTTGCGTCGCCCATGCTCGAAGTGCTGATCCCGAAGTCTTCTTTCATCAAGACGATGAGGGCCGCGATCTGGACGGAAAAGGCGAAGAACGTTGCGCAGTCGTTGAAGGACCCTAGGGCTCGCTCACAGATAAGCTTTGAGGAGATGAGCTTGGCATGGCTGGCAAGAAGGCAGCAGCAAGCAGGACGCCGAGCACTTGCCCAAGAAAGTATCCGACGATCATCTACGAACCGAGGTGGTCAATACTGCTACTTTACGACAGCGCATACGGTAGGCTATACTCACGCCGATGCCGGAAATGTCCGAGTTGCCTTGACCCCAGAGCGCTGTGCACACCTGTGGTTTGCATTGTGACAGCAGCGCGGGATCGTTGTGAGTGGCGTTGAGCAAGCTGGTAACGTAGGCATCATAGTTGTCTATTATTGCGAAGGCCGAGCAATTCAGTTGCTGAGACATCTGGTATTTGGTACGGCGCTGGGAGCTGCAGCTGTGCTGCGCCGGGTTTGAGGCGAACCCGTAGTTGTTGGCTAGAGTAAGGAGTCGAGGAGTACTAGAAGAGTGATGATTGTTGTTAGCTTATTCGGCATCGAATCTCTGGGACGGCAGCTCAGCCTTGCTATGGCTGCAGGATTCGTCAATGATTGACTGCAAGTATGCAACCGCCAACTGCTCATGCATGGTGGTGGCTTGACTGTCCGCGCAATAGAGCATGCAGCCCTTCTAGATCAGCGTTATATCTACGTGGTGGAGATTGCCGCCGGTGAGAAGCGGCTTGAGCCAGCCTTAAGAACAGAGCAATCCCACGAAAGGTTCGCCGCCCGGATAGTGAAGGATGGCGGTCTCTACTAGTTCTCTCGAGTTAAAACCCAACCTGACACTATCAACGCTATTAACAGTCGTGCTTCCATACCGAGATGCCGTCGCGCAGGGCCTTGCGACGACGGTGGTCTCGGCGGACAGTACCTTTGCCGTGACCACTGAGAACAGTATCTTCTCGTCCAACACCACCTTCACGACATCTACCTTGAGCTCCTCAAACCCCCTCCTCACCACTTCAGCCATCAACAATGCTACATCAACAGCGCCATTGACATCGGCCACATTGTCATCTTTGCCAGCGTTTACTGGGAGTGCAATGTCTTCGCCTACGGGCACGGTGGGTGCACCGTCTCCTCCGCCCACGGGCAGTGGAAGTGGGAACCCAAGCGCAGGGAACCCTGGGACGGGGTTCGATACCGGTGAGGGACTTGTTTCCGGGCGTTTGGCAAGTGATGTCTAACAGTTCTACCCGGGTTAGGCATGGTCGCTGGAGCTGTGGTCGGCGGAGTCTGCGGTCTCGCGGTGCTGTGTGGCATTGTTTTCTGGTGGTGAGTGTGATGTGCCGAACCATCTACCTGCTACTGGTCTGACTTAAGAGCAGGTTGCGACCAGCGTCTCGCAAGAAGACGCGTTCTCGCGCAGTCCAGGCCCTCGAAAAGCCGGTCCCAAGCGCAGGGAAGCTCGATGACCCACAAGCTTATGGCGACAAGGTTAATGCCTTGGCTGTTTCTGCGGACGGTGGCGCAGTAACGAGACATGTGCGGCGAGCGAACACGAAGTGACGCTTTGGCGAGTCCAGGTTGGTGCAAGTTCTCACGGCAAGGCATCTGCACACTGGGGCATGCCTGACTGGAAATCCCCGAACGCGGTTAGCCCCTGGTATAGACTTCGATGAGATCACAGAGGCGATTCAGTGAAGCGACCGTTCCGGAAGCAGCTATATGAGCAACGGTTGTGTGATTGGCTGGCGGAGTAAGGTCGTCGAAGGGTACTGAGCTACGCAGACCGAACCCAGCCAGGTCAGCTGGCAAGATCAACAGCTTTGAGAGTATCGTGCTATCGCACCGCATCGTGGGCGCCTATTAGACGACAAACGAGTGGAATTGTTACGATGGATTGAACGACCCTCTCGAGACCGAGCTGATTACTTGCACGCGGAGGACGGCTTCCGCCACCACACCTCACCTCTGTGTCGGCAATCGACTCCTCAGCGCCGGTTTCCAGTGTGGCTCTCGCAGATCTGTACAGCTGTTTCAGAGGACGGAACATCCCGATTTCCAACAAAAGCTTGCCGAGGGTGTACGAGAGTGGATTGCTCGCCTAGGTATTTAGAAGAGCGAGATGGTCCGGAGCCTATGTCCGCAGAGAGGAAGTCAACGAAAATGTCGATCAGCTTCTGTGGGTAGTTGCTCGTGTGCGGATACATACGCAGCGCGAAGCAGCTCTATGCCACCTACCCTCCGAACGGATGCTGTGCGCTCTCGCGCGCTTCCTTGAAACCAGCCACCCGCGATGCAGCACTTCACGCGAAAAGCAAAGTTGCAGCCATGCCCGAACCAACGCCAACGCTAAAGATCATCACATCACCATCCCATCATCGAGCCCTGCCATTTCACGCTTCAGGCATCCGCGTTCTCGTCGCCAATCCTCGGCGGGCTGCGGCTCTTGCTGCCCTGCGTGTACGGGCTGTGGCTGCGCGACCGCCTGCGCTCACCCTCCTTCCTCCTCGCTTCGATGATGCGAAGCATCTCCTTCCGGCCACCCGTCGCATCGACCTCCTTGCCGCGCATGCTCATGCTGATCTTGTCCCCCGCGTGCGCCTGCAGCAGCTTCGAGATGAGCAGGTGCTGCATGAGCAGGCAGACGTAGACGCCGCAGTCCATGCTGTTCTCTTGCTGCGGGCTGTCCTCGAGGTTGATGAACTTGAGTGGCTTGCCGAGGAGCTGGCTGATGCGGTGCGCGACGAGCTTGGCCTCGGAGATGTTGGATGGCGAGAGGCTGTCGTAGTGGAAGGCCACGCCGTCGATGACCGAGACGAGGAGTAGTGACCAGTGCGAGCCACCCTCTGCCACATCAACTGATCTGCAGTCGTTGACCGGGAGGAAGATGTGCGACGTGTTGTTAAAGTCTGGAAGCGCCGATCTCAGACTCAGCGGATCTTGCGCCTTCATGAGCAGGAAGGCCATCGAGGGCCGTAATAGGACGATGTTCGCTTTGGGGTAGGCGTGCAGCTTCTCGTGCTCGAGGTACTCCTCCCAGAAGGCGATGGCGTTGTCGGTCAGCCAGTCGCTCTTGATGGTATCCACATCTTCGCGCGTCAGCCGTACGTCGTGGTAGGAGAGGTAGGGGTCTTCGGGTGCGAGCTGCGCGTGTGCGTTAGTCCGTGGGATCGTGGAATGCGCTGCCGGGCTGGCAGCGAGTGGCAGGGAGGACATTCGGTTGCAGAAGAAGGCCATCGGGCCTTTCAAATGTATGCGTTGCGGCGTGCGGTATGTATAATCTTGGGTGTATAACTTACCGAGTCGCCGAAGTGTCTGCTCACGCGTCCACCGAACGGGTGAAATCCCGACCCAGATTGGCGGTGCTGTGACTGCGACTGCGTTTGCGGTGAAGAGCGCCCACCCGAGGAAGAAGGGGCGGATTTGATGAGAGGCATAGTGAATGTCGCGGATCAGCTCGGATATTGTTCGCAGCAGTATAGGTGAGCTCGAGTCCGTGGTCTGTGTTGCGCGCCAGCGCCGAGCAGATTGCAGAGGCGTAGAGCAGCGGCAGTCGTCGGCGGCGAACGGATCTGAGTTGTATCGCGAATTCGAGGGTGAGGCGTGCTTGGTGGAGGAATGGAAAGGATTATGAGGTATGGAAGGTTTGGAACAGAGCAAGTGGGATGTCCATTGTCCAATGACGTGACACCCGGCCCGAGTCAAGGCAGCTCCCCGGATGTCTGCAGCAAAGATGCCGGGGCTCGGCTGTGTGCTTTCACACCTCAGACTTCACTTTGAACCAAGGAACTATTTGTACAGGCCGTTATGTGATGAACATGCTAATCTTGCCAGAGCTCAGACTCGCAAGCACCACCCTGGCCTTGCTCTGCCAGCGTTGATCCGTACCACAGGCCCGATCGGCTCATCTTTGTTAGGTGCAGGAAACATCCATCCGTAACGTGCTCACCTCGTCCCCAGCTTTGGGCGCTTGCCTCAACCTCACGCCCATCAGGCTTCCGAGCCTCACAGCTTCTTGCTCCTGACCCACGCCATGACCTCTGAGCCGCGATACTTCATCATCCGCAGGAAGTCCTCCTTGTTACCCGGGATGTCATTGTCCACCAGGATTTCCTTCTCCTTACGCTCGAGTCCATCTTTTGGCCCACAGGCACTTGGTCCAGGATCACATTGCATTTGGCTCTGCCGTTCGGACAGTTCTGTACAGCCCTCTTCGTCGTCGGACGATCCTGATCCGCCTTCTTGATCATCAAGCCATCCACGAGCGCGCTGCGGCAGCAAGCCAGACCGTTCTTCGCACACCCTGGATCCTAGATACAATGGATTGGCTTGCAGTATCTTGGCCTTCTCCACTTCTGCTTTCGGTCGGTTCACTTTCAGCCACACGAACTGCTGCAGCGCTTTAACATTCGCCTCCCAGGTGGCCTGCTTGGCATCCGCATTAGCGTACCCGCACCACTCGGGCAGGAGCTTCAGCCTTTCCAGACCGCCCGGCAAACTCCGAAGATATTTCGTCAGCTTCAGTTGCTCGAAGTCGGCCGGGGCGAACACATCCTCCCACGGACATTTGTCCTCAACTTCGTCGAAGTCATCATCCTCCACCCAGATCCGGAGCACCTTCAAGCTTCGATACGATCTGACGTCTTTGAGCCCACGGAAACTGACAAGTGCGATGCTCTGTGCATGCTGGCAGAAGAGGCCATGTCCGGAGCCCAGCATCCCGGACACCCCCTCATCCCACTCTTGCGCGCTCATGTAAGCTCTGGCAGCGTTGGTGAAGTAGGCTTTCGACACAAGCCACTGTTTGACCTTTGCTGGGAATTCTTGGACCGCGTAGTTCGCTCGATCGGCACGTTTCTTTTCTTTCTGTTTTATGCCCCAGCCTAGTTTGAAGATGATGTTGACCGCAGTCTCCTTCTTCGGATAGGCGTATGCGAAGATGATGTCCTGCAGCTCTTGCGGGAGGGTAAATAAGAAGCATGGCTCCTGGCTGCCTTGATTGCCAGTCGAGGTCGCCGTGATGAGACTCTCCATACTGCGCGGTGGGTGGTTATGGTGTTGCTAAAGAAGCTCGGTGGACGCAGAAAGATGATCCGAGATCCTGCGGGAAGAGTTTGGCGATGCAGAGTCTGATGATCGCGACGCACTTTTATATCGTGTGTCAAGTAACAACCATCAGTGACGAACGCTCTCTCGGCGATGGACCACTGCCATTCACTGACGTTCACCCGAAGGGTCGGCAAACAACCTCCACACGCAGGGCAAAATAGCTCGTAGCATTGCGCGAAGAGTCTCGCTGGCTACACAGGTCAAAGGGCGTCACTGTCACGCAGTGGCCTTTTGCACACTCTATGTACGTTTGCTGGCTGACAGTCGGTATAGTAGTCTCCGCCGAATATCATCGCACCCGAGACCCACCCTGTAACCTCAAGCTATGCCCTCTTTGCTCTTATCCACGTAAGCAGGTCTGGAGCACGCTCATTGATGAGCCTCAGCAGCCCCCCTTTAGATTCCGGGATGTCGGAGTCCTTCAGGCCATCCGCATGGTCTTCAGCGCCCTCGAACCAGACCCTGGAGCCTGCATAGAGCGGCGTCCGGCCCGTGAGACGTTCCTCCGTCATCCCAGCTTTTCTTGAGTTCCCACGCTCCGCGCTTACAGATCTCAGCACGTGCCCCTTCAAGGCTTCGATGTTCCGGCGTAGAGTGTCCCTCTCACTACCCGCTATGGCGTAGTAACAGGCCGACAGGAGGAAGTCGAGGTGCTCGAGGCTCGTCAAGCTCTTTAGAGCTGCCGTTATCGAGAGCTTGTCAAAGTCGGCTTCTTCGCACAGGTCCAGCCACATCTCCTTCGTGCTCATCTCCTCGAAGGCTTTTCGGCTGACACAGACAACCAGGACCTTCACTCCCTGCCACTTCGCAAAATGCAGCAGTTGGGATGCCTTGTAGACCTTCAGCGTCGTTGCGAATTGCACGAAGAGACCAGGGTGTTCGCCGACCAGGCGCAGGGCTTTGTCCTCGAAAGACCACACCTGGGCACACATGTACGCTTTCGCTGCCCCGATGAACCAGGCCTTAGAGATCAGGAATATCTCAACTTTGCGTGTGAACAGCCTGATGGTGTGGTCGCTGCGCAGTGGCCAGCCCGCCCTCTTCCGATGCCGCCACGAGCTCTCCAAATCAAACCTTGAGACTATGCGTGTACACGAGGGACTTGCCTTTGGGTAGGCCAGTGCGAATATCATGTCCTGAATCTCTTGTGGAAGCTCGAAGAAGAAGCAGGGCTGTGCTTGCGTGGTGGAAGTTCTGGGAGCGCACGGTGCCTCTGTGCAGTCCTTCGGCGACAGACTCTTCGGAACTGGAAGCGCGGTCGAAATCATGACGGAAGCTGAGGGACGATGGGTCCAAAGCCCTCCTCGCCAGGTCTTGCTTTTCTGAGCAGGTTGTCGAGGCTCGGGGATCAAAAGGCACTGGTCTGCAGGGTCTGTGCTGTTATGCCAAGAAAGTAGAAAGGAAGGTTCTGGCACTGGCAGTAATGTGCAAGATCTTGCGTGGGATTAGTTTGCAAGAATCTTGCAGTGGCAGTGACGTGCAGGTCTTGAAATGGCAGTGAACTGCAGGAATCCGTCAGCAATGTATCGCCACAGCATTGACATGCAGGGTCTTGCACTGGGCAGTGCATTGCAGGAGTTTGCACTGGCACAGGATTGCAAAGTCTTGAGCTGGCATTGACGAGCAAGCCACTGCTTTGCAGGGGGTTTGCTGAAGTAAACATGAGGATCGACGGAGCGTGTTGGATGCTTGCCGCTGTACGAGAGGGTGCACCAACCGACCTCAATCCATCAGAGACGCCTCAGATGTCTAAGTTTACGATATCTCCTGCTGCTGGTACTCGACATCTTTGGGCACCAGTATGCAGGTCGTCGGGCACTCCACTCGCACTATGTGCAGTGAGTCGCTTCCGCCTAGCATAGTAGGGTGTCAGCCCACGAGATCCTTGTCTGGCCCGACGGGCTGTGCCACATACAGCAGCACGAGGCAGCTCTGCCTTGTTACCAATGCGGTGCTTGCCACATCGGGCATCTCCAGGAACGTTCGCAGATCACCGAGATAGATCTGAGTGTTAGGGGGTGTGGCCTTTACCGGTTGGTGCGACGGAGTGAGCCATCTGCGGACCAATGTTTGCTGCGGCATGCCTTCCCGCCACATCGGCCTTGCGGACACCTACATATATGCGCCGATGCCCAACAAGGCTTGCACAGTGGCAGACAGTCACAGTCTTAAGATGCCTTGTGCAACGGCGAGAAGGTAATTCTCCACCTCGAAGCCTGCTTCCATGCCACGCTCCTCAGCTTGCCTCATAGAACCCCGACATGAGACACCTCCCCATCTCTTTTTCCCACGACGCAAAGGACGACTCTTTTCAGAGTACAAACCAGCATGAACTCTCACAACTTGGGATGGTGCAACTGTCCATACTGCCCCCAGAACTTGCAGACTCGCCAACGATGGACCCCAAACTACATGCCTTTGCCGGTCTACCAACCCAACCACCGACATGAGATCTGCGAGTGGTGTGATCTCTTTGACCGATATGCTCCGGACTTCGTTAGTCGGCACGATAGCTGCTCTGGCGAGCCTCAGCTGACATCGGCACAGGAAGGCCATCCGCTGTACCTTCACAACATCGGCACCATAGACAGCATCCACCGGTTTTTCATGGGCCAGCCATTCGCGCCCTACCGTGTGGCCGAAGCTATACGGGATATTGCGGGTCAGATAACCATATGGGTGAAGAGGAGTGGGGAGTGGTCAAGCAGGGTTAGGAAGTTGGTTGTGGAGCTGCTTGACCTTGCGGGTGACATTCGCTCAGGAGGATGGTCGAACATGCCGGTCAATGCATTGACTCCACGCGACGGGTTCGCTCTTCGCCGCAACGTCAGACGTATTGGCTTCTGATGGCTGAAGTTTGCCACTCGTCTCGAGTTGGGAGCGATCGATGGCGCTTAGCTGGAGGACTGTTGAGACGGTGAGGAATGATGGGCAACTAATTCAAGTCTGCTCAGGCTGATTGGACATATGTACTGTATATTGCGGTATGCGTGCAAGTGGAGGGTTTGTTCACGGAGGACTCAGAAGACGCCCACCCGCACCCGTGACTTTCGCGTTTAAGGTTTAGACGCGTATATGACGTGCATAAAGTGGCTTGCAACCTCTTGGAGTCGAAGAGTCGAAGCACCATGTCATCTGTCATACCCAACCTCGTTCGTCCATCAATGCCACGAGACATGGGCTCGCAACGCTCTCCAATGCTCAGTCAGCAGTCGTCGCAGAAGAAACAGCAGTCCATCTCTAGCTTCTTCGGCGCGAAGCCAGCAGCGCCGAAGCCGAAGCCGTTGCAACACAAACCGTCCCCTCTCCAGCCCGAGTCGCCACAGCGCAGCGATGTTGTTGAAAGCAACGGACTCTTTCTCAGCGACGATGAGCCCTTGGAAGAAACGCGACGCGGCTCGGAGAAGTTCAAGCGGGCCTTGGAGGACGCGGAAGATGGCAATGGATTGCCGAGTCCCAAGAGGAGAAGGGATCGGGATCGGGATCCTGAAGAAGATGCGGCTGCAGAAGATGCCGTCGTGGCGCCCGTCTTCCACAAGCCCTTGCTAAGCACGGCGCCGAGCAATGATCATGACGGCACGCAGAAGCCCAAGATTAAGGGCAGGACGTCCAAGTACCTGTTCTCGAGCTCGCCGGCTGAGGCGACAGCACCAGATGCAAACGGGGATGAGCCGGAAGAAGATGACGAGGAGACGCGCAAGCTGAAGGAGCGCTTGCATCAGAAGTTCGTGAAACGTCTGGGCAAGCCAGACAGCATAGCGGACATTAAGCGGCGCAATCACTTCATCACAGAAGAGACAGAGGAGGCGGCGGAAGGGGCGGAAGATGATGATGCAGAGCCAGAGCCCGAGCCAGCTCCCAAAGCCAAAGGAAGGAAAGCTCCGGCCACGAAGAAGGCGAAAGATAAGCTCACCCCAATGGAGAGGCAAGTGCTGGACATCAAGCGCAAGCACCCGGACACGCTGCTTGTGGTTGAGGTAGGCTACAAGTTCCGCTTCTTCGGCGAGGATGCCAGAGCGGCTGCCAAGGAGCTGAGCATTGTCTGCATACCTGGGAAGTACCGCTTCGACGAGCATCCTTCCGAAGCGCACATCGACCGGTTCGCGTCTGCCAGCGTACCCGTGCACCGTCTCCACGTACATGTAAAGCGACTCGTCTCCGCAGGGCACAAGGTAGGCGTAGTACGCCAGCTGGAGACTGCTGCGCTCAAAGCGGCGGGAGACAACCGAAACAAGGCATTTGAGCGAGGCCTCACCAACCTGTATACGAAGGGCACCTATATCGACGACCAGGAGGGCCTCGATGGTCCAGTCGCAGCACCCGAGGGTGGAGCACCAGCCACTGGCCATTTGTTGTGTCTGACAGAAACGCGTCCGAGGGGCTGGGGCTCTGACGAGAAGGTACAAATTGGACTCGTCGCTGTTCAACCATCGACTGGTGACATCATATACGACGACTTTGAAGACGGCTGGATGCGCAGTGAGCTGGAGACGAGGCTGCTACACATTGCGCCTTGCGAGTTTCTCATCGTCGGCGACCTTTCAAAGGCCACCGAGAAGCTCGTTCAGCATCTCTCAGGCAGCAAGACTAACGTGTTTGGCGACAAAGCTCGCGTGGAGCGTGTTGATAAGCCGAAGACTATGGCTGCGCAGGCCTACAGCCACATCACCACCTTCTACGCAGAAAAGCTGAAGACGGGCGAGCCTTCGTTATCACAAGTAGAGTCATCGCAAGAGACCGGTACGCTTCTGGATAAGGTCCACAAGCTATCCGAGAACGCGACGGTGTGCTTGTCCGCCATGATCACGCACCTGACAGATTACGGCTTGCAGCATGTTTTCGATCTCACGAAGTACTTCCAGTCGTTCAGCGCACGTTCGCATATGCTACTGAATGGCAACACTCTGACCAGTCTCGAGATTTACCGGAATCAGACAGACTCCAGCGAGCGTGGGAGTCTCTTCTGGACGCTCGATCGGACACAGACTCGGTTCGGGCAGAGACTCTTGCGCAAGTGGGTCGGCCGTCCGTTGCTCGACCGTACTAGGCTGGATGAGAGAGTCACGGCTGTGGAGGAGCTCAAGGATGGCCAGCAAAGCATCAATGTTGACCGTATCAAACATCTCCTTGGCAAGACGAGGAGCGATCTCGAGAAGTCGCTCATCCGCATCTACTACAAGAAGTGCACAAGGCCGGAGCTGCTTGGTGTGTTGCAGACCTTGCAGATGATCGCCCAGGAGTATGCGCACGTCAGCTCTCCCGCGGACGCAGGCTTCCAGTCGACCATGATAAGCGAAGCCATCTCATCGTTGCCGAAGATCGCAGATGACGTCCTACAATATCTCGACCGCATCAACGCTCAAGCTGCCAAGACAGACGACAAGTACAGCTTCTTCCGCGACGAGCATGAGACAGAGGACATCACTGATCACAAGGTCGGTATTGCTGCGATTGAGCATGACCTGAACGAATTCAAGAAGGTAGCCGCCGAGAAGCTGAAGCACAAGCAGGTCGACTACGTAACTGTCGCTGGGATCGACTTTCTGATCGAGCTGCAGAACAGCCAGCTCAAGAACGTTCCGGCTTCGTGGGCGAAGATCAGCGGCACCAAGAAGGTGTCGAGGTACCATGCGCCGGAGGTGGTACGCTTGATGCGTGAGCGGGACCAGCATAAGGAGGCCCTTGCTAACGCCTGCGATGCTGCCTTTGCCGACCTGCTGACGGAGATTGGAGGCAAGTACCAGGCTTTCCGCGACTGCGTGCAGTCTCTTGCGCTACTGGACTGCCTGCTGTCGCTTGCGGAGGTCGCGACGCAGCCGGGATACTGCAAGCCGGAGTTCACCGACCAGGTTGGCATTGCTATCGAAGGCGGTCGCCACCCCATGGTCGAGCAGCTGCTCCTTGACGCTTTCGTGCCCAACGACGCTCACCTCACTGAGGACACTAGAGCGCTGCTGATTACCGGGCCGAACATGGGCGGCAAGTCGTCGTACGTTCGCTCTGTAGCGCTGATTACCATCATGGCGCAGATCGGCTCCTACGTCCCAGCAGACTCTGCCCGTCTTGGGCTACTGGATGCCGTCTTTACCCGCATGGGAGCTTTTGACAATATGATGAAGGGCGAGAGTACGTTCATGGTCGAGCTGTCGGAGACCTCTGATATTCTCAAGCAAGCTACGCCGCGTAGTCTGGTCATTCTGGATGAGCTGGGGCGCGGGACATCAACGCACGACGGCGTGGCCATCGCGCAAGCGGTCTTGTACCACATGGTCAGCAGTCTGCGCAGCCTGACGCTCTTCATCACGCACTACCAAGCTCTGGCCCGCATGTCCGAGCAGTTCCAGGGCGAGCTGAAGAACGTGCACATGCGCTTCACGGAGCAGGAGAATGGGAAGGGCGAGACGGATATCACCTTCCTGTATGAGGTGAGCGAAGGCGTCGCTCATCGGAGCTATGGTCTCAATGTCGCCAAGCTTGCTGGTCTGCCGCAGAGTTTGCTGGAAGAAGCGGGCAAGCGCAGCTCGCAAATGGAGCAGCAGGAGGCTAGACGAAGGGTCGGGTACTTGTCCAAGGCTGCCAAGGCTCTGATTGAGGGCAGCAGTGTGGAGAATATGGAGCATCTCGTGGCGGGTATCGAGCAGCTGTGAGAATTAGTAAGACGGTCGCTGCGAGTGGTGTACTGTCGGAGTTATGGCAGTATGCGAATAGCTTAGCAAGTCGCTGCGAGCGGTGTGATACCGAGGAAGTCACAGACTCAGGACAGGGCGAACCAACAAGGCACCGTGGACGTCTAGCAAGTCCGAGGCTTTCAATGCTGCCTAAACCGCCAGTGAATCTTAGCACGCGCTCAAGGGTAACGACCGAGTCTTCTTCACTATGGTCGTCATAACCACAGACAGTATTATGCTGCCACTCAAGCCCCCGGAAAGCCGAGTCTCTCCGCAAGTACATTGCACGTCACCCTGGACAGCGGCCCATGGAACAACGCATTGATGCCCCCGCTCCGCCTCCAGCGTAACCCCTCTGTCGATGACATCGTACCTCCGTGGCCACGAAGAGGTAGGCGTGCAACATCTCGTGCACAAAGAGGTCCAGCGCGAAGCCTCTGCTTTGCTGTTGCTCGAACCCTTGCGCGGCGTCGAAGTAGATCGCTGGTCGCACATACTGACGGATCGGGGGAGGTGGGCCGTTGGTGAATGCTGCCGTGTCTTTGTTGAGGTGAGACTCGCCGGGGAAGCCGTTGCCGACCGCTTCGAAGTAGATCGCAACGTCGATCCAGTGGACCAACACCCGATGGCTCAAAGTGCCCGAGAAGAGGAGCGTGTCCACGTCGTTGGAGACTTTGAGCATTAGGTCGGCTTCGGTTTCTGCGGGTCGCCTACAGTATGCGTGGAACAAGCGCTCACGGGCCGCTGTCTGCGCACATGTAGAGAGGCGGTGGGCGGCAACGTTCAGATTGTCGTGGGCCTGCTGAAGGCACACTGGCGTGGGTAACGGGCGCCAACCTTTGCTGTAAGGTGCGAGGCACGGGTTTTTGTAGAATGTTAAGCTCCTGTTGCGTGACAAGGTATGGTGTCCCGGAGTCCGCTAATGCAGCAAAACTGTGCCAGTCTGGCTGATTTCTTCATGATCTCAACAGCGTCGTACTCCGGGGGCTGCTTTGGTATGGCGCGTCGCAGGTGATACGCTGCTTTCGTGAGTGCGCGCTTCCATGACGGTGGCAGCGACGGCGGCATGCTGACCGGGTGGCGAGGCATGTATGAAAATGTAGAGTCGCATACTGGTTGTGGCTGTTGTTGTTCGGTAGGCGCCTTTCTCCGATGCCTCATTCATCAGCAAAATACACCAGGAGCACTCTCGAGCTTGCCCATGTCACGCAAGCTGAGCTGAAGGCAGAGCGTACTGGTGCTATTATCGGTGCACACTTCATTGCCCGATAGCGCCCATGCTTGACCAAAATGGCAAATGGCACATGCCATCCTCTCGCGCGGTGCCTTAGACCTTCCCATGTCTCTCCAGCTTCGCGATAGCAATCTTCGTCCCCTTGACAATCAACCCATGCTCATGCTTATGGATCCTCTTCTCCAAGTCCTCCAAACTCTGGCATCCCTCAATACTTATCTCCTCCTGCACGATCGGCTCGCCCATATCCACCTCAGCAATCACATAATGGATCATGATGCCCGTGTTCTTCCGCGTCCCAGCCTCATACTCATCCCACGCCCGCTTGATGCAGCCGGCTCCAATAAGATCACCATGGAGAGACGGATGCAAGTTGATGATTGGTGTCTTCGAGCCCTTCACCGGGTCCAGGAAGGCGGTAGACAGGATGCGCATGAAGCCTGCACAGACGACGATGTCTGGCTTGTCTGCCAGTACCAGCTGTGCCAACTCTGCATCGTATGCTCGTCGCGCCTCCTGCCACTGCGGATTCTCGCTGTTGTCTGGGTGCCGCTTCTTGTACGGCAGGATGCCATGGTATGTGGTCGCGATGTGCGCGACGTCTGCTCGCTTCAGTCCGTAGGCGTCCTTGCGGTCACTGATCACTCGCACAATCTGCGCGTCAGGTAAAGCTGCTGTGTTGCAGGCATTGATCAGGGCCTGCAAGTTCGAACCGGAGCCAGATATGAGGACAGTGATGCGAGCGGGCTCGTGGGAAGCATTGCTTGACTGTGCCATCTCCGTCTGCTCCTGTTCGCCACGCCAGCCAGTGCTGAACTTCACTGCAGATGTACAGTGCTGAAATTCATGTCTTACGTCGATCTCGGAAGCTTTCTACCCGATCGGCGAGACGCACGCACCCCCCTGACTAGCGTAGCTAGTGCGGAGATCTAACATGTCGATGACGGAATGCTTGATGCGCGTCAGCGAAATGTCAATGCTTCGAGAATGCCATGTCGAGAGATGTTGGAGGGTTGTTTGCGAAGGAACGCTCCTCTAAAAACGACACTCTTGCCACTCACTCCATCCACCATCTACCACCCAAAGTCTACGCATTAGCTATACCACCTCCACCAACTTCAACAATCGAACAGCAAGCATGTCCAACTGGCTCCGACCGAGGAACTTCTTCATCGTAGGAGGTGTAGCAGCCGCCGCCTTCCTCTTCCCACGCACATCGGCCAAAGCCAACCCAATCGGGTAGGGCCACACGCTACCAAATGCTAGATACCGCGGTATATGGACACTGACCAGCAATGTCTAGCAACGTGTTCGAGACACCCGGCACGAAGAACATCGGCGACAGCTGGTCGAGAGGCGGAGGCTCAAACACACACACCCCAGGCGCCGCGACCAAGCGAGGTACGCATTGATATTCGCCCTATGAGATCATGCCTTTCATCTGGTTCTCGAAGTGCTGGACGAGCCGTATACTAATCCCCACCCCGCAGGCGACAAGGACATGACAATCTCGTCGCAAGAGAACCCCAAGGGCGTCGATACACCGCAGTTTCAGAAGACGCAAAACGAACAGAAGCCTGGAGAGCCGGGCATGGTCAGCGCGGCGTTCAGCAAGTCACATTACGGCAGCGAGAACGAGAAGAGCAAGTAGGACTTTCTGTGCACAACGGAGTGGGGATGGCAAACCAAGATGCAACGAGCGAGCAATGAGCAGCTCTCATGTAACGTAAAGCAAAAGGCGTAAGAACCTGGTGTAACTGTACTTGAACGTTAACCACTGCATCTGCATGAAGTCTTGATGATCTGTTGTGTGTGCGGTGAACGCCGCTGCGCTAATAGATCCAGACAGACCAGCCATTCTCGGTCGCACCAGGATACCGGGACGAAAAGTCTGGCAACGCAGCGCTGGCAAACCGCAGCTATATATGTAGAGTACCACTTGTCTGCAGCCCTCTTCTGACTTTCCCACCGAGATCAAACAGCAAAGGGCCCTCCGAAGAAAGCCCACTAAGCTACACGGACAAGGGAAAGTTCCGCTAGGACCAGTCTCACAGGCCCTCAACGTGCCGCCTCAAGTACCACCTAGCCATGCGGCTACTAACACCGGGCCGCACACTTTTTCTCGCCGTGCTGTATCTGGCCAGCCGCATTCACTCTTCCACGCCCGACCAGCAGCACGAGCACGACCGCCAAAACTCGACACCAGGACCGCGAACATGACATCAAGCTGCAGAGCCTGCGACATAGCCACGAAGAGCGCATGCAGAAGACCGAGCAAGCATTCGCTGAGGGCGGCACGCAAGGTTGAGCTCGTGGCCAAGCGCGATATCGCGAATCAGAGGGCCGGTGCAAAGCGGTACTGCCAGCGGCTGTAAGTCTTGCGATTTGAGGGTCCAGTGTTCCGCGGATGGCTGAAGTGGCGGTTGGTGATATTGGCGTGCTTTGGAAGACAGATGCAGGAGCATATGTAGCAGCTTGGCTTGGCAATGTATCAAATCCATGTGACCCTTGTCTCCGCAGAAGTGGCTGATTGCGTTGGTGGTCCAGTAGTGTTGTGCGGACAAGCTACGAGTTCGACGGAGAGCCTTACTATGCTAGCCAGTCGCCAATGATCGAGTGTTGTGTCCTGTGCATGGTGCAAAGCGAACATCTTTTGTTTGTAATGGGGAGAGTAGAGTCGAAGGTCCTTGGGTATCAGCCCTCCGCGCAAAACAGCGCCATACGCCTCGCTAAATCGGCATTTCCACACGTCCTGCTTCGCCCATATCGCATGCCACCCTCTCGCGCATCTACTTCTCAGGTGCATCAGGTAGACGCTCGACAACGTATTTGGCACGTGCAACACTGATGATCGGCACACCAGGCACCTTCCGCACCCTCCTCTTCAGATCCCGATCATTCGTCGCCACGAGGTACACCCGCTGCTTCACCACCCGGTCCACGATGCAGTCATCCGCATACGTGCCCTTGTGATCGCACTGCAGCCTCTCCCACCGCTCGTCTCGCGCGATCTGTAATGCGATGCGGTACTTCGGGCCCAGCTTCTCGAGCTCGGCCATGACGCAGCTGGTGATGATGGGCGTGCAGGTGGCGTAGAGGGTGTCCATGAGTGTCGGCAGCAGCGGCAGCTTGTGGTGGACGGTGTGCGAGAGGAAGTTGGTGTCGACGAGGATCTGGTAGGGCGGTTGGAGGGCGGTGTTGTGGTGGAAGAACATCGAGGAGGGGACTTGGGGGCTGTGGGAGGAGGGTCAGCATGTGCGCTGCCGTGTGGTAGGCGGTGAGGGGTGAGAGGGGACGTACATCTCCCGTATCAGCCCGTCGTCCTTGGGCTTCTTCTCATCCTTCTTCTCGTTCTCCATGATGTTCTTCTTGAGGCGGGCATCGTGTTGGCCGATGACTCGCTTGGTTTGCGCGAACTTGCGTGTCTTCTTCTGGACACCCATGATGATAGCGGTGTTGCCTGTCTGCACGAATGACTCGATGAGCTGGGCCGGAATGCTTCGTGTCGGTGGTGTCGCCGACAAATGTTCCGCTGCCTTTAGGAAATCGGACTTTAGATCTTCGACATGTGCCAAGAGTTCGAGAAGAAGTGGCGGAAACGACGCTAGAAGGTAGCGACGGGTAGATGCGCCGGGCAACGGCTCCGATCCATCCTTGTTCGGTAAACACGCGCGGTTTCTGTCGTGCGAACCATATCGTATCCCAGTCTTGTTCGACCGCTCACGGTTGCTGCAGTGTTGAAGAGGCTGCAGGGAGCCACTCGCTTCGGAACGTCATTCGTTTGCAAGATCGGACGGAAGAGAGCAAACATCTTAGCACGCATCGATACCGCGTCGAAGCTTTACGGAGGCAAGGGCGGGCAGGAGCAGGCTTCGCAAAGCAGGAGGTGGGAGGCAAAGGGAAACGCTCAGCAGTAACACCATCGCGGCTACTTGTTGGACACATACACAAAGTCACACCATGGCACGAACATCCCGGCGAATGCAGGCCTTTGCGCTCCTGGTGCTCGCTGCAGCACCACTGGCCAATGCCGCGTCAACATTGACCGAAGTGTCCGACTCTTCCACAGTGACCGACACTACGGCGACGACTTCGGCGACGTCAGCAGCGTCAACAACAGACTCCACAACAGACTCCACAACCACAACGAGCGATACGATAACCACGACGAGCGATACGACAACCGCGACGAGCGATGCGACAACCACAACGAGCGCTACGACAACGACCGATGCCTCTTCCAGCACAGACACCGCCTCCTTTATCTCGTCCACCTCATCAGGCACCGCCACGACCACAACCTCTGGCCTCACAGACTTACCCACCCTCGCAGGCGCCGGCATACCTACACTGGTCGTTCCATACACAGCCAGTGCGCCGTTCATGCAAAAGTCATCATATCCGGAAGGCACCGTGTTCATCGCAGTCGGCGCTGTCCTCGCCTTCCTCGGCGCATGCGTACTGCTATGGAGAGTAATGGTCGCATGGAGTATCAACCGTTCGGTCAAAAGGTCCGCCATGGCGTCCATCCGCGGCTCCGAGAAGAACAGTACCTGGGGTGGCTCATCAGGCCACCAGCCGGCAAAAGGTGGCTTATACAAGGACGGGGATGGGAGCAGCATGTCACTGGACGCACTCACAAGCACTGGCAAGCCCGTGAAGCCGCACTTCAGAGAGCATGAGGTTCGACGGGAGTCCACGCCACCGCATGGCCTCTTCTTCTCGCCCACTGCGCAGCCGGGCGGCGGCGCGCATAACAACCGCAACTCGGCCTACCTGCCAGCCGGCTACTACGCTTCTCCGTCCGCACAAGCGGCAGGCGGCGCGGGCTCGACGACCATCGGTGGCTCACTCGCTCCATACGCACGACACAGCTCCTACGGGCCCTCGCCGCCCGATTCCCCGGGCTTGCCCCCGACGTCGAGAGGTTCGGGGAACCGTGGTACTTCGCGCGATGGCCTGAGGTCAGCCAGAGACGGTCTTGCTAGTTCGCGGAACAGCTACCTGGACGGCACACCGCGTCAGGGACATAGCAGTGCGCTGTATGCGCAACCCAGTAGCTCGAGCCTCATGGTTGGGACGGGGGGGGAAGGGCACAGCAGTGATAATCTTGGCGGCAGTCGAGCGCCGAGCGCCTATCTGGAGGATCTGTTTGAGAACCATGGGAGCGGGCCTAGGGAGCGCTTTTGAGCATGATGCATTGAAACGGAAGGCTGGGCTTGTTGCCGCTTGATCCAACTTTGCAACTGGCTCTTCTTCTTCTTCTTCTTCTCGTGTCGATACTTTATGGTGTGGCTTTGACACTGCGCGTGGCCTTGCCTTGATGAAAGCGTTTAGTTGCATCGTGGAGTCCTCTGAGCATTTACGGCGGGCGCGACAATGTACATATGAATGGGAAGCAGTAACGCGATTGCGAAGATGGCGCTAGACAGACTATCCGCCAAGCATCAAACGATCCGAGGCATAACGACGGATCGCGACTGGCGCCAGTTCTCATACCTTTGGACTCAGTAGTCTAGCCAGAGACCGATTCGCACGGTACTTCTTAGGCGATCGTTGCTCGCAGCCATGGAGCAGGTGCGCGAGGTCTATTCGTCACTCGACCCGCAGAGGAAACAGATTAGGATCCTTCATGTCGATGACACATTGGACTCCGAAGGTAGACTCGTGTGTGAACTGGAGACAGTGTCTCTCCTTGACAATCCTCCGCCAAGATACGAGGCCATATCATGGTAGTGGGGCGACTCGAAGCCAACGCAGGAAGTGCTGCTGAACGGTCGGGTGGTGGAGGTGCCTGCAAACGCGGGACACGCCCTGCGATAGATGTGCTCGGCACGAAAGCGCAAAAGCGTCTGGCTCGACGCCGTCTGCATTAGTTAGGCAGATGTGGATAAGCGTAGCTAGTAGGTCGCTCTAATAAAGGACGTCTACTCTGTCTAACGAAATCGGCTTAGTGTTAGAGTATTCCTTAGAGTTCGAGTATATAAATATATATAAGGTTATAGAGGAGATTAAGCTCTTTAATTTGGCCTATTATATTATCTTGTACCTATAGTACTTATACTAATATATATATTAGAATATAGTAGGATTTAAACTCTAAAATTCTCTAAAGTAGAGAGCATTATAACTTAATACTATATATAGCCTAGTACGCTTAAGCGTTATAACTTAACGCTAAATTAAGCTATTATACCTCTAAGTCTAAGGTAGACTATATATATTCTAGAATATTTATACTCTATTCTACGTAAGTAGAAGCTACTTACTAGTATTATAAATATTATTCTTTTTATCTTTATAATACTATTACTATTAAGACTATTCTATATAGTAAGACTATATCTAGTATTCAAGCGTTATAACTCTATACTAAACTTAGATTAGTATACTTCTATATTATAATCTAATATTTATTTACGCTCTAATATATATACTCTACTTTAACTATACTATATTATATAGATATATAATTTAGACTATAACTTAAATAATATATACTATATCTATCTAAGTGCTTTATAAATAGCGTTAAGTAGAACTATAGTATCTATATTATACCTAGTAGTTAAGTATTATAACTTAATACTAAAAGTAGATTAGTATACTTTACTCTTATAATATATATTACTCTTTAGAGAATAGGTTTATAAGCTAACTCTATATTCTATAGACTAATTAAGTTTGCTTCTAGCTTATACTATAAAGATAAGAAGTATAAAATAAAGAAGCTATACCTCTATTATATATAGTAGAGTAATAGACTTTACTTCTAGTCTATACTATAAAGATAAGAAGTATAAGCTAAAGAAACTATACTAGTACTATATATAGATTAGGTTATAATCTATTATATAAGAAGGATAATATAAATATATAGAAAGATATAGTATATACTAATCTATATATAGTCGAGGTAGTTCTAGTATAGATCTATAGAGTTAATAAGTAAGATAGATAGACTAGAGATATAGAAGAAGGAGTATATATAGCTTCTAGTACTTAGTCTAGATATAACCTTTAATAAATACTAATATATATTAGTACTTTAATAATACTAAGAAGTCTATTAGTAGTAGTAATACTAAGAAGCCTATTAATAGTAGCTTGCTTAAATATACTATAAAAGGTTTAGGTCTTAGTAATAATTCTAATATAATCTTTAACCTTCTTCTTTAAGATTATATACTTAACTATACTATTATCTACTAGTACCTCTCTACTTAGTAGCTATACTAGTTTTATATACTAATATTAGATAGTACTTCGATAATACTATCTAGCTTAACTATACTACTAAGGTCTAGAGTTAGACTAAACCTAAAATACTAAATACTAATATTAGGTAGTACTTTAATAATACTATCTAGCTTAACTATACTACTAAGATCTAGAGTTAGACTAAGCCTAAGATACTAAATACTAATATTAGATAGTACTTTAATAATACTATCTAGCTTAACTATACTACTAAGGTCTAGAGTTAGACTAGATCTAAGATACTAAATACTAATATTAGATAGTACTTTGATAACGCTACCTAGCTTAACTATACTACTAAGGTTATTAGTCTAAATCTAAGATACTTAATACTAATATCTACTAATACTTTAATAATACTAAAAACTCTACTAATATATTAATAGCTTTATCTAAGTTTAGTCTCTAGATACTATTCTATATCTATAAGAGTAAGTAGATAGTAAGTATAAGTAAAGTAGTTAAGTATAGCTAGTCTAGTAGCTATATATATATTAAGAAGTATTACCTTATTCTAGGTATACTACTATTACGATTTACTACCTCTTATTACGTACGTAGCTACCTAAGGTATCTATATACTTATTTAAAGGTATATCCTATAGGCAGGTTAGGTACGGAAGTATCTTGCTTAGGAATAGGACTAAGAGAACTAATTGTACTATTATATAGTATTAATTAAGTTAGGCTATATATAGGAGAGATAGAGATTTTATCTTATCTCTTCTAGGATAACTAAGTCTTAGTAGCCTAAAGACTTAGGCTATTACTCCTACTGTCCTCCTAAACTAATATAACTTAATACTCCTACTTAGGTTAGGTAGGCAATTCCTTAACCAATCCTAGTTAGCTAATAAACCTCTAGAAGGCTAGTCTAGTAAGTAGCTTAGTTAGCCTATTAGTAGCTATATCTCTAGTAGGGATATATTCTATAGCAATCCTCCTCTTCCTCTAGAGAGACCTTACTATATAGTAAGTAGTATTAATATACTTAGATCTATTAGTAGTATAAATATCCTTAATTAGTACAAATATAGACTAATTATTACCCTTTAGCAGTATAGACTCTAAAGGACCTACTAGAGAGCCTAAAGCAAACTTTAGGTTCTCCTTTAGTAATAGCTAAAATATATTAGCTCCTACTGCCTTTATAAACCCTATATCCCTTAAGATCTATATAAGCTATTAGAACTGCTTAGTATAAGTATATATAGCTATATACTCTACTTCTATAGTTAAGGTTACTATAGACTTCTACTTCCTACTTATCTAAAAGATTAGGCCTCTAGCTAGTATAAATATATTACTAAGGACAGAAACTCTATCTACCTTATCTATTATATAGTTAGAATTAGAGTACCTAAGAAGGGTTCTATTTCTATCTCTTAAATAGACAATACTAAGATCTATAGAGGTCCTAAAGAATCTACTTATCTTCTTCAATATATAGGCATAGTAGGTAGAAGGATTAGCAAGGTACTAGCTAAGTCTTCTAAGAGCAAAGGCACTATCTAGTCTAGTTAGGATTATAAGGTATATCTAGCTCCTAATAACCTACTAGTACTCCTCTCTATTAATCCTAATATTATCTAGGCTAGATAGTTTTAGTATATTATAGGAG